>VZRV01008490.1:1072678-1427037 GCA_013398115.1 Falcunculus frontatus | reverse complement strand
GGCGGCGGCGGTAGCAGCAGCAGGAGCAGCAGCAGCAGCAGCAGGGCTGGCAGCGAGCGGGGCGCCGAGCGCAGCACCACCACCTCCATCAGCAGGTAAGGACGCGGCCCCTCGGCTCCCTACGCCCTCTCCTCCCCGCGGCGAGAGGCGCTGGCCCTCCGGCCCGGCCGCGGCGCTGCCCCTCGGCTGCCCCGCCGCCCTCCCGCCCGGGCAGGTGCGATCGGGGCGGGCGAGGCAAGGGCCAGGCCCTCGGCGTGTGAGCGCTCCCGCCAGCGCACCGCGGGACGGACCTGCCGCAGCCGGGGCTTCCCGGTGAGGTGCGGTCAGAATCCCTCTGGACTGTGCTTTACTTCCTTAAATTAACTGACATGGGAAATTCTTTCCTTTGTGGGCTTTTTTGGGTTTTTGTTAGTATCCTCTGTGAAATCCCATCCCTGCGGAGTTACAGCTGAGCTCCCCTCCTTGCTTCAGAAACATTTCTGTGCCGGTGGGATTGTCTTTGTCACAAAAAATAAAATTTTTACAGGCTTTATTGGCCGAAGACAGTATGACTGGTAGCTCAGTGGAAAAACATCTTCTGGAGTATTTCTGCTTGAAATACTTTTGTAGGCTGCGCTTTTGGAGAGCAGCGTGTGTCACTGTGATGTACAACTGAAAACTAATTCCCCATTCCTGTAACTTGCATTCATTACTGAACAGGAAAACTTAAAAGGGTTCGTCCCCTTAATGGTCTAGAATACGACATACAGTGCAGCAAATATATTGTTGGTGCTTGTCTAATACTTGGCTCTCAGGGTCTGAACTAGTAAATGCCAGCAGAGGCCTGTAGGATGGAGATAGCTGAGCTAATGGATGACTGGTTCTGTGAAAGGATGGCTGTTATCTGTTGTTTCGGTGAATACTGCTGACTGTCAGCCCTGTTTTTACAAAGGTGCCGAGAAGTAGTATGTTGTGACTTGTGCCCTACCGGGCTCCCGGAGGGAACGGACCTTTGAGGCGACCTAATTTCTTACAGTTCAATTGGCATCTCCGGGCTGCGGGGCGGCCTGTGGACTGGGTTCACAGCCATCCGAGTACAAAGGTTAGCCAAGGGACTGAGTCTTCCTTCTGTTGCAAGTGTGACAAATTAACAGGGTGGAGATGAACTCGTGAGTTAAATGTCATCTGCGCTTTTTAACTTTATTTTTTAGTGAAAAAGAAAAGCCTAACAAAAATAGAAATCTTTTAATTTTTAAAATCTTCATTTTGAAAATTTAAACGTATAAGCAAATGTCTTGCAGTATTTGTTTAAATATAATAAAACTGCTAACACACAAGTTAACTCTTAAATGTATGATTTATAAAATAACTGCAAAAGAAACATCTCAGTGTTGTTGAGGTAGGAGAGTCAATATCAGAATTATCAGAGCACAAGTTCCAAACCTTTGTGATGTTGCTTTTAATAACATAGAAAATAAGATTTAGCTTGACTGTATTTTTAGTGGATGTGTTTTTAATGTGTCTAAGTTAATAAATTATTTAGTGAAGGTACGGTTATGCCTTTGACTGTAAAACTATAAAGCTAGCAGTGCAAACATAAAGGCAGTAAACTTTTCTTCGAGGCTGAATAGCTTTCTGAATTAAAACCATGTCAGTATTAGCTCGCAGAAATTCTAAGTTGAACTAATTTCCCCACTCCCATTATTTCTAGTCAGAGTGGGCATTCCTCTATAATCTACACTAAGTATTGTGTCCTTCAGCCTCCGGCATTGCCATGTGCCTTTGTTTTGATAATGGGTCAGTATTTTGACCCATTAACAATAATGTTCTCATAAGGAAGGTGAAATAGGGCTTCCTTGTGCCTGGTCTGCCAGGGTGGAGAAGACTTTGTGACCCAATCTAGCCTTTCTGTTTATGTGGTATTTGATAACACTGGTCTGAGGAAAGATTTCAGGTTTTAGAAATTTTGATAGTCATATGAGTGATGTGGCAAAATTGAGTAGGGACTAACTTTCTATCAGTACAAAATGTGAAAGCACGCGGTTAAGCTGGCAGGTTCAAAATGAACAAAAGGGGTGTGTTTTTGGTTTTGACCCAATGTGTGGTTAGTTAAGCTTTGGAAATCCTTTCTGAAGCATGTGGATATTGAAAGTTTACAGGGACTTGAAAAGCAGCCGGACAAATTAATGGAAGAAAAATCCACTAAGGTTGACTTGTGCAGGATACTTCAAGTAGCTCAGGGAGTCACCAAACTGAGCATGGAGCCTGGGACAATAGACTGGGAAAGTACTGTCAATTATTTATCAAATTTTTATATTAATTTCAGGCACTGACGTAGTGCAGACAACAGACCTGCCATCTGACCCAGTGGGGCTGCTCTTAGGAAAATTGTTCATTTGAAGTGCGTATTTGAGAACAGCTGAACCAAAGGGACCAGGTCTAGAGATCGCAACTCTAGGTGATAATTCTCAGGAAATGATTATGAGTCACCATCAAACTGGAAGTCCGTTTAAGTGATGCCGGGGGCAGTTCTGGCACCTTTGTACTTGTTGTCATTGATGTCTTTGATCAACAGAATTAGCACAAAATCTGAAGGAGACTGAGTAGGGCTTTCAGACTGTATTTTTGATGCTCTGCTTTGGAGGACAAGAGGTTTTTGATATGTTTGAAGGCAGTAAATGAGTATAAGATACTGTTTTCTGGAAGAAGATTGCATAATGCAGATGGATAACGTCGACTTGACAGCAGTGCCATGGAAGCAGATCTGAGGGTTATGTGGGATCGCAAGAAGCACAGGGATGCAGTACTGCTGAAGTTCAGAATTTAGCTTTTTGTACTAGTGCAGCTTAAGTTAACAGAATAATGTGTCCAGTTTTGGCCATAGCCTGTTAAGAAAGATAAATTCCAATGTCTCCATCTACCAGAATTGTTCACCAGGGCTTAGGAAGGTCTTGGAAAATGTATCTGCAGAGACTATGTTTGAAAAGTGTGTTCCACAAAGGCTATACAAGCTCATTTCCAGCAGAAAGAGATAAGAAATAAGGACAGGAAGATTCTACAGTCTTAAAATTAGTGAGAAGTGGTCTATGATCTTCTGTCAGTGACTGTATCGAAAAAGATGAAACTAGTTTGCACCAAAGACTTGATGGAAGTTCTTAAAATCTGTTATGCCTTCGGGAAACTGAAAGAAACTGAGGTTGTGCAATCTCATTTCTGCAAAGGTTTTTGAAATTCAAATAGGACTTGTTTTAAGGATATATTAAAAACATTCCTCGGAACTGTTTTATTTGTTCTCACGAAGGGGCTTGAGCTTGATGATTTCTTCAGGTGCTGTCTGTATTCGGGCTTGAGTTTATGTGGAAAAAAGTAATTTCAGTCCTCAAAAGATGCTCAGTTTCTGTGATAAAGTCCTAGAATCTTTCAGTTGCTGGTCATCTCATGTTACAGCTTAAGGCATTTGGTTTTAAAATAATTAGTGTTGAGGCAAACTACTGCGTTTGACAGCAAAATGTTGTGGTTTAGGAGTATAGCCTGTAATACTGTAGGAAATGTAGGTGCAGGACCATGCTGTGATTTAAACCAGGAAAATCAGAGGGATAAAACCTGAGGTATTCATCATCTACTGTAGAATATACTGTGTGTGGCTTCATAACTGGTGTCCTAGTGTTACAGCATCTTTGGGTCTGAAATACTTTTAAAAAGGACTTTCTAAAGTCCTAACTAAAAAAAAAAAAAGCCAAATATCAAGTTTCTCATTTTGTATCCACTTTTTAAGGTATGCGCAGGCATTTTTAAATGGCAACATTTTAACATAGCTTGCCATCTATTTAAGTTTCTACTTTGTTATTTCTTGGAATGACTGTCTTACATTTGTAGTAAATACTAGTGACACTGACTTGTGTTTCTAAAGTATTGATAAATACTATATCGATATAAAAAACACATAGGAAAAATGTAGTGTTTGAACTGATGGCTGTGGGTAAATCTTCCCCTCCCCCCAAAAAACCCCAACAAAACCAGCAGTTTTGCAAAGCTGAATGTGAAGCATCAGCAGCCTTCATGGTTTTTACAAAGGCTCTGATGTCAAGAAAAGGACAGATAAATCCGTGGGCACTTTAGTGTCTGGTATAATGATTTCTGTAAGTAATGATCATACAGAGTTAATATATGCATTTTATTGGGAAGAGCATGCTAAAGCTGTCTTTTGGTAAGTGACCATCTTAGAATGCCTACTCAAAAACACTGATTTAGCCAAAGCAAGTTCTTGCTTTTTTGTTGTTGCTGAACCCTGTACAGAAATGGAGCAGGGGGCGATGAGGCTGAGGAGGACTTGGTCGGTTTGGTGCTGCCGCTGTGCCGTGGTGCTGCAGCTCCAAGGCAAAGCCTGTTGCCATCTGGCAGCAGCATAGCCTGGCCTTGCAGAAGTAGTTTGGGACTCCCTGCTGCATGCTGACTTTTTCCTGCTGGAAAGGGAGTTGCAGCCAGATGACATTTAACCTGCAGATACGGTGCTGGCTGCAGCTCCCGTAGGCATGCGTGAGCTCTGTGAGCTAAACTGCAGCTACTGTCAGTAGCAGTGCATGCATGAACGCTTGATTAAGTGTGGGTTGGTGTGTGGCTGTGCTGCAAGTCATAGCCGGGCGTTGTGTCACTCCTGAAGCACTTCTGTCAAGCCGAGGGACCATCGTCAATGTGTCTTCTCGCTCTGCAAGAGCGTGGGTGGAAGGGCAGTTCCTGCTTGCTCCGGGGAACGAGAGATGGATGAAGCATCTGGAATTAAAATTCACTTTTTGTATGCACAGCTTGCAGCGCTGCTGCTGTGCAGAATGTGGCCAGTCTCCAAACTGGGATCCGGTCCTGGCAGTGCCAAACGGAGGTGTCATGGGCACTACCAGAACTGGGGTGGCCATATCCGTATGTGCATCGGCTTGATCTCCTCTCAGAGAAATTAAAAGAGAAATTCTCAGTCTTAAGCTGAAAGTCTGGATGAACCCTGGATTTGTAAATGCTCAACAGAAGGCCTTAGTTATCATAAAAGAAACCTTTTTTTTTCTTTTTTAAACAACATCTCAGAGCTTGCTGAATTTATTTTGCAAAGGTAGTTAAACAGACAATTAAATTAAGAGTATTATTTACATAGCGGATAATTGTTTCACGAGCAAATTTGTTTTCCTTGTAATTAACAAGACTTAGCAGACTGATTTGAAATTTGTGGAGGAAAAAAAAGAAAAGTAGAGAATTTAACAAAGCCAGTTGTTCACAAAAATCTCTTCAATTTTAGCAAGATCTCTGGCTGTATTTTACAACAATAGCAGCAACTTTCTGAATTACATCGAAATGTTTCTATTGATCCTTCAAGCCTGAGCTGAAGCCATGGAAATATTGTTGCTTTCTGCATTTTGAGCAAGTTCAGCTTGTGATTTGTATGGTCCAGAGCTCTGTCCCTCTCATCTGCTATATTGTTTTTGTTGCCATGCACTCAACAAGGTTTCGATCGTGTCAGGTGCATTCTCGGTGTTCCAGATGCAAAGGAGCCCAGCTATGAGGTGATACTGTAGTAGCCATGTTTAGGAAGAAGCTGTCTGTGGGAGGACAGCATGTCCTTCTCCAGTCCTTAGGCATGACCTGTGAAGGAGGTCATACCTGTGGTGGGCTGGTGACACTCCCTTCCAAGTTCACATCTGTGCTTCACTCTTTCCTGAGTTCTTCAAGTGCAGCCCATCACAGCTGCTTGGTAGTGGGGGAATTGATAGCAATAAAACTCTTTCCCAAGGTTCTCATGCCGAAGATAGACAGTTTTGCTGTGTTTCCTTTTGTCTTGTCTGGGTGAGCACTGTGTGCAGGCACACCAAACCTGCTTATCGTGGCACTCTGCTTGTTTTAGGGGAGGCATTGGAGAGTTTTGGGGGAGGGATGCTCTGTAGCTGCTCATCCAATTCAAGGTTTAACAGTATGCGGTAACCTCTTGTGCTATTGGCCTTGCTTACGTACTGCAAAGTTTCCAGGACAGGGAGCAGAGCATTCGGGAATGAAGAATCTGACAAACATTTTTGATGACTTCAATTTTAACAGTTCTATTGGGTTGCAGTTTTGTGAGCGGTTGGGCTGAGGTAATTGCCTGCTGGACCCTGAAAAGAGGAAATCTTAATGGCTGCGTCTTCTGCGCCCTTCCCAGCAGTGTGGATGGTCGTGGGGCTCCTTCACACCCCAGTGCAAACTGCTGGCTCTGCAGAAAGCAGTGAATCCCGTCACCTTTCTTTTGTCCATATCCATGCTGCAGAGGTTGAGCAGCAGAGAAGAGGGGAGACAGATGAGGCATGATAAGTCATTGCTGTTCAGCTCACCCTCTCTCAGGAAGCCACAACATTTTTTGCGGTCTCTTAGACTTGTGTGACCTTCATTGCCTCTACCAAAAGTTATAAAAATACCTCCAGAGCCCTTTGCAGAGAGAAATATGGACATAAAGAATATATGTAGGGAATTTAATAGAATCACAGAATGGCCTGGGTCAGAAAAGACCCTAAAGATGATCTAGTTCCAACCCCCTGCTGTGGGCAGGGACACCCAGGTGGAGTCACACACAAGGACAGAGTCATAGAATAGGATGAGAGAGGATTGTGGACTTCAGAGGGCTCAAGGGTAATATGGACTTTTATTATTGTGTAAAGATAAAAACACTTGGGTTTAATACATGTGGTGGTTTTGGGGGTGAGAATGAGTTTATTTTGTGGTTTTGGGTTTAGGGTTTTTTTGTTTGTTTGTTTTTGTTACCTGGAATCTTTTACAAAGATAGGAAAACTGATGATATAAATCGTTGTCTCATTTTCTAGGCTCCTATTGAGTTACTTTTTCATTGTCTGCTGATTGCTTTAAAGCCGTGGCAGTGTTCATGCAGGCAGCCTTTATGGCAGGTGCTTGTGTACACACAAATGACATTCTGCAGAGCATTGTATCTCTCTGCTGTACAGCAAGGAGTGTTACTTATGTGGACACGCCAGGAATGATGCTGTTTCTCCTTCTCTCATACTTGTTGGCTTGCTTTTCAATGGCTGTGTTGCTGGGCCCGTTAGTCCTCTTCCGATTTTTTTCCAAAATAGAGCCTCTAATGGTTTTTACAGATTTTAGTAGCTGATCTTCTTTTGGCTGTGGTTAAGAGCATTGCTTCAAATTTCAAAGTTCTTGGAAAACAGAAGAGAGATGGGCTGTTTTAGTTGTGTTGAATTGGAGCCGTTGGGAACAAAGCGCTCCTGTTTCTCCTGTACACTTGCAGTTTTGCAGATGGTGGGATGCTCTCTGTCTTCGGTTGTCAGCCCATTACAGTACTCTTGCATCTTCTCAAACACCTGAAATTAATTATGGTCAGACACTCAATCTTGGATTATTTAGACCTTGAGACAGTGTTTGGTTCACTGCATGAATGTCCTCTATTAAAATTTTTTTCTTTGGGTGTTTGGACATGCACTATGGGATTTTGAAAAAGTCTTATGCCTTAGTATTTTTTTTAGATCATTTATGCAAGAACAAATTTTAAGCTTTGTTTAGGGGAAGGATGTTTTTTGAAATACCTTTTGTGTCATATTCTGATGATAATCTGAAACAAGTTTTAGATCTTGTTTTATGTTTTGCTGTAAAGTTCTACATCCTTTCAAAGGAAAAAGACTATTTCTTACTAACCCGGGGAGAGGAATCTTAGCCATGAAGTTTCTTAGCCTTTTATCATGATATGCAAGTCATGTCTTGCTCAAAAGGTCAACACCCACAGAACATGTTTTACAGTTCAGTGGTCTAAGTAGCTGCTTTTCTTGCGGCCATAGGAATCTTTCCTATTGTCAATGAACATGCAGTCTTTTGATGATATGACATCTGATGCTACGGGTATTTCTGAGTTACGTGCTAAATTATATATATTCAAGACCAAAGCAGCAATGATAAACATAAATAATGTGTTGACCATATACTCTTACGGATTATTCTCTTTGAGTTTAAATCCTTGCAGCTTTTTCCAGTTTTGCATACGTGTGTATTTTGTCAAATATTACATCAGCTTTCTTTTAACTTGGAACTGAAAATAGTTTATTTTAGCAGGTGTTGGAGTTTAGCTTCTTTGTTTCTCTTGCTACAGAGCTCTGTGTCTGTTCATGTAGTAGCCAGCCTAGCGAGCTTATAGTATATAAAGTTGGTTCATAGACTTTTTTTAAATTGCCCTTTGCAGCTTCTGTTACAATCTGGGCTCAGTTACTGATCTCTTTAGAAGGAAGATGGTTTTTTATGCCTTAAAAAAATGCAGTTCTATTACTTCCTGATTTTTTTAGATTTTTGTTGCTGTTATTTAATAAAAGCTTGGGATTTCGAGTGAGCAATAAGTACTGACTGCTTGAGTACATAGGATGGAAGTGGAAATTTATATGGTTAAAAAAAAACCAAAACAGCTGTTTGAGATGGGTCGTTTTCAGTATTAATCCTGGTCTCTTTACAAATCCCTTTGGGAGAGAAGAGGGCAGACAAAAGGCACTTCATGTCACTGGCATTTTTACTGAGTGACTCTGCTGATTTAGCCCTAGGGAGGACGTAGAAGCAGGGGAGCGGGAAACTACCGGGAAGAGGAAGAGTATTTTGAGGTGAGCTCCTTCTTGAGAAACACATGAAGGCTGAAGGGTGATGCTAAGGTGGGAAAGTCTGAGGAGCTGAGAGGACCAAACGGACCCCAGCAAGTAGAAACACTTGAAGATTGTAGTAGAAGAAAACTGCTATTTTGACTGCTTTTATGCAAAACCGGTAAGCATCAGGGGCTGCCCTTCCTACCATGCCTGGGCAGGACTTTGAAGCCATGTTTTCCTCATCAAATGGAAGGTGCTGCCTGATCCCTGTACATGTCCAGACACTGACCCTGGGTGTGCCTGCTGTGGGTGTAAGACCACGAGGCCTTGCAATTTGGGTAAAGTATTTCACCCCAAGACAGGTAAAGATTTTGGAGTGACTTCTGAAAGTGTGCTAAGGTGTGGTTAGTGGTAATTAATGAAAGCTAATTGGCTTATGTTTTTCTAGGACTCAGCATGTACTCTCTAGCAGCCTCGCATTTCCATTGGTCATCTTGTCGGAAATGTCCAAGAAGTTTTTAGGGGATCCAGGTAAGACAGGAGCCTTTTCAAAAGGAGCTGTTAGTTCCTCCAGTGTACATACTTAAGGGAGAAATCTGAATGGGCAAGATGCAGCTGTGTGTGAGGCTGCTGTAGCTTTGTTTTGTTCAGTTTGATCAGCTGTTTAATTTTAAATTTATGGCCTAATTTGTGAGGAACATCTTACAGGCAGGCAAACCCACAAAACTAACCAGTCATCTCCAGTCTGACAATGAAGGAGGTACATCTGTGTGATAAAGAGGACTTTCTTCCCAGGTGTTTAATTTTATTTTGTTTCAGGCCTTTGTGTAAGGAAAAGCTGTGTAATTGTCACACATGTAAAGACAGAGGAGAATTGAGTTGAATGTGAAGTAATAGCTATATTTTCAGAAAAAACAATTTTATGTTGTGAGAAATTAGCCTAGTAATATTAGCGAGCATTTAAACAATGTTTGCTTATTGGTGGGGGTGCTGTTTATTTTTGAAGTTTGTGTTTTAGCGGACTTCAAATTACTACTGTTGAAAAACAAGGGTGGTTTTTTTTCCTTTTTTCTGACAAATCACCACTTCCCTCAAGCATCTCCTGCAAGTGTTCGGACTGTGCTGTATTTCTAATATAAGCTAAAAGCTTGTACTAGTACCCAGGGAAGTAAAGAAAAACTATTGTACCTTCTCTATTATTATACCACTGTCAAGGTCTTTGTATCTGTTTCAATACTAACAAGAAGAAAATGTGGGAGGAGAATGGTTTCTAAAAGTCTTCCCGTAGCTGAAGAGCATTTCCCCTTTTTCAGGTGCTAGGCTGTCTTCCAAGGGCTTCCACCCAGCTGGGACAGGACTGGCATGGTGAGGAGCTTGGGTGCTGCAGGCTATAGCAAGTAATGGAATGCAGACCTTGGTTCAGTCATAGCTGATATCACGTCTTTGCACTGTTGCATGTAATGGCAGTCTAATTTTGACCCAGATGCATGGGATAGTATTCATTTGGAGTTCAGCAGAGTGTAGAACATAATGAATGCTGCAGTGTAGGTTGTTAGCATGTCACCTGGATTGGCTTCCTAGGTTGCATCGTGTCTTGCCCGTCATTCATCGGCCCGGATCGCTGTTGCAACCTGGCTCCTTGGTGGTGCCTCACGTGCTGATATTTGTTGATGGTTTCACAACGTGTCTTCCTCTGGATCAGACTTCTTTTTTCAGGATCAGCTTCTGCCATTAAAGAATCCCTGTGTAAGTTATTCCCAGGACATGTGCCTTTTTTTCTTTTTTTTTTCATTTATGTTACTACTTCCAGGATATCCTGCCTTTTGTGTTTCACAACTTGCTGGCAATGGGAAGGATTTGCATGGCGTCAGTCCTACAGATGAGCATGCAGCTTCGCATGCTCTTTGTGGGCTGCATATACCAAGACAGATTGCAAATGGAGTTTGTACAATAGAGCAAGTAAAACTGGCTGCATCAGTGTGGTTTTCTTAGGATGAAAGAGATGCTGGCTTTTGCTTTACTTATCAGCCAGGCTCGGTGTCTAGTCAAAAGGGTAGTGGAGAGATGCAGGACAGAATATCTGGTAGAAGCAGAATTTGAAGATTGGGAAGAGAGTTTTAATCAAAATCCATATTTTCTTCTTTCTTTTCTGCCTTGCCTTGTTGAGAATGACCAGTTTCATACCAGTTAGCATTGGACTGGGGATGGCTGTAATTACTTGAAAGCTGTCAACCTACGGTTGACCCTGCTCATCAGGCTGAGGTTTGGAGAGTGATGCGGAGGACACATTTGCTTCAGGGAACATTCCTCTCATGGCAGGCTTTGCTCACGTGTGCCCAGCACTGCCAGGGAAACCCTGCAGTAGAATGTGCTGGCTCTCCATACCAGTCAGCAGGAAGGAATACTTTGTGTTGTTGCAGGCTATTGTGAGTTGCTGGGGACTCCTTTGGCTTTTCACAGTGGTCCTTGCACCAGATGATAACACACTGAGCTTCTTCTGGGTCAACAAAGCCTCTTGTCACTGTGCCAAGAGCGCCCTCACAAAGAAAGTCCTATGCCTTTTACCACGTGAAATGCATGTGGATTTGCTACGTTCCTGAACCAAAGTAGCAGTCAGTCTTCCTGCTTTGAAAAAACGGAAGTGGGGACAGTGCAGTTGCTTTGAGATGAAGATCTGCTTTTCAGGCTAATTTTAGATGCGGCTTAATGTGTAAGGGGGAGGCAGTTTAGAGTAGAAGGGCTCGACAAGGGGAGTAACTACCAGAGGTCCAAAATTATTAATGCTGGTGTTGAGCAGGGTGGTATAGGCAGAAGGAGCCACATGGGAAAGCGTGATCTAGAGTAGTTGCTGCTGAGCTGGGTGCATGCTGGACAGGGGAGGCTGAGCAGATGTGATTCACCTTCCAGGCAGAGCCTTGCTGACTGGCTGAGCTCAGAGGCTCAGCACAGGGCAGGATTAGCACAGCTCCACTGGCAGAATGGGCAGCTCCAAGCCGCCTGTGTTCCCCAAAATAAAAAACACTCCAGAGCATCGCAAGGAGTTTTTTAGATGACAGTGTTAAGACTAAATGAGAGTTTCTTTCTAGAATGAAACTTTTTTTTTAAAAAAAAGGCATTTTGAGGCTGGGAGAAAAGATAAACTAAGCGATACCTAGAGAAAGGGGAGAAGCCAAGTATCAAAGAAGATGAAAATCATTCACTACAATCGAAACACATATTTTATTCCACTCCTACAATAGAAGAGCAGGTCAGGCAAAAAATCAGTCCTCTGTCCTATACCTCCCTGATGCTTTTCAGTATAAATCTAGTTCAAGAGACCCTTAGTGTGGCAAAAGCTTACAGAAGGCTGCTGTAGTTATTAGAGCGCTTCCTGGGTGGCTCAGCCTTCATCTCTGAAGCCACACCTGGTATATTAGGGTTTCCTATGCTGTTATTATGGGACATGTTTCCAGAATGCTGTCAAAAGCTTCTGTATCAAAGGAGGATCATTGCACAGTACAGGCTGCTAGATGTGTGAAGAAATTAGGTGGACTACAGCATCCAGTAAAACTTGAATGAGTTTTACACAGTGGAAGCTGAAAAAGCAAATGCTTTTTTGATAACCTTTGAAATACAATTCTGTTTCTCTCTTGTGCTTGAATATCAGCAACTTTTGCTAACTTGTCACTTCTAAAAAAAGTTTATTATTACTTAACAGACATGCAGTGATATTTTTATTTTAGGAAATTTAGATTTGTATTCTTCACAGGTCATAACACTGGGAGGTTAGCCAGCATGGTTCACCCTCGTGTCTGAAGGCAGCATAGAAACTGAATGTGCAGGCATTTGAGAAGGCATTTGATTAATCTTGTTTCCTTTATTGTTCCCAAGTTATTTGAGTTATTCAAGAGGCATGCCTTTTTTTTTTTTTTTTTTTAAGTTAGAGTAAACTATTACAGCTAGCAAGTTCTTTTACTAATCACCCAAACAAAGCAGAAACTCTGGAAGCTGTGAATTTCCTTTGAACATAGCACTGATATCAAAAATCAATGTCATGTTTTTAATTTATTAATAGAAATAATAAGATAATTCTTCTTTGTGTCCTTCAGTCAATAAAAGGAAGCACATACTTCCCTGTAATTGAAGACAGGTATGCTATTGTGGAGGGTGGAACAAGACTCTTTGTAAAAAGAGGTGGAGTCTCCATTAACGTGTGACGAGGGTACTGATTCATATGTTGATGCATTTTGGAAAATAGGTCTGTGGGTTGTGTTTTGTTTTGGCTTTTTTTTTTAGTTCAGTGCATTGAAAGTTGTATCAGTTGGGCTGCTCTGTACTACATCTTACTGTTTTTGAATTCAGTTGTTCTTGAGTTCTTGCCTCAAGACTTCATATAGGTCACTGGGAGGTGGCTAAACCCCATGTGATTGTTGCTGTCTCAGCACCAAAGGAACTGGAGTTTTCTGGGTTCCTGAGGAAGCACCTGACTTGTAATAATCCTCCAGGGTCTTCATCATAGTCGCATTCTACACAATTGTTTCTTTTACACTGTGTTTTCAATTTTTTCTAGGATGACCTTAGACGATCTCTAATCATATGATGATGTGAGACAACTGTACTTAAAAGCTTTTAGTTTTCTAGTTCCCATGAATAATTCAAACCCAAAAACTAATGCCCAAGGAGAATTTTTTTACCCTAAAAAGGGAATACAAGAAATCTATGAGGAGTTTACTATTAGCTTCCCCCTGCCCCTCCAAGATGACACTCAGGTCATTCAACAGTGTGAAGAAATATCCATCATGAAATCAGGTTTGAAACACTTGTATTAACAAGGAGGAATTTGAATTAGTCAAATCTAACTTTTGTGTCGAATTCCTGATCACTGTAGCTTAAGCTCCCGTGGAGCTCAAGTTTTGGGTGAAAGAAAATATATAGAAATATATATATCCATATATCTGAAATAAAGAATATATTTGCTGGAATATAGGAAGTGCTGAAGACTTCCAGACTGGAGTTCTAAATAGAATGCTTGAGTGAACTTGGCTTGCAGCACTGTAGACCACAAGTCGAGGAAGCTGAAGAGGATGCTTTGTAAAGCCCTGAGAAAGGGGGTCATCAGGTTGTCTTCTTGTGGGTCCACTGATGATAAGTTTCACATGACCTCACAGTCTTTCCTTCAATAGCAGTACAGTCTCTTCTGCACTGTACTCCTCATCTTTTGAAAACTAGTTATATATTAGTTTTCTGTGAAAAAAAATCCGTGTTTTGTGGTTTGCTATTCCGCAGTCAACAGGGTGAGGGTTTGCTTGTAATCAGGAATGCGTCAATTAAATGTTTTTAATATGGGGACTTTGTGTGTGACCTTTTGAACTGTCTCCTAGGCTTTTTGATTTACATCATTAACATTTCTGAGTCCATGGAATATCTGCAAATGCTGAAACCAGCCAGGAATTGACTCTGAAGTGTGTCTATCAGAAGGCACTAGTACTTACCTTTGGCTGTGTCTGTGTGTATACTGAAAAAACCCCAAAGCAGTTGCTTTGTGGACTGGGTGTGACATCTTGCAAATCAGAGAAATATTGAACTAGGAAGAAAAAAAAAATCTACTCTTAATTTAAAGTCTGCTTTAGTGGTTAAAAGTAATTCTTCAAAACATTTTCAAAATTGTGTTCAAAATAGTTCTGTTTCTAGTCTATGTGGTCTCTGTTTCCACCGGCTGTGTGTTACTGCTTTTTCTGCTAGATTGAAGTATTCTGTAGTTTGTTTTCCATGTAAATATTACATATATTTAACCTGTCATTACGTGACCCATACTGTTTTTTATTTGGCAAAGAGTTGTATAAAACTTCATGGAATTTCTGTGTGGTTGGTACTGAGCATTTAGAGGAAAGTTGTAGAAATGTGCAAGAAGATGTTTTGCCTTAACCTTGGAAGAACGAAGGGATATGTCTTCGAGGTTAGAAATTAGTAATAATGTATTTGCAGTGGGAAGGATTTTGAAACGATAGATGTAGATTGTTCTAGAATTGGAGGAAGGCTTTAAACATGGTGCTTTTGATCATGGAAGGTGTTAGAATTAAAAGAAAAAATACAAGAAGATTTAAGTATCTTTGAAGCATGCTTAAGAACTATTTCACGTTATCCTCTTCTCTAATTGATTAACTGGATAATAGGTTTAAATGTGCCAAATAACAAAACCCATGGATTTTATAGCAACTGATCTGAAATGATCTAATTAAGTTTGGGTTTTCCTCTTGTGTCACCTGGGTGAATCCTAATGATGTATAGCAGGTTGCATTAAATTGGGCTGTATCTGTTTCTTGGAAATAGTGTTGAGAAAATCAGAAATTTCTTCAAGAACGTCAATTAAAGTACTAAGTAGAAATGGCTGTTTTGTGCTTCCTGGTCCTTCTCACTCATTTAGGCAAATCCATTTGATTGCCTTTCTTGATGGTTTTGATATTGAGGGTACTGACTGCCCGTGGTATATGTAGACACGTAGCTGAGACATGGTTTGAACCTGTGATGTCAGTTTTGCTCATTAAAAAAATCATTTATTCTTTTTGATTTCTGGACCCCTTGAAATTTCTGCTGAGCACCATTCTGCTGAATTTCTCTCAGAAATTTCGTGTGTGGGGTCTTTGAAATATTACTTTTTCTTAATCTCCTTTTTGGGGCTGCCAAACCAGCAGTTATTTTTAACTGTTCTTAGAGGAGTGTTATTTAAATCCTGAAGTTTATATGGGCCAAATTCTGTGATCTGCATAAAGTGCCCTACTTTCATAGTGGAGAAACACAGTGAATGTCAACCATCCTTGGCATGAGATAGCTCAAGGAAACTCTGGTACTAAGTTCCAGAAGGTTTGCTAATGCAGGTTCTGTTACATTTTCCTTTTTTCCCCTTTTTGTTGCACAAACACAAGAACAAAAAATACAGTTGTTTGGTAAATACTGTATGTACACCCTTCTTTTTGAAATGTTAAAAACATTATCTTCTGATGATCAAAGTCACTATTTTCTAGATTGACCTTGAAGATCTGAAGTCAGGTTGTGTCTAAGTAATTCAGGCCATGTTTGTATTTTAGATTTTTTTTTAATTATTATTATTTTTTCTATTTTAAATTTATTTTTCAAAATGTTGCAGGTAATATCAGTTGGGAAGAGGAGAAAACCTGCTGAAAAAAAATTTTCCAAGCTATGGAAAAAACATCGGGTTTGGGAAGGTCTGAGTTTTAAACCTGAATCATTGTGAAAATATGCTTAATGTTTTGGATATTCTTGTACTGCTGTATCAAATATTTTGCTTTTTGTAAAGGGAAACTTTTATGTCTACAAAAGGATTGTATGCTCCTTGAGTTTACTCGTAATTCAAAGTTCTTGCAGACTTACTTTGTTTATTTTAAACACAGAATCATAGAATGGTTTGGGTTGGAAGGAACCTTAAATCTCATATAGTTCCAATCCCCCTGCCATGGGCAGGGACACGTTCCACTAGACCAGGTTGCTCAAAGCCACACTTCCACAAGATGGGACATCCACAAGATCTCTGGGCAACCTGTTTCAGCACCTCTCCACTCTCTCAGTAAACAATTTCTTAGAAGTACAGATCATACATGTTGGCAGAGATATTTTTCTGTTGTTGCTGGGACTGGTACTGCCTGAGTTGGGGAGAAGGGTACCAAGAAACGGGAAATGGGACTTTTTTCCTGGGTACCTCTTGTCCTGGCAGAGGGATAAGAGAGCTTTACTTGGTTTTTTTTTGGTGGTGGTATCTGTGGTTTTGTGGGGAAGAGTTAACATTGCACTAATCATGTATATGGGAACTTAAATCTTCTGCGTGTGAGCCTTTTACCCTCAAGGGTATTTAAAAATATACCCCTTGAGGGTATTTTTAATAGTATTTTTTAGTGTGTCTTTGAAACAAATTGGAGTGGTGCTTTATATATTGTCCATAAATGAAATAAAAGTTTACTTTTTATAATGTGATGTTGGAACAGGAATGGAAATTTTGATACATGGTTAGGTCTGCGCAATTGCAAATTGTGCTTTTGACTTAAAGCCCTAATTCAAATCTCTCTTGTCTGACAAGCAGCAGGAAGATTAATCTCTGGAGAGAGGAATCCATACCCCAGTTTTAGACAAAACATGGTGATTAAAGTTATTTGTAGGCTGAGTAAGCACAAGCCTTTATTCGGACTGCTGAACAGGGTTACGTCGAAACGTGCAGGAACAGGATTTACTTGCATTCCTGTTGCTGTTGCTTCCACATTTCCAGTCCACAGCATGATCTGATGGGGAGCCAGTGGTGAGTTACCAGCTGAGCATGTAAGTGACGTTTTACTTTGAGACCTGTTTGATTAGACAACAGTATCTGTGTGTCCTTCCACAGCTGGGGTGAGGGCTGCTTGACAGGCACTTGGAGTACCATGTGCCTGGGTGGGCTGGGGAGAGCTGCCTGCTGGGGGCTTAGAGGATGGGGACTGCTAAGGCATCTTGGGACAATTGAGGTGGAACTAAAGATAATTTTAATCATACTTTGTGTTTAGAGGAGATCACTACAATTGTATAAGCTCTGAAGGATGGAACTCATGTTTAGCTGGTGTTTGTACTCTAAGAAGCATAAATTTAAAGTATTGAACTTTGGAGGTCTAAGGTAATATTCTTGTGTTGTTGCAGCAATAGTCTATCCTTGAGGAGGAAAGAAGGAAGAAAAATGTAGTTTATTATTTAAAACAACTATCTTTGGATTGTTTTAAGGCTGTTTTTCCTGCTTAAATGATGATATATGATGGGTAGCTATATATTACACGATCACTCATGCTCGGTATTAAAGAATAAAGCCTAGATTAAAATGGCTATAAAGTTGAAGTGCAGATAAGACAGGGGAAAAAGCACTGTAACCTGGTTTGTCACTGTATTTGAACAAGAGTCTTTTCTCATGCCAGTAACCATCAGCAGCTGGATAAAGAATGAGTAGAGGTGTGTCTCCATGAGTGTTTTAGTTCATCTTTGGAGTTTGCTTCTGTACTGAACCTCTTGGTTGTCTGTATTTATGGCACTGCAGGTCCAGGCACCAAACTGGATCCTGTTTGGATGAAACTGGAAGATGCTCCTTAGAAAATGCCTGATAGTCTGCAGCTATCATATTCAGTCAGGGGACCAAACTAGAGATATGTGGTACAAACTAGCATTAGTAAAACCCTCAAGATGTGCGTAGTACAGGCACTGGTCCCTCAGTGCTGCTGTTTCACTGTTACACAGTTATTCTTATTGTACCATGTTATTTGGTAGCAGAGGTGCATCCCTTGAGTGTAAAACTTATCTTTCAGATTTATGTCAGGAAAAATAATGACTTGAAAAAAATGTATACATAAATATGCCTTCTGTTTCTGAAATTCTCCTTTTATTGACGTAGTGGGTTTTGTTAAAATCTTTACAATTAGGAAAAAAAAGGAAAAAAAATCCAAGCCAGAAATATCTTAAATTGACCATTCATGTCTTCTATAAGGTAACTTTGATTTTTGAAAGCATAATACTTTGTTTGCCCTGCAGTGTGTTCAGTTTAATTCAGAATATTGTAGGAAGGACTGAAAAGCAACAAAATGAAAGAAGTGTGTTACTTAGAGTCCAAAATAATATAGGTGTTTTCATTTACCATTTTGTTCCTGAGGTGAAAATTATTGTTATATGATCCTAATCCCAACACAATGTTAAATTCTTGAATATTTGTTAAAGAGAGAAAAATTAAACTGGAACTAAATATTCATGTAATTGCAAGAGAAAAAAGAAAAAGTGCCCATATGCTTCACTCTGTTGTCTGATCTTAGATCCACTACCCCCTCAAAAATGTCTAACCATCAGATTATCACTGGATGGACAGTTCTTGGAGATCTAGACTGAAACCATTGCAGCTGATTTAAATGAAGACTGCATGGACAGGACTTCATGACCTGGTGTTATTTCTTAGTTGACTTTCCTACCCTCTGGAGATGTAGTTTTTGTATAAAATATTTTGTATAATCTGAAATGAAGGCTCAAGTGCCACGAATAAATGCTCTTATCTTTGAGTTGCTGACCCCAACTGGGAAATAGCAGTAGCAGGTTGACAGTGCTCATTTTCCCAGAATTTTTTTCCAGCTGTAATTGTTCAGGAAGTTTTGAATTTAAAAACACCTTAGCTGCATTTTGTGTCTGAATTTACAACCTGACTGAAAGCTTTCCTTGACTCCACTTCTTGCTTCTTTGCCAAAATAAACAGGCTGATCTTAGCATGTGACTGTGGTGGTTTGTCCTCTGCATGAGCTTCTGTCCAGAATTTGTAATTATGCTTAAGGGCTGGTCCTGGGAGCCGTGATTCTGCATAAGTTATTTTCAGTTTACTTTTGTATCAGATATATTGAGACTGTGTGCGCCTGTGGTTGCTGTGCAGTTCTCAGCTTCAGGGGTGGTTCTATTGCCTGTGAAGAGAGAGTGTGTTTGCTCTGTTGCCTGCACGACGACACCTGCTATTGAAAACCTTAAAGCTTTCCCAGATTTTTTCTAAAATATGCGTTTGGCTAAGCCTGGTGTATCGCTTGGGCAGAAAATTTGTAACCATTTTTGTGGTGTTGCTGGTTGGTAATTTTTACTTTTTGTTGACTATAACAGAATCATGAGCAGGGATGCACTTTCTTGCTGCATTCATGTTAAATTAATAAACAACATTTTATACATGATGGGGATGGGCAGACACATTCAGGTAATCTATTTGAGGTATTAAAATGCAGTTGGTAAAATACAGTTGGACTTTGATCTCAATCTTCTAATTATTTTCTGAACAAGAAGTGAGCATGATGTTTTTGAGCTGGATTTCTTGTAAAATCATGGTTCATAAAAGTACTGGAGCTGTGGAGCTGCATCAGTCAATTTCTGTGGCTCCCTGAGACACTGAATCAGTAGTAAGAAAAACAGCCTGTTTGTCTTTGGCTGTGGCAAAATCTGTGCAAAGATTAGTCCAGAGTCTATAATCTGCATGACCCTGTACCAAGGTTTAGGGAACCCTAGAACTTTCTCAAACCTTGTGGAGAGTAGTGTCTTACCAAAAAATGAGAGAGTTGAGCTGTGGTCAGGATGTGGCTAATGTGGAAGTTGTTATGGTCTCCACTTTTCCCTGCTGCCAAGATCCTGTCAGTGCTAATAGCAGATTTTGTCTGATTTGTTGCTGGTCAGATGCCAAGCCTTTACAGTCCTTGGCCTTCTGTGAAAATACAAACTATTCATGAACAGTAAAAGAATTACAGGTTATTTTAGAGCCACTTTCTCCTGAGTTCACTGATCTGTAGCAGATTGTCTGTGTTTTAGCTCTTTGCCTATAAACTACACCCATACTTTTTACAAAAAGTACAAGCTGATATGGAGAGAGGAAAAAGGAGATTGAAACTGGTAATGTAAGTGTTTTTAGGAACTAATTCTGTCTCTGAAAGAGTTATGGATTCTGTACAGAGAGAGATGGCAATAAATAGTTCCTGGATTATACATGTTAATTTGCAGATGCTGACTGTCATTAGTTTCTAGTATTTCCTCCTCTAATAAAGTGGCCAAATCAAAGTACTGTTTGAAAACATCTGATTTACTTGCTATCTGTTATACTGGTAGTAAGTCAGAAAGTACAAATGTATTTTTTTCCAGCCCAGGCTCTTTGTATTGATCTGAGGTCAAGCATCTGAGGTTTCCTGCACACCCCCCAGCAGCTTTTGATGCTGCCATCTGCAATGCTTAGTTTATTTGACTTAACTTGGATCCTGGCTGAGTATGTATTCTTATTTTTCTAAAATATCAGTTCCATTTTCAGATATGTACCAGGAAGAGTTTGGCAGTTTTTTTGTTGTTGCACTTTAAAAACAAATTATCATGCAAATGTGTCTCTGTTCAGTTATTTATGTGTATGAATTTATCAAACTGATAAAACTCAGTGCAGGTTGGTTGCTTGCTCATTTCTGTATTTACTTAGTTTCATTTGATTATTCTGCAGCAAGAGGGTCATATAGCTGAAGTTCAAAACTTGACAAGACATGGGTTCAGAGAAGTGGCCAGAGGGTGTGTCACCCTCAGGAGTCCCTGTGGTATTTCTAAAGCATTCACAGGGGCAGCCGTGGAGAACAAAGTTCCTGATAGGCTCCCGCTTATGATTCAGCTCTTGACTTTCTCTGTTGGAATTGTAGGGCTGCTTGAATGTCAAGGGCTTAGCATCACTCTTCGAAAAGTACAAAATAGGTGATATTGCCACTAGGTAGTGCAGGCTTTCTACTTCAAGTATTTTTCTGAAAAAAAATTTAAGTTGTGCAGAGTTCTTGAATTGCTGGTGAATTAATAAAAATTCAAAAGCACTCAAAAGTGGGGTTTGTTTTTTTTCTACTTGGTTTGTGTTTTTCCCCCTTAAATTGGTGGTTAGGAATATTCCTCTGATTTTTGTGTACATGGGGTATGAACTTTTTTGGGTTTATCTGTGTTCATATGAGTTAGAATAAATTACTGGGATTCAGTCTACCTCAGCCTCTTTTAGAATCAGCTAGACAAAAGCTGGTATAAAATGCAATATGTGCTTCCTTTAACTGGTACAAGGCCCTTCTGGCTGCACCAAGATATGCTTTAGCCAACATTGGTGGTGGTCTACAGAGGATTAAAGTTCTGGGGTCCTGATTGCTTATCATAATGGACAGCTTCTGCAGTTCAGATTATGGAAGCCAGTGACCAGGCATTGGTATTTCTATGATAAATAACCAATAGTTATGATAAGAGATCCATTTCCTTTTAAGTATTTGGGAATCAAATTAAGGACTTTCTTACTTTTTTTTTTAAATTTGTATAATTAGATTTTCTACTTTTTGTGCTGAAAGCGAGGTCCCTTGTATTTGGTAGACTTAGGCCAATTTGTTGCTTTTGTTTTACCTTGTATACGAAGCTCAAAGAGAGATCGATGGGTGCACAGTCTTAAAAGAGAATAAACGTATCAGTTCTTGTACTGGGTCACCTGCAGATGAGCAATAGCTTGGCAGCAGCACACGATGGGTGGGGAAACAGGGCACTCTAATTTGACAGTAGGAGTGTATGAGATGTAGAAGATGAATGGGTGGGGAAGGCTGGAAAATTACATAACCGGAGGAGAATTTAAAGCTCATTAGCTTAGAGAGAGTCATCCTCAACCTTCAAGAAGTATTTGTTCTTTCTCATGTTTACACTTGGAAAAGGTGGCACCTTTTCCACCTCAAAAATGAGGATATAAACAAATACACCGTTAAAGTGCTAGCTAAAGGGGTTTGAAGTTAGAAGACCTTGTTGAGGCTGTTCATGGAGTATGATTTAAGCCAGCATGCTTGAGCACTGCTGTCAGTGGTCACACAGCATAACTACTGCCGTGGGGATAGTTAACTCCAGAGTTCACCTTGTCTGCTTGAACTACTCCAGCAAGATCTGCAAAAGTGCATCCTATGTGTTATTTATATATCATGAGATGACTTAAGATACTTCTGCTTATGCTTTGATGTCTTTGTCTGTTGAGTGACTTCTGCCTTGGTATGCCTTTTTTTCCCCTCTTGCTGCCTGCTGGTTTCACTAGGGCTGACTTGCAAAGCCTGAAAGAGTTAAGTTGAACAACCTCTTTCAAAATCTTTCTCATGGCCTTGTTAGTTTTTTTTCTGGCTTTTCCAGTCCTTGTTTCTCTTTTGTAATGCTTCTGAAGTGGTGTCCAGACCATAACTGAAGAGCTTTTTCTTTAATTTTAACTTTGCTGCTCAAATTTGACATTGTGTTTTCTGTTTTGCTACTTTTCCTCTTTCTGCTTGTTGCTATTACTGGAGCAGGCAGTGCTGTTGGTTGAAAATGCTTTTGCAGATCCCCTTGGCATACTTGGTTTGTCAGGAAGCTCCACTCAGGTTGTTTTAATGAACAAGAACTGGGACAAAGACCTCTCTATTTTCTTAGTAGGAACTAAAATAAGAACAATGTTCTTGAGCAAACAGTAGCTTAAAAAGCTGCCAGAAGAGCAGGAATCACAGAGGAAATCATCAGACCTTGCTGATTCTAATATGAATTGAGTTTAATTTCAAAGTATCATAGTCAAAAGACCACAACCTCTGTGGTTAGAGTTTTACAAACTTACAAGCTGTACAAAATTCATCTCCGTCTTGTATAACAGCAATTGAATTGGACAAATACTTGCTACTGAAGTTCACCAAAATTTTAAAACTAGCTAGAATTTTGTTTATATTTTGTTTAATTAGAACTACCTTGCTGCAACTAAGAGCTATTTCAGCTTAGCTTTCATGAAATTTAGGGGTTTTTTAATTTGTTTTGTTCTCATTTTGAGCCATTGCTGCAGTAGGATATTACTGCATAAGCCGTATCTTGACCAATCCAGTCAGTACTTGCCATGGGGAGGGCAGGTGGGCAAAGTGTGCATGGGGGACAGTTAAGTCAGGTGCCACAAACATTTTTGTTGCTCATGGGGTCTGGTGAGGGATGCATTAAAAAAACCCCAACTAAATCTGGTTAAGCAGAGCCCAGTGGAAAGCCTCCCCCACAAACACTTGGTCCTGCAGCCTCCAATTTTGGCAGATTGGAAAACTGTCCATTGAGGTTTTTGCAGCCAATGGTTTTGATTAGGCTTAGTAAAAGTGAGATGTTGCCTTTTGGTAAATTTGATATTCTTGATGCCGGAACTATTGTTAACATTTTTACATGGTCCCTAAACAAAGTTTCGTATAAGATGATGGCTTGTTCTTTTAACGGTCTAAGCAAATGCTTCCATGCTACAGCTTGCAGAGAGCTAAATCTATTGGCATTGATGACTGATGGAAGCTGCTTGTTCTTTTCAATTTATTTTTTGAGGTTTATAGAAATTAGCTTTTCTTTCTTTCCCTTTTTATGTGCGTTGGTGCTTTGCCATTCCATCAGGTCAGGTACAAACCATGATCATGATTACCTCAGGATTTAATATGAGCCAATATCAATCTGCTGGTTAACATGACATATATGTTGCTGTCTGCCTTTGCTAAGTCTCATTTGATCTTCTATCTTCCCCACTCCTTGTCATCTCACATGGTACAGTTCATGAGAATGTTTGCTGTTTATTCTCTGCTGATGTGCCACAAGTGATCTTTTACTGCGTACAGCCTCTCTTGTGGACTCATTTTTTCTGCCATACCTGCAGAGTTGATGTGTTTGTTAAATTTGCCTAAACTCTACTTCCTCTGGATTTCTTGAAGCTTTACGGTAACCAATAGCAGATTTCGTTGTCTATGTGAGGTTTATTTTTATTTCTTGAGCAATACTGATAATTTAGCACTTAGTAAACAACACCTGAAAGACATTTGACCTTACAGAAGTCTGTTCAGTTGATGTACAGATTATGTTGGATAAGCTTCCAATAGGTGCTTTTTTAATGGGCTACATTTTTGTTATATGGAGGGTGCATCTACATACAAAAGGGCTGATTGACTGAACACGATGCATTTGAAAAAGCATGAAACACATGTATTTCAAACCTGAGGGCTCTTGAGCGATGCCTGTATCACCTCATTTTCAGGGTGGTGATATACATGAAGCATTCAGTTGCTGTGGGGGAAATTTCCTACTATGAATTGAATTCCTTCTTTTTAATAGCTTATTTTGATGCAACAACCATTTAAATAGTTGCAGATAAAGTATTACGTATTTTTTTCCAAAGTACTTGTTCTTACTCAGACCATTTCCTGCCCTGCATCAGTACTTCTCAAGGTGGTCAGGAGGGGAAGAGGCAGGAGCAGGGAGCAAAGCCAGGAGGGTAGCTGGGGTGAAATGGCTCAAGCAGCAGTTAACACACAGGAAGGTGAGATGGTTTACAGGAAGCTGTACAGGTCTTTGGCTAATCCTGTCCCTACCACACCCTTTCTTCTGCTACTTAAAATTTGTTCTTCCAGGAGCCATGGATGTTCCAGGCAAAGGTGTTTTCAGAAATTATATGAAGTGTTGCAGTTGTGCTTTACTGATTGGGAATTGCCGTGTTTAATGTAGAGAAAATAAAGCTTAAAGCACGATTAAAGCATGAGGGACTGTCTTGTCTTTTCTTATTGAATAATAAACACAGCAGCAGAGGAAGTATTTCCAATGTGAATGCTAAATACAAGTGAATACAAATACAAAGGAGTGGTTCATCTGGAAATACTACAGAAATCAGTTTCTGGCTGCTCAGTATTGAAAACATGCTGACACATGCAAATATGCAAGAAAATGAGCATGCCATGAGAATAATTTCATCAGCTGTTGTGCTCAAGTTGTCCCAAGCAGTCAGAGCAGGTACCTTTAAAAGAAGTGTTTATCTAGTAATTCATAGATGGGGAATGATTACTCTTTATTTTACATGCATACATCTACAAAAGGTAGTGACAACAAGTCAGGATTAATATTTTCAAAGCAAGTTGGTTTTGAAGGTACTTTTGTGCTGTGCTGTATTCCAGTCCGTGTCTTCTTTTCCAGTTTGGCAGAAGTCTCTGCTTGACAGAGTTATTTTGCTGATGTTATTTTAGGTATGAAAAAGCTGCAGTGTGACATGGATAAACCAGAATGTGTTAGAGCAGAGTTTTGTTGTGAGTTGGAAAAATAAATAATAAAAATGGAATCGGTTTAATATTCAGTTAAACAATGCAGTTATAACTGCATTGTAATTAGTTCAAATAAAAATAAATCTCTACCATATCTGCAGTTCATTTGAAATACTGTGTCACCTGCAGCAGAGTGCTGCATGCTGCCTGAACTTTGATTTGGAGAAGTTTCAGTTGAGCAGTAAACTAGGGTTGCAAAAGTAATTTGTCTGACAGTAAGCTACCACTATGTATGAATGTTTTTCTCTGTCTGGTCTCTTCTGTATGTTTACAGGGCCATTCCCAGAGCATTCTCATGTACCTACTGTAATCAGCAGAATTTTGAGCAGCTCTTAAAAACACAAGTGCAAGCTGTTTTTAATATAAAACAACCTGTATGTTTTACTGTGATAATTTACTAGTATACCTATTTTAACTAGTTTATTTTCCTTGGACTTAGCCATTCTAGTGAGTTACTGCTGGTTGTTTAATGAAGTCTAATTTTTCATTTGTTTTAATTAGTTAATTGAGCAATCAGTACAGTGCCTTGGTATAGCAGACTGTTCATAGGATAGTAAGTAGGATCAGATCATGCAAATGCCTGCCTCTGGGCTCTGGCAACAAGTTTAAAATTGCATTACCATATTTTGCCTTTGTAGAATTCTTTCACCAGATGGTAGCATTTGATTTCCTTTTGAATAATCTACAACACCCAAATGTAGTTGTATTACATTGTTTTAAAATCAATACTACCTAGGTAAACATGAGTGGGAGTCAACTTTCAACTGAGGAATTCTTAGTTGTTTCATATACTCAATTCATTATGTAGATAATGTTTTTGTGAAAAAAAATGTCATTAAACATTCTCCAAAAAGGTGGATAATAGTGCAGAAAAAAGTTACAGACATATTGGTGGGTGTTTTTCTTGGAATCTGGGCAGTGATTTGTCTTGCAAGTTGTTTGAACACTAGTTCTGGTGTTTAGCCAGTGCTGAATGTGTTAAGTACTCCTACTGATAGTTAAGGCAAGGTCTATTATTGCGTACCAATTATGAAGAAATAAAATCTGACATTTGGAGGAATAGCTATTAAATTTACCAGCTTCAGGCAAAGGCTTATTTTATTGCTATCCCTCTCCCGGTGAACAGAGAGGAAAACTCCAGTACTAGGTTCCTGATGTCTTTCTGTGGACTGTAGAAAGAGAAGAGGGCAGCTGGCTTCCCACTTCTAAGCATAACCTTTGTGAATTCTCTTCTTCATTTTGGAGATGTCTTAATTGTGGACACCAAAATGATCTAGCAACTTAAAATCAATTACTTTAATAGATGTTGAGTGCATATATACAAATACAAATGTGGGAGATAACTTCATTGGTCTCCTTCTTTGGAAGCATCGTTCAGGTGACTCCTTGTGTTTGGTGGTGTTGCTATCCAATCTGTTGCCTTAGAGCTTATACCCTGGGCATGAGTCTCTTTGCTTTCATTGTTTTCAGAAACGGTGTGCTCTTTTAGCAGTGTGGTGGACTGCATGTAGATTGGATTTAGATGGATGCGTATTGGAAAAAAAGTTTGTTCCCACTGATAGTTTCTGTTCACTGTAAAATGCTGGTCTGGAAACTGGCTATTCAAGAGCTTGTTCGGGAATAGGCTTCATGCATTTGTCTCAAGGCAATGGCACATACATCAGATGGGGGTGTATATAATAGAGCAGGTAATACCTGGTAGGTTTTCATATCCAATTTCAATGTGCTCTCTGTCAGAGACCCAGCTGACAGAGATGGAGTGGTGCCAAACCCAGAATGTTACAACTAGTTTTATGTCACTACTCAGCCAGAAGACTGTATTTATTAAAAGTAATTGTCCCATGAATAACTTCTTCACTTGTATTTAGATTGCTTTCACCCAATGGCTTCTTAGATGCTTGCAAAGCCTCAGGTACTTTTCTTAAACTTGCGTTTCCTGGTGGTGGTTGAGTTAAATCACTGCTTTGTCCTTCAGGAGGATTTTTTCAGCTTGTGACACTCCCCTATTATAATTTATTAGTAAAGTATGAAGTACCCTTAAGAATATGTAAGAATGCAAAAATCCCGTCAGTGAACAAAGCAGAAGCATCTGGATGTGAACTGGGGAGGTTGGATTCTAACTTTTGCTGAAATTTTGGCAGTAATTTTAGGGTTCATTTCTTATGCGACATGTTTATGTCCGGAGCCCTGACCATGCTACTTGGGGTGTAAAAGGCAGCCTTGTTTTTGGTGGTTGTGTGACATATCACTTAACTACTATTTTGAACTAGCATTTTAAAAGCAAATGAAAGGTTTGTGAAGAAATGAAGGCTTGGTTATATCCAGAAATAAACTCAGCTGTTTAGCAACTATGCCCACGATGGCAGTTGGGTCTAGAGGTCGGGTCTGGCTGGAAAAAAAAAAATCCTTTTTCAGTACCATAAAATAAAGAAAAAATGGCCAACAGCCAGTTGTGAGTGAATACAGATGTTGTTTACAGGATTTATCATGTGGTGATGGCAACATATGATGAAGATGCTGTTTCATAGAGTTCATGGGCTGTGGCAAAAGGCTGGAAGTAAACAGAAGTAAATGTGATACTGCAGGTTTTAGAGCATAACTTTATGTGTGTAGTTAAAAGAAGTTAATGTGCTCTGTTGATGGAAGAAAATCACACGTTTTGCTGTAATTTCATATTAAAGTTGCCAAGGAATAAGACAGCTTGCTGTTAACTAAAACCAGCAGCATTCTCAAAGAGATCACAGCCAGCCTTTTCCTTCTCTTCAAACTTTTCTAACCTATCCTTGGAGGCAGTAAAAAGCAGGTCACGTGCAGCATGTGCTGACAGATCCTCTGAGGGGTGAGAGTGTCCTTTTCTGCTCGTGGTTGTACAGCTTTCTGGTGGGCCAGTCACTCTTTTTCCTTGCTGCTGCTTATGGTAAAGGGGTCTGCAGCCTTCACTGTTTGTGGGAAATTTTGGATCTTCTTTTTCCTTCAGATATCGGAAAAGACAAATGTGGGACACTTTCCCAAGCTTTTTCTAGACTTCTGGAGTTTGCTGCCGTGTTTTCTTTGCTGCTTGGTAGGCTTATTTCTTTCATGCTGAGAGAGGCAAGTTACACATTGGTGGTATGAGATTACTTTTTACAAATTTCGGAATCACTAAAACGTCAGTTTAGTATGTGAATGAGTTTTGGAGGGGAGTACGGAATAGCCAGGAGAAGTGAGCCTTTTAAGTTGAGTGGGCTCTATTCTTACTAGGGTAAGGACTATAAAGTAGCTTTAAAAAAAACCCAAACCAACAACAACAAAAAAAAAACCCAAAAAACCAAAAAACAAAACAAAATAAACAACCAAAAAAAAAAACCACACAAAAAAAGGGACCAATTCAGCATATTTAAAATGGCACCATTAGCCATTCAGAGTGTGCCAACCTTGGCAACTTTCCTGGTTAGCTCAATGAGTATTGCGTGCAATCAAATCCTCCTTTTTAACTGGGAGCTTATTTAGCTGCATAACTTGAGGAGCATAAGGTTTGAATATCTTGGCCTTTGCATCTTTTTCACTTGCACATCAAAATTCTTTCAAAACAGTTTTCATGTCATTTTTTTATAGAAAATAAAGTTCTTTAAGAGGAAGAGCTGTAATGTTACAGTATCAGGAGGGTCAGCGTTTAAAAGACTTACAGGATGATAAATCAATTGAGACCAAATATATTTGTGGGTTATTTGAAAGCCATATGCTCAGCCGCACAAAAAGAGTGAACACATTCATTTGTCTCAAATGCCAAGAAACTGGATTTCTGCTCACATGCCTCAACATGTGCTGTTGCAAAACCAGGAATATTTGTACACCAGATAAAATACAGACAAGTATTTATTAGTCATGTGACCCACTGCATGTGTATACATATATATATGTGTTTCTTTACATGTGTATCCATATATGTGTATATACACACTCCTAGTGTATTCTTGGCTTTGAATCTATCTTGCACTTCTAATTTGATCATGAGATAGACTCCCTTCTTGGTTCACAAGTCAGGGAAGCTGGATAAAGAGCTGCAGGAAGCAGTGTGGGGATCCCATGAGAAATGGTTCTGGTCTAGAATGTTCTCTGTGCTGAAGTCCAAGGGCTGTCCTCTGTAGGCAAAGCATTGCGGCTTGGAATTGGCTCCAGTCTGCAGGGGCTGTCTCCTTTCATATTGAAGAATAGAAATAAACGTAATAAACTAAAGTCTGTGTAGTAAATCCTGATGGTTTATTCAATTTGTATACAAAGTGTTTTGATTAATTTTAATTTTTTCTTACAGGAAATACTGGATAGATCCCACAATGGAAGATGGGAAGCCCGTTTGGGCTCCACACCCAACTGATGGGTTTCAGATGGGCATGATTGTGGACATTGGCCCTGACAACTTAACTATTGAGCCTTTGAATCAGAAAGGCAAGGTAAGTGTCTCACAAACAAAGGAAAAGAGAAAAAACATACAAGAAACCACCTTACCTGTAGGCCCAATCTTTGCAGTATCTTCAATTGCACACAGCCTGAAGGAGTGGAAAATCAGTTTTCTGTTCTAATTTTGGCTAAGGATCTTTGCTGAGCTTTAGCTTGCATTGCAAATGACCCTTCACACTGATGAGAAGTGCGTAGTGTCTGTCAGTTATCTGCATGTGCGTTGAGTATGTGCTCATGAAAGAGAGGGGGTTTGAATCTCCGTAGCCATTTGATTCAGTACTGTATACTTTATTTTTCTCAATTGGACACTGATTAAGAGCCTGTTGTTTAGATTAGCTTTTGTCTTTTCCCTTACATGCATAGGAAGGGTCCTGCAGGGATGTGCTAGGCCCTGGCTAAGATTAGATACCATTAGACTGATGAAGACTGAGAGATGAATCCTCTTAACTCAAGTATCTTGAGAAGTAATATGATGTCAAACAAAGGTCCTATAGAATTGCTACATCAAATTAAAGTCAAAATAAATGTAACTTTTAAGATGAAGACCTAATTCATCCTAATTAGTGTGTTCCAATGGCTTAATTTATCATGACATCTTACAGACTCAGTATGTTGTAACTAAATGTCAGTTTTTACAGGAAGCACCTTGTAGCTATCAATTATCCTAATTCAAATGGTCAGATTCCTGGGCTGTACTAGCTAGAATAAGATCAGCACTGTTTTAAAAGTTGTGATTTCAGTCTTTTTGAATATGTTTTTTGTGCCCTTTCTAATAGTTTCATGCTTTCTCTATATTCAAGGATGTAAAAAAGACAACAATGTGTTTTGTAACTTCTTTTTTTATGTCAACAGTAGTAGAGAATGCCTTGTCACAGGTCAAAAGGTTATGCAGCAGTCCTTCCTTTTGGGAGAATGTTTATAAGCTTTCTTTTTTTGTGAATCTTGGAGAGGAAGTTGATTTTGCCTTCCTTAGAAATACAGAGCAAGTGTAACATCTGATTTTTGAGTGTGAGAGATAAAGTCTATAGATCTGGTAGTAGTAGTAGTAGTATGGATTTTTCCATTTGAGGAAGAGCAGGATTATTCAGACAGGGATATTAAATATTCCAAATCTATGGCTAATACTAAAATGACTTAAATAAATTTCACCTCCACTGCTATTTCTGTTTATATTCCCAAATGCTCCTGATGTGATAAAGAGCAAAAGCCTATACACTGAAACAGGAACAATAATAAGGATAAGGATATTTCTGAGTCACTATTTATTTCTAACATATGCTCCTTTCAGGGACCATATATAATTTAAAAAAAAACCCAAACAACAAAAAATTATCCTAAAATACAAATATTTTGTTTCATGGTTTTCTCAACAAAAAAAATCTCTTTTGTCTAGAGAGTTTGTTTTTCTGCTGTTGGCTGTTCTGAATTAAGCGTATCAATTAAGAGCCTAATGCTCATTCGTCTAAGGAGACAAACACTAAATGCTGTAAAGACTACGGTCCTGTATTTTTAACTAGCAAGCTTAATTAACCTTATATTAGTAAAGGTGGTGTAAAAAGTTTTCTTGGTTACCTTCTCAGTCTTTTCAAGGTGTCATTGATTTCTTTTTAGAGAAACATTTCTCATTGCTTTTTGTCTTTTTCAGAAGACTCTGTCCTTGTGCACTTAGACCATTCATTTGAAGTAGTCAGCATTAATACTCATTATCACTTTGTTTTCTTAAAATGGTAGTTCAGAAGTGCTCTTTAACAAGAATGTGTGATCCAGCAGGTCCAGAGTTGCTCATGATAATTACAGGGAGAGAGGAGTAACCTAATCTTGTAAACATATCCAGGCAGTGTAACTTATTATTATTTTTTAATCTGGGTCATTACCATGTCATATGTATTCTCTGTTGGCACTGGTAGGTTACCAGGGGTCACAGTTTGAAAAGGAAATGTGTATGCATGTGTTTGATTATTGCCTTTTATGACACTGTTGCCAATAACTGCTGTAAATGCTGCAAGGCAGCAGTTTCACCCTGTCTTAAACCTTTCCCTCCCATCCCCACCCATAGCCAGCTCTGGCACTGCAGAGTGCCACCCTCCCAGCTCTGCCTGCTGAGCTGTGCGTGACGCCCCAAACCAGGTCAGAGAACAGATCCAGCTTTAAAATGGAGAAGTGGAAAGTTTTCAGGATGGCAGCAACCAGTGGAAGGGGGGGCAGAGGAGCTGAGGCCATTGTGGTGGCTGGTTACTTCATATTATGAAACCGAGTTACCCAGTCCAGACTCTGTGGAGGTCCAACACAACAATTCACTTAAACCCCAGCAGTAGCAGTTTTGGGCACCACAGCCCATCCCCAAGTGTTTACAGTTCTGTGCAGAGGCTGTCTAAGGGAGGTGGGGATCTGAGTCACCCAGCCTGCCCTGCACAAAGGACAGTACTGCGAGCTGCAGGAGCGTTTTACTGGAACAGAGGATGCATGTGTTACATGATGGGAACCTCTTCCTAAAAGCTAGATCATTGGCTTGCAAGGCTTATAAATGCCAGGACTGGAAAAAAAGCCAGAGAAACTGGAGAGTGCTTTGCTAATGAGCATGGTCCTACCTAGGGCTGGAGCCCTGCCCTGAGAACGGGCTCCAAACTGGGTCAGTGGTTCCAGAGCTAGCAGTCCTGGCCCATGGCCCACCAGCAGTCACATGCTGGTGTCCAAGGAAGGAGGCAGGTAGAAAGGGAAACAGCTGTTAAACTCAACTGGTATTGCATTTTCATTTCTCCTTAAGAGTGTTCTTTTCTGAATGTACTGGGATTTATAACCTTGGATCCTGTTGCATATATCTTTTTGTTCCTTGAGGCTATAACAGGGAGAAGGCAGATGACAGTGGCATTGCCGAATGGGGAATTTACTCTTTTCCTGGACGTAGCAAATCTAAGTAGAGTGATTAGGAAGTGATGCACTGGAAGGGCTTGCACCCTGAGATGCCATCCTGGGCACTGTGGGGCACTGAGGAGTGGGGGGCAGGCATTTCTTAGAGCATTGTCAGTCATGAATTTCTGGCAGTTGTTGGGAAGGTGTGAAATGCTGCAGACACTGACACCCCTCCTGCCTTCGACTGAGAGACACCGTATGGCTCCGTGCCACTTCGGAAGGGTCATGTAGGCTTTATGGGCCACCTGCTCTGGTATGCTGTGAATAACCAGAAAGGTATTTTTCCCAGCTAAGCATAAAGGAATAAATGTACTTTGAAAGTAAGGATCAGAATGTTCAAAGTTCAGGGCTTCAACCTAAGGTGGTTTTATTTTTTTTTTTTAACAGTGAGCACAATTTGCTTGCTCAAGTGAGACATGCTCTTGTCTGTCTTACACACGGTTTGTACTGCTGTAGGTTGGTTTGTGAAATGCAGCTGAGAGTAAGGATGTCTCCTCTCTGTATCTGGAAGGTATAAAGGAAGGCATGGTTACACATATTGGATTACATGGTAGAAAGAAGATCCTGCTTGAATGGAAAGATATCTTTTTTCGCTCATCTAGCTTCTGGGAGAACAGTTAAGATTGCCATTGGATTTCAAGGGTTGTTTCATTACAAAGACGACAAAAAACCCCCTTCAGAACCCCCTAAACCTTAGACCACTTTATGGTCTCATAAGATTACTATCCTCTCCACTTTCTCAGAACAAGCTTGTCCTAAGCTATGATTAATGCAAAAGTCTTCCCTCAAGTAGCTGAAGCATTTTTTCCTTAAAATAATTGTTTAAAAACAATTAAAAATGGGACAACATAGTAAAGAATTTCTTTGGATATTTTCTTATTGATAGATCTGGGATACCTTGCTCATTTTCTATTTAAAATATTAGATTTTAATACTTGGAGCTCTGCACAGCTAGCTATCATACTTACCTTCATAACAAGTACCTTACTGTATGTAAAGCAGTGTTCCAGCTGTGGCATACAGCAGTGAATTTTTTTTTTGACATAGTTGAAACTGTACTTACGTTTTCTTATCTAAAAAAGTTCAACAGAAAAACATTAGCTTTCAGATAAAGTCTTCATTTTGCTTTGTTTTATCATCTCTGAAATATTCTAGAAATTAATTCACAATTTACATTGAGTGAAAAAATGGAGGAGATGATACAGCATGAATTTTCTCTTGGATTTGTTTTTTTTTTTCCTTTAAATAATCTTTCATCAGAAGGCTGAGTGGTTAGAACACTGAAAAAGCTCCTTCTCTTCTGGGATAGTTCCAGCACGGCTTACTTTAGTTCCAGAAATGTTAAAGTATCAGAGGTTTATGAAGAGTCTCACAGAATAGCTGGGAATAGTGTTCATTCTCTCCTGTCTTTGTTAGTGGTTAATGAGTTTACACATCAACAGACAAGAACAAGAAGTGAAGTTACATTTTTACAAACCTGGTCATACTATTTTTAAACTTTCCCACTGTTTCACGCACAGGGAACTGATTATGTGGGGAACTGTTGTATTCAAATACATCTTTACCAAACAAGATTTAACTTTACTGTTGATAAACTTGCAGAGAAAATTATGGTGATAATATGTAGTTACTCTGCTACTGTGAGAGGGAGGAAAGGGTGTGGTGAATCTCTGCCCTGCTAAAACTCTGAATAGCAGCAGGGATCTTTCTGAGGTAGGTAAAGACATTGAAGGCTTCCATGGCCCTGAAAAACTCTGATAAAGGATATTTTGGAGGAAGTTGGTGTGATGGACGTTCAGATGTTCCAACGTCATTGAGCAGCTTTGTTTCCCTTAGGAAAACATCTTGTACATATTTTTCTGCATTAGATCCTGATAAGGGGATGACAAAATATATTTTATTATGGCTACAAATTGCATACTTTATGATAACTTGGCAGGGAAGGGATATTGTAGATTTAATGTTTTCCGTCTGGCAGCAATTAATTCTGCTCTGAGACATTTTTAACCCTTCCCACTTCAAAGAGATTTGGAATTTGTGGCTGTTAATGATGGTGTAAGCCCCAGGAGCTCTCATACTGTTGTGCTCAAGCAAATATGAAACAAGTTGCTGTCTTTCTCCTTAATTTCTCTGTGAGATGTTTCTCATGGGACTACCTTGCTGAGTACAATGTTAAACAAACAAACATGTTTGTTTATTAAGTTCATTCTTTAGATCCAGTTGGTTGCCTTTTCAAATATTAGACAAGACTTCTTGTCTCCATTTCCATGGGGAAAAGGAGCCTGTGCCTGCAGCGGCACGGTGGCTGTCGTGTTTAATTGGTACAACAGGGGTTTTGTTCATTCATCGCTAGCTCAAACAAGCTATTACTACAGTAAACAAAAAAGTATAATTAAAAATCTGCCTTGTACAATAGGTATTTTTGTGCAGATGCTGTAATGTGTGTGTGCTTGGGTGTCTTTCCTTCCTTTTTACAGCAATATAAATTATGATTTCTGGAGATGAAAAAAGAAACAAAGTTGCTTTTGTTGTGAATTTTTCCAGTTGGATGTTAACACTTGAAAAATGGTCGTTTTGTGTAATCGGAATACAAGGGTTGAAGGAAGGTCTTGGTTTACTTTAGTATTGATTTATTGAAGAAAAAACCCCAATAAACAACAACCAAAGCTCTACAATATTTGGTGATACAGAGGATGTTATGTATTGAACATTAATATTTTAAGTAGGAATATTTTAAAACTGCATATGATAATGACAGCACAGTCCTTTGGCTGAACTAAGGACTTGCATTTTATTCTTTCTTCTTTGCAAAACTGAGGAAATTGTGTGTCATTTTTAATGCTGTTATCTTTGCAGTACTTTTTTAAATCTTATTTTTTGTATTGCACAGTATGACGTGCAATTTTTGACCTGAGGATCAAATATTATTGCAGTAAAATATATATATTACAGTGAATTCATTTTTATAATGTAATGTAGTAATATAAATGCAGCAGCTTTTCGTCTGCATCTTGTAACTCAGTAAAATTTCCAATTCTGAAGTATATAGCCGGTGACTTCATTTTAAATCGTGCACAATTACAGTGCACTCACTTGTATGATTGCATGAGATGTCTTTAAAATTTCTATTTTATGGAATTCTGACAATGTTAATGTTTCTTATCTAACAGACTTTCCAGGCTGCTATCAATCAAGTGTTTCCTGCAGAGGAGGATAGCAAAAAGGATGTGGAAGATAATTGTAAGTTATGAATTTAAAAATAAATTATGCATTTAAAAAAAATATCTGCAATGAAGTGAATATTGTTTCCTTACAAGCTTCCTGTTTCTTCCTTGTCATCTTTGTTCGAATTTATGTATGACCTTTGCTAGTCCTTTAAACTTCTTAAAGTAAGCCCATTTAAAATATAATTTATCGTGGTTTTTAGTTGTCATTTGAACACTTTAGAGGAATGGATAGTTACATAATTCCCATATAGGACTGTTGCTTGACTTGATAAATACTCCATACATCCATGCAGGCTTCAAACCTGGGTGTAACTGTACTTTCTGTAGTGTGGCCAAAGACTCAGGGTCTTTATCAGCACCTGTACTGTATAGCGTTTTCCTGCATTTAAGGAATTTCTCAGACAGCATTCCTGTGGAAGTAGAGGTAATGGAAAACAAGTTTTTAGATTACCTTCCCAAAACTGGAGATGGGAATTTGGTCCTGTCAGGATCTCTGAAAATTGATAGACTTGAACTGGATACAGGAGTGCTGATGGAGAAGGAATTTTGAGGTGAGCTTGTGTTGATCTGCAGGGCTTTTATTTTGTTAAATATTTTATAGTTAAGTGGATGGAAACAGTTGTCAAATCTGGGGAGAGAATACTGAGAAAGCTGAGTGACTGCTGTGGTCAGCTTTTAACTATTAAACTAATTAACTATTAAAGAACTATTAAACAAATATTTTGCTGCTGCTGCACTGTATGAGCAAATCACAGAGCCTCTCCTGTCTTGAATACTGATGAAGGCAAGTCTTTTAAACATTTCCAGTGTTTACTGGTTGGTGAAAATACTGATGGCTTTGTAAATAGTGGGCAAAAGTATCTTCTATTGTTCTCCATTTAAAATAGAGGCTAGGGGTCTGGTCTAGGTGATGTAACCCCAGTTCCTGCCCTGGAATCGGGTTTAGGATTTACATCCCATGACAGGAAATACGGCTGTTACAGCTTCTTCGTAAGAAACAAAAAGATGAGATCTGAGTCTTATGATATCTGACTTAGATGGTGCAGTGTCGTTAGAACCAAGCTGGTGGCCTTTCTTCCAGCTGGTTATATTTTTGCAAACAGGATGTGGGTTTAAACTTTTCAAAGCTGGTATCTGTATTCTCAGTACATGGTGATTGTTAGGGAAATGCACTTAATATGTGCATCTGTCCCAATGATTTTACTGAGCTATCCTGACACCTCCGTGCCCTTGTCAGGGAATTGAAATCTGGAATGAGATTATGGAAATAATTTGAGATTCCAGCAGAATACTATTCAACTAAATTAGTCAGAGAAATTATCTTCTTTGGCTTCCTGAGAAGAAGATAAAACTTAAAAATACTTTGTTCAATAATTCTTTCTGTATCAAACATTATTTTTGCTTTCCTAACATATTCTGCCTTGCTGCTCACAAGTTGCATTTCATTTGCAGGATGTGTGAATCCCAAATTCATTTTCCTTCTCTGTCAGAGAGCATTTGTGTTGGGTGTCATTGATTTTTAAAAAAAATAACTATACTGAGTGCTTATAATACTGTTCTAAAAAATCCTGAAAGGTGGGTATGAGGACAGGGTATTGGATAAGACTGTTAAAAAACCCCCACATCTACAGATGCAGAGCCTTGCAATTACTTCATAAAATAATTTTCAGTAGAAACCCTGCTTCATGGTATGTGCAGAAGAGATAGTGTGAGTAAACTGGACATTTACATTTCCTAGTTTTTAGTGCCTCACTTGACTTGTGTGAACTTTATGTGTAAGTAAATATCTGGACAACTAAATGCACATACATACACTGGTTATATTTAGACATGAGCCATATGAATATTCAGAATTCTTTCTCTCCAGAGACTTCCTTTGCCTCTGGATATGGATGCCTCTTCTAAAGGATTTATTCTAAAGAAGATGCATTTTGAATTTGCTGACATAAGCCTTAGTTTGCATGTCCTGAGGTGGTGACATTCCCTTGGGGAACAAGTTCCCATTGCGCACTGGGTCTGCAGGTATAGCTCCTTTTATGAGGAATTGCAATGAGAGCACTGGGTACACAATGAAATCTGGGGTCCTTTGTTGTTTAGATAAGCAACCTAATAAAAAGTTGATTAACTGTTTCCTTTAAAACATACGGCAAACCCTGAGAGGTTCTTACAAAGATACAGTCAAGGTTGTTGATAGACAATTACTATGTAATAGTTTTTCATCTCAATACTGAGAATCCAAATTACTTCAAATTCAAGTTTGCTAATTTTTTGCCACCCTGTCCCCTCCCAGGCACATACAGGGGGAGAGGGATATTTCAACTTTCATTAGAGCAAGGAAGAGTTTCTGTTTCTGGCCCATTTCCTTTTAATGTCTCTTTCTCTTGGGATGACCCCAATAAAAGAGGTGAAGGCAGACCTACAGTTTGTGGTCCCAGTGCCATTTTCTCAGCCATGTGAACCAAGAATGCCTGGGGAGGGGAGGACGAGTCCTGCTGTGCAGCGCTGGGTGTCTGTGCTCAGTTGCTGCAGCTACCAGTGACTGTGGGGCTGTGGGGGAGTGTGTCTGCTCTGGTGGCAGAGGAAGAACTGTGGTGATGGGGGCCAGCCTGCTGTTTCATGAAGGAACTGTGCACAGCCACAATTTCAAGGCTGTTGTGATCCAAAGGGAGAGTTTACCTAGGGTAAAGCTAAAGTGTGCCTTGCGTGCCTCTGCCAACACAGGAATATGAGTGCAAGGGACTTTGTGGAGGAAGGTGGTTTCTTCTGAACAAGCCAGAAGCTGCAAGGTCCTTTGAGAAGTGTGAATGATTCCAGGTATTTGAATCAAAGCTGTATTTAGTCATGTAATGGAAGGAAGGGCTGTTATTCAGCAGAGCTATGCAAGCCAAAGGGAGGCTGCAATTGGGTGGTGAACCTGACTTTGCTTCAAGGCCAGTGTAGTACAGGTAGTAGGGGACAGAGCCAGAGCCACTCCTCATTCCACAGCAGGAGGAAGGGTAAAAGATGGAAAACAAAAACACAGATGTTTTTGAGAAGCTCCCATTTTCCTTTGCCAATATATTTTGGTTCAGCAGGAAGAGTGTTGAAGGAGATGTTAAGAGCTGCTTACTGAACTTTAGGTGTCCTTGCGGGGCAAGGTGGCTGGGCAGGTTGACTTTAGTCATACAAACTGGCAGCCCTTCTTGCACATTTGTGTAAATAAGTTAGAATACTTTTTTGCTGCTTCAGCCCTTGAGAAAGGGCATCAGTTCAACTTGAAATGACTTTGTTGGTCATTATAGATGAGAGGTGTGTATGTTACCCTTGTGTGAGGTGCAAGGTAGCGGTTACTATTACAGAATTACAGAACCAATTAGGTTGGAAAAGACCTCTGAGATCACTGAGTCCAACCTATGACCTAACACCACCATGTCAACGAGATCATGGCATTAACTGCCACATCCAGTCTTTCCTTAAAAAGAAAAGACATTAATGGCACAGTGCTTACTCCATCCACAGTAGTTGGATGTATACAAGTTTTTATACTGTATTACTGTAAGTTTTATCATTATGGCAGTCAGTCGGTTGTAACTATGCAAAATAATGTTGTGCATTTGAATTTTAAGCAGTGAGATAAAAAGGATTCAGGATATTTGAAAGTGGAGGCTGGGTAATGAGTAGTGCCCTCATTTGGCTTAGGGATAATATTTTTAACAGTGTTACAGTGGGAACTGGAAATTACCTCTGTAATTAAGGCTGCTGACACTTCCCAGTACTTTATAGCTGGAAAACAAGGACTGACTTTGCTGGAATGTGAAACCTGTACAGCTTTCTGTGGGTGCCACCACCTTGTAACATTTCAGCAGTTACAGAATCACAGAATATTCTGGGTTGGAAGGGACCCACAACAGTCATTGAGTACAACTCTTAAATGAATAATAGCCCATACAAGGATCAAACCCACGACACTGGTGTTAGTAGCACCATGCTCCAACCAACTGAGCTAATCTTAGGGTCAGGTGTTTTACATTAAAGAACAAAGGAAAAAAATACAGCTAGGTTTTGGTGTGTCAGCTTTTTTTTTTCCCCTAACAGTTTCTTTGAGGAGGCCTAGTTCTAACAAAATTCAGAATTGAAGCAGGGAAGGTTGGATTAGTGCCTGGTGTTATGAAGTTGCTGCTGCTGCCTCCAGATCCGGATTAGATGTTTATATTCATCAATTCAAAAATCACTAGTAGCCAGCTGTTACTCCAAGTGTTAGTTGGGTGGCAGTACCCTGGGGACACTGTGGCTGAGATTGGAGAGGGGAGCTGGAAGGAAGGAAACAGTCATTGGTAGGGATTTTGGTAGGCACCAGTTTCTGTGCTTAGAGGCTGGTATGAAGGCAAATGCACTAAGTTTGACTGACAGGCTGGTTAAAGGAGTTTACACTGAGCAGAGCCTGTATTTGAGGCTCCTGCAGTCTGACTCTTTGTTCAGCAGCTTTCTGTAACTCCATTTGTACAGTTAAGAGCAGGTCTGTGGTTTTTAAAATGTATATTGAGTCATTGCTTCCGCCTCAAGACAGTGTAAAGAAATTATAGGATTAAACTGTAAGCAAAAAGAGGGGAAGAAAATTCTCCTTAATTCAAGATTTAGTTTTTTATCTGTACATGAAGGTAGTCCTGAGCTCTTAATGGTGTGTGATTGTTTTTCACTTGTAGGTTCCCTGATGTACTTAAATGAAGCCACTCTCCTTCATAATATCAAAGTTCGGTACAGTAAGGACAGAATTTACGTAAGTATCGTGTGTCATGGCAACCAGTCTAATAGAGATGTCCTTTCAAAAATTCACCAAGTGTTTCCAATTCTGTTTTTTTCCCTATAACAGAACTGCTAACATGGAAAGGTTGAGGTTGTAGGCCTTTTTTTTGCCTTTTTTCCCTTACATTATACTTTGAGATCAGAATCACATTTATCACATTATTGCCAGCTAATTTTTAGCAGGCAGAGCAATAAGTGTTTCTCTACAGGACTGTTCGTGTGCAACCATAGCACAGAATTGTGTCATGAATGTTCCTACAGGTAACTTATTTCACTGTTAACAAAGATGGTTTTCTTTCTTCATTATTTTTGAACGAAGCAAACAGGTGCCGTCTTTGACACCTCCTAGCTCAGATGTCCATCTTAATCTTTTATATTGCTATCAAATTGCCTAATTGTACTTAATGAATTCTGACTAAATTACATTTTGTCCTTGCCATCTGCCCAGACACTGACAGCTGTGAAACAGAAGATAAGAGTTTTCTTTCTTTCTTTTTTTTTTTCCTAATAGAAAGCTGGCTAGGGATAATACAAAACAGTTCTACATATTTTTAAGTGTCTGTGTTAAAATAATAAACTTTTCTTTTAGCATACTATTGTAAAATTAATTCAGCTAAACCCTTTTATATAAATGTAAAGGAAAGTATAATTGTTTTCTTCTGTTGCAGTTAATTTACATAGCTTTAAATTTTTTATGGCTCAAGATCAAGCACGAGCTTTAAAATAAATAAATAAAAATGGCCATTTGAATGCTGTTCTGGAAAAATAATCCTTAAAGAAACCCAACCAAATAATAAAACCCCCCAAGGAAGTAAAATTTTGAATATGAACTGATCATGGGGTAGGATAGTATTTTTGTTCATAAAGCCTTTCTTCAGTGTAAATAAGTACTGCTAATATCTTGTCCAAAACGTGTATTTTCTGAAGGAAAAAACAAAAACCCAAAACTTTTTTTTCCATTTATATTTTAACTACCTTTCCCTTGTAGACAGTTTTATGCCTTTTTTTTTTAATCCTGGTCAACAATATTTATCTTGTCATTGAAAGGAAAATTAATATTATTACTTGCAAATATAATATTAGTACTTGCAACTCTTGAAGAAAAGTTTTCCTTTGGTGAAATAAGTGCTGAAAATAGAACCATTTAATAAACATCCTGTACTGTGTGATCCAACCTTCTATTAATGTATCACCGTAGTGTCCAAATTTCAATTTTCTAGGGGCATTCTCAGTAGCAACAAAGCAAATAAGGTATTCAAGCTGAAGGTTTATCTCATTTTCTTCAGATCTTTTCCTGCAAATCTGATTTTTAATTTGATTCTGACCCCTCTTCTTCCCTCTATGTAACCTGGCAATTATAACCAAGCTATGAGAGTTTTTTCCAGACACATTTAAAAAACCCCCTCTCTTCAGTCTTCCTTATCCTATGGAAAGGTAAAAAGCAGCCTTTGTCTGAAATTCTTCTCAAATTCCTTCTCTCTGTGAGAGAACATTTGCATTCTGTATTTCTCTCTGTGGAAGCAGCTATAGCTAATTCTCTCTTGGCTGAATGCTTTTATTGCTTGGCTTGAATGCATTCCCAGGCAGGATCCTGTCAGTCCTTCCTGCTGAGTTGCTTCCATTAGATATTGAAAAGCTATCCTCCTCACTGGAGGACAGTGTGTTATGCTATCCATGAGCTTAGTTTATTCGCTTTTGAGCAGGAGGTTTTGGCGTCCTGTCCTTGATCTGGTAATGCAGACAATAGGAAATAATTTAAAAGGAGATTGGGAGAAAGGTCAGATTCAGGACATACTCCGCGGCTCGGTGGTTAGGAAATTTTCCTAGGATAATTTCACAGAAGTGCTGAGAAGATAATTAAAAGAACTCTAAAAATATATCCTGTCTTGTGTTTGCATTAGCTAGAGAGAATCATAAACGCAATTGTTATACAGAGGCTATAGTCTCCAATAATAGACAATTGCTGTTAACCACTTGCTTGGATACCGGCTAATAATTTGCTGTTCATTGTTTTCTTCACAGACCTATGTCGCCAACATTCTTATTGCAGTCAATCCATACTTTGATATACCTAAGTTTTATTCTTCAGATACTATTAAAAAGTACCAGGGTAGATCTCTGGGAACATTGCCACCACATGTTTTTGCAATTGGTATGTATTGAGCCTGTATTTGTCTCTTAAAAAACCCCCATTGAATACTTCGGAGTTATCTGCAAATTGCTACCTGTAGCAGTAATTAATTTATTTTGAACTATTATAAAATAAAACCACTAATGGCTAAAATTGCAAATCATCTCATCTTTGAGATGCCGTTTGAAGAGCTTGGAAATTAACAACTGTGACAACCCTGTTTGGATTCTTCTGCACCTCTAGTGTTTTAAGTCTAAGTAGTATAAAAATATAATTTACAGCCATTAAAAAAAAAAAAAAACCAAACTAAAAAAGAAATAAATTCAAATTTTATAAGTGAAAAAGGCATAATAATGATTGGCACTGTCTTACAGTGTAGTAATTTTCTTTGCCTTATATTATGTTGCCAGAGCACATACACTGTTTCCTTTTATACGCTTGTTTTATAGCCAGAAAGTACACTGAAATGTTTTTTATAGCATAAATCCGATTTCAGTCACTTTTGAAAATAAAAAATAATTGGAAACTATAATCAAAATTTGACTCGTTTAAAGCTTTCTCACTGTTTTGTATTTCATTTTGAAATCAAAAGTATAAATAGCTGGGGGTTTAGGACCTGTTGCATGACAAGAGAGTTTTTCCAAGTTTCTTCAGATGTGACTTATTGCATAGTACAGCTCAAAGTTTCCCTTTCAAAAATATATAAAAGTAACATTGATTACTATTTTGTAAGTACATTTAATTAAAAAGATTTAGTTCTAGATGGTTGATTTTGTTTTGTTTTATCCTGGATATAGTTTAGTAGGCCTCTGTTTTCAAGACTTTGATTTCTTACATGTCAGTGTTGGAAGTATTACAACTGTAATATAAATTAAAGGGAAACAGACTTTAATAAATTGTAATGCATTCAATTGCAGAGATTTAGTTTTTATTCCTGAAAGTGTTACATTTAAATTTTTCCTTTGTAGCTTAATTTTATCCTTGCAGTTCTGCTGAGTATTAAGTTTTGTCATGTTAACTGTATTCTTCTTTTTAAGCTGATAAAGCATTCCGTGACATGAAAGTGCTTAAGATGAGTCAATCCATCATAGTCTCTGGTGAATCAGGAGCTGGCAAGACAGAAAACACTAAATTCGTTTTGAGGTTTGTGTATTTGGACCAAGGTTATTATGTGAATCTCTTGTGTTTATGCATTTTGTTGACATAGAGGCAGAGCAAACGAAGGTAATTGGTAGGTTTAAGATCCCATTCAGTAAGATATGCATTAGCTTCTACATGCACTTTTATTACAAGAAATTGAGTTAAACTTAAATGCTGATATGATAATATGCAGAAACAGCTACATACTCACAGAAACCTTAACTCAGTTGTAGTGACATCATGTAGTTATTATGGTTTATGATGCATGATGCAGTCATTTTAGTATTGCACATCTGGTATTGTGGTTGATAAAAAAACGTAACTAGATATTTTAACTGTGTCTTGCAAGACGCTGTTGGTTTTGCCATAAAAGTGTATTTGTGTTCTCCCTTCGTTTTTTTCCGTTGTTTTTTCTTTTTTTTTCAGTTTGCTTGAGTATCCAGGGTTTTGAACTCTAATATTCTTTACCCTAGTTCACTGAATAAGACTGACTAATGGGATTTATGTATTTATTGATGTTCGTGTATGACCAATACTAAATCAAGAGTATTAAACTAAATGGAAGTCATATTGCTGATATATATCAGCCTTGCTTCCATATTTGCATTATCCTTTAATGTTTTTTTATCACTCTGGAACACTGTAACTGGAAAGAACTGCTCCATTAAATACACCTATGTCATAGGTGGCCTGATTATGCACTGGAGCACAGTGTGGGCAGTGTAAATACACTCCTTTCCCCCACCTTGGACTTGTTTCCCTCTAAATCTTTCATTCCCTTTTCCCTAATATCATGTATTTTCTAGTATTTATGTACAGTAGAGGTATTATCTTCCACATCCTGTGAAGAATTGTCACAATTGTCTGTCTGTCCTTCATACTGCTCTGCTCTGCCCCTGTGCAACCTTTCATAGATAGCTGCAAGAATTCCTGCTAGGTGCTGGTAATGATTTCTTACAGGGGACATCCTGACTTTGTTCCTGCTAAGAGTAACAAAAAAAGACAGCAGGCGCTGGAAGAATATCTCACGAGAGATGCTCTTAAAGGAGATTATTCTTCTGCTTCTCAGCAAAGGAAGAGCTCATTACACAACAGACAAATATCATTGCTATTGCTTCTCCCCACCACCCTCCACCATAGAGTCCATGTACAAAACATAACTGAGTTTTAAAAGCTGGAAGATTTTACCCTTGTGTGATTAGAAAGTAAAAGGTACTGGTACAGTTCTATTAGTGCTTCTGAAGATATTTGGAAGGCCCCATTTTCAAGAACTGTTTTTAACTTGTCCCAGAATCACCTGTGAATTTACAGAAAGCATGCCCTGTGTGAAGGGGAAAAAAAATTTCAAAAAAGACTGGAACTTTGGAGCAAGTACATTGTGGTTTTATTTTCAAATTCTTTCTTCAATTGCTAATTTGAATCTTGCCTTAATTATACACCTGCAAATTCTTATCCTCACCATTTCTATGTGGATTTTTATTAACACTGATAGTTATGAATACAGAAACCATATGCATGGAAGCAGTCTTCAATTCAGCAAATAGACATGAAATCTTATGTGCTTACTAAGATTATTAATAAATACAGATAATACAGTAATAGTTGGATTATATTTCTGTTAAACTGTAATTTCCATATACAGGTCTAAAAGAAATTTCGAGCAGGCCTTGGAGTATTGAAAAAAGAAAGTGAAGTGTGCAAGAATATTTTTGTTTTAACAAAAAAGAGAAATTAAAAGTTTAAAGAAAAAGCAAAGTTTATTTTAAAGTGCATAGATATTTGAAACTTAAAATCAGTATGCTTTCCCTGTAGTAAGTAGTTAGTATTTTTTAACAGCCATGTTAAACCCTGTTTAATTGAGGTAACCTGACATGAATGATGCTGATATTTTTATCTTGCTTTACAGGTATTTGACAGAGTCCTATGGTAGTGGCCAAGATATTGATGATAGAATTGTAGAAGGTAATGAATTTTCTTTCATTTAACTAAAGGTTCCAACGTTATTTTTTTTTCAGAAATGTGAGTCAACAACAAGTGAATAAAGGCTAGCATAGAAATACTATCAGACTTTCTAGGGCATAATTTACAGGTAGTGTACCTTGATCCTAGGTTCTGAAATTTTTTTTTTTTGTGATTCACTTTATTTTTATTTATTATAGTATCATACAATTGTTGATTTAGAAAATGTTTATGTGTGTGTTTGAATTGAACTTGACACACATACTGTACTCCAGACGGTACCCAAGGTGGTACTGCATAAAATCTGCAAGGACAAGATTCTTTTTTCATTACTATTTGTTAGTACCAGGAAAATGTAATTCCTCCTCCTCACCATCAAGTTCTCAAAGTCAAATAAAGCAGGGAAGTTCTTTTAAATTATGATTCTGGGTCATTTTTCTGTTACATCATTTTTGTCAGAAATCACATAATTCAGATTAGCACTTTGATTTTATCTATTTTTGCAATAGACTCCCAAACAAGGTCAAAAGAGATTGTGTTGATCATCCTCACTGAGACTCTTTAATGTTGCATGTACTTCCTAATTGAACCGAAAATAGCTTTTTGAGAAAATACGAAAACAAACAACCCTCAGCCAATCTAATAGATTCTCATACATCAGTTTTAGTCCTCTATAGCATATAGCAAATTTGAAATTTCTTGACTCTGTGTCTTTTTCTTTAAAAAATTACTTACTTTTGCTTTAAATTTTTCTGTTTTCAAATTTGAACCACATACTCAAGAGAAGTACTGCAGGCTTTAATCTCTTGTTGCTGTAGGTCTGCTTAAACCAATTTCTTAGTGAAATCCACTGTGTGTTAGAGGAACTCAGAAACTGGGCAAGAGTTGGATAATGCCTGATGCAAGTTAATTGGTACTTGTAGGTATTCCTTGAAGAGTTTGGGCTTTTTAATTTAGAACAGCATCTGATGCATGAATTCTGAAAGTTTTTAGGCATGATTTTAACAAGTATGCTTATGGCATATGTATTACTAGAGGAACCTTCAGCCTAGCTGAAAGACCTCATGAAATTTGATCTTCTTCATAATTTTTACTTTAAAACTTAATTTTACATAAAATGCCTGAGTAGTTATCAAAGATCTTGTAAGAAGTCCGATTTGCGTTTTTCATAAGCTTCAATTATTAAAAAAATTAAAATACAGCCAAACCAAAAAAGTTAATTCTCATGTCCTATTACATGATGCATTATCATCCATACTTTATCCAAGCACTGATGTTATTTCGTCATTCTTTAATTTTTGCAGGAGCAGATATTTAAATGGTTGTCAGTGGAGTTTTAAATCTGAATTTCTGCTCACTTAGTTTCCAGTGTTTATTTTTAGCTAGAAGCCTTAAAGTATCTTGCAGATATTTTTAGTGGTTTATTGTTAATGTGATTCAGTAAACTATTTTTCTTTGAACTTCAAAGCTAGTAAAATGCAGTCTTTCAGAGGCCTTCTATTTAATAACTAATAAGCAATTTCAAACTGCTTGAACTATGCATGTTTGTGTGAGTATGTGTATATATATGTATATGAGAATTAGATTGCTTGCTCCTGCTCTTTCTGTATGGGCTTTAATGTGCTGAAAAGCAGCAGCCAGTAAAAAATAAAATCAGTCAGTCACTTAATTGACCTAATTTGAAAGGGCATTTTTAAGTGGTTTTTGAAATCAACACACTTTTCTAATATTATATTTATTAATTCTGTAATCAATCTAATACATTGCATGCATGACATTTAAGTGGCATTTCTGTCTGTGGGATAAGTGGGTAGTTTAGATTTCATGAATAATAATTAATTGGGAAGTGTCAAATTCTGTGTTGTCTCATGTGGTTTATGTATCAGTTATTTACCTATATCACTGAATAATTTTTGGCATTTGTCTGAATTTCTTGCAGTATTGATTCAAGTACTTTGCAGTGTTAACTCATATTTAAGTACTTAATTTATGTTCCACCACAATATATCCAGTATAATTTGCAAAATTGATTATTCCTAATAAGTAATATTTTTCCTTTAATTTTCAAACCTTATTCCAAATAAGTTCCCTGATTAGTTTTAATATATTTGTTTTCTCTTTCTTTTTGGTAGTTTCTTGTTTGAATTTTAACACTACAAAAAATAATTTTTTTTAAACAGCAAACCCCCTGTTAGAAGCTTTTGGAAATGCAAAGACTGTTCGCAACAACAACAGCAGTCGTTTTGGGAAATTTGTTGAAATTCACTTCAATGAAAAGGTACTGGAGTTTTGTTACAGATAACCAGTGATGATTTTTTTTTGTCATAAAATGGAAAAGATTGGCTTTTCCAATCTTTTGGAAAAGACTGGCAGAATACTGAATCTACTTATTAGTCTTGCAGCAAATAGGCACTGTCCTACTTTACAGATTTGATTGGTACTGTGTCACCTTGAAAGAAAAAACAGAGCCACACTGTACTGTCTCATTACTGGAACGCAGTGGCAAGTCAGTAGGAAAATTGCTTCCACCCACAAAAGATCCAAAATGGGTCCCTTCATTGCAAAAAAGCCTATATGAAGGCTAACTCACTGTTAGGTATTCATGCATTCCTTTAATGCACAAGTGTGAGTTGCATATTCGATATAGAAGTATTTCAACTTCAAATGAATTACTGATTTTTTTTAATGTATTTGTATGAATTTTTGGGACCTCACATAGTACTCTATGTGACAAAAGTCAAGAAATTGGTTTTTTGATAGAAATACTATGCAACTGTGTATGTCTACACACATTCCACAATTAAGGATGACTGTATAGCTGGTCAATAGGTCCAAGCTGAAGACTCCTGTTGATGATCTCTGTGGAGATTACATACATGCTTCCTCATCTTTCTGATTGAGGACAGACCAACTGCAAGAATTTGTTTCTTTTCTTTCAGAATTAAAGCTCATTATCTGGTCTTGAAAACTTAGGTCTTTTCCTAAGTTTTCATCACTTGGTTTGTAATTTAACTTCAGAGCTTTTGTTAATAATTTAGATAGTAAATAAAAAAATTCCTTCCTGAGTAGAGAGGCTTTATCTATTGGTCTGGTTTGTGTTAATAAAGTTATGGAAAGGATCACATTTTTTGCTTGAAATGATGGATTAATGATCTGTCAATTTACCTGTCAACACTTACATGGTGTTTCAGGTTAATTACTTAATCTGAAGCAAATAGCCCTCCAAGTATCTTCAGAAACTGCCTCAAAGCTTGTTTCAGCTTTCCACTGCAAGATCAGCCTGTTTACTTGAGCCCCTTTTTTTACAAGACATCACACCTCACTTTTTGGTCACCTTATTAGGTCTGGTTTCTCAAAGTGATATGAGTACTGACTGAGACCTCCTGAGTAAGTGAATGACTGCATAACTGTAGTCAAATTTGTCAGTCAGTAAATCCTTCTTAGTTCCTGTAACGGCCATTAAGTTCAGGAATTTCTGTTCTATTTCTCTAGGGACAGCCAATTTTATCGTAGGCCAGATAACAAATGGCTCTCAAAATCTGTGTTAGAATTCCTTCTCAGCAAAGAAGTGCAAGTGTTGGAAATAAAATGTTGTGTCATAATTTGTTTGCTTAAGATCTTGTCCAAATATGTATTCTATAATTTTAACCCTTCCTTTTGTTTTACAAGAGTCTCAGTGAATTGCATCTAGAGAAGGTTGTAATAGCACTGTCATCCAAAAAGTGTAAGGATGGCTGTAGTGATACTCTTTGTTGTAACTCCTGAGTTTCTGCTACGAATCTGTGGTTTTTGGGGTGAAGAAGACCCTTCTTTTAAGAAGAGCGTATGTATACAGAATACATGAGCTGGGGAGAGAAGTAATGGTAAAGTCAATGGTTTCTGTTCTAGGCTTAATATGTATTAGGTATAGATAGATTTTAATCGTCTTTGGAGCAGTTTCTATTGAGTGAGTCATGATCAGGCAAATGTAAATTGAAAACCCGAATCTCAAAATAATCCAACAAATATTCAGATAATCAGAAAAATATTTCTTCTTCCTAGAACTCGGTGGTTGGTGGATTTGTGTCACACTACCTTCTGGAGAAATCTAGGATCTGTGTGCAAGGCAAAGAAGAGAGGAATTATCATATCTTTTACAGGCTTTGTGCTGGTGCTCCAGAAGACATTAGGGAAAAGCTATATCTTAGCTCTCCTGACAACTTTAGGGTGAGTATCAGAGTCAGCATTTGTAAAGCTTGTCATATTGTCATATGTGGCTTTTTCGTATAGATTATATTAAAATCTCTATTTATTATCTTTGACAGACTCATTCCTATTTAGAAAATCAGATTTTTTTTTTTTTTGTTAAATCTATTTGATCTTGGAATAAAGCTACCTGATATTTTTCTTTACTGGAAGAATTCCTATACTTTTTCTCTGTCTTAAAATTGAGGAATCTGTGCTTTTCCAGAAAATGTCCTGTTGCATACCCAGCTGTTAGTAATGTTATTACGGGCTAGAGATGTAAAGTGTGAATTTCTTCAGTGCAAAAGGAATCTCCTGGTCAATACCAGTCAGTTCTTTGCTTGTGTTCTGTCATTTGTTTCCATCTCTCACCATTTCTTGCCTTATGTTTGGCTTGGAACATTACGGAAGCAGAATTTTGTGTATTCCTAAAATACGCAGACCAAATCTCTTGGGTTTTGAAGGGTTTTGTAATACAACAATGTGGAATTACAGGGACATAAGCTAAATGACTGTCATCTCTTTAGACTTCCTTGATCTAAAACGAGATGAGAAGCACCGCTAACAAAGAATTACGTTATTGTGGCGATTGTTTTCTTTGTTGGTCTATCTTCCTGCTTGGATTTCTAAATAAAACTTGGACTGTGCTTATCTGTTGCTTTCCCTCCTGTCCTTAGTTCCATCAGAATTCAGCAGAGGGCTAGAAGCTTTAAATATGCAGATGTCCTACCAGTTTTGTGCAAAGTGGGGGTTGCACAGGTGGGACCTAAATTAGTGCACTCACTGTGGGGAAGGTGGGGTACATTGGTCACCAAACAGGCAGCTGCTGCCTCTTGGCTTGGCCAAGTCAGTCTCTCCTTATGGATGAGTCAGGAAATGGGCACAGAGCTGCACTTCCATGCTGTGTGCATTCTACATTTGTACTGTGGTATCAAGACGATCTTATATTTTGTCTATTTGTACTCACCTATGTGATGGAAACTTGATCTGATGCTTATTAGGAAAGAACTGCTTCCATTCCCTAGAAGGAAAGTCTTTCTTTTGAAACACCCAACAAACAAAATACTTAAAAACACCCAAAACCATTTATATTTGTAAAATGTGGAGCTAGTTTTCAAAACTTTATTCTTTACTCTGCAGTTACTCTGTGCAGTATTCTCTTTTATGTTTCAAAGCTAAAATATTGAACAGATTTTCAAGTACATGTTTTTATTGTGCAGCCACTTTTCCATTAAAATTTATTTCTTGAAGTTAATAGATTTTTATTTCTAGAATATGCTGCCTACCCGCTCTTGGGGATTTTTTTAAAAACAAGAATTCTGCTCATAAGAACACCCAAGGTTGTAGATGTCAGGGTCAGACTTAAAACCTTATTAAAATCAGGCTGGTGCAGTACGGTACTTAACAGCCTGAGTTCTTACAGAGGACACTTGCATGTTTCATTTATAAAGAGTGTATTGTCATGCCAGCCTTATCACACTGTGACTTTTTTTTTTTGACTTCTACTAAAATTGTAGCAGGCATTTTAATTTCCATTAAGGGTTTTATTGCTTTACCATAACTTAGTATTTGAATTCTGAGTTCCTTGCATGTGAAAGGTCCACTGTGCATGTCAAATTAAAAAATTTTAACACAGTTTTTTGTCTCCCTTAAAGTAGATATCTTTAATTAAAAATCGAACAAACAAAACCTTAGGATAATTTTCATCTTTGTAAGCTTGTAAAGGAATATAAATATTCTTAAAGTTTATTACCCATATTGCATTAAATTTTCATTAAGTATCACTTTATAGGAGATTTTTAGGAAAACAAAACTGTAAAAGATCAATTTTCCTCCTAAATTTGCATTTCTTTTGTCAAGATTTTTTTTTGTGTTCTTTATTCTCGTTTGCTGCCTCAGAATGGTTCTGAATAAGCACACTTGTGTCACTTTTTTTTTTCACCACGTTTTGTTGACTGCATGTCTGTCTGGTTCAGAATTCATAGAAATGCCATCTTTCAAGCTTCTGATAATAGATTGTGATATTATACTAGGCAAGGTTTGATGATTGATCAGTATTTTCCTATCAGTACTATTTTTTTTACAAGAAAGATATTAATAAAAAAACTCCTACTCTAAAATTGGTTATTTAGAAAAACTCATCCCTTAAGTCACAGTTTTGCATTGGCTCTATTGTGCCCCTTCTCATGTGCCTTTTAGCTTATCAAGCTCAAAGTCCAAATGAGGGGCAGCTTGAGTTCTAAGACTCAAGCCAGGTTTCTCTTAAGTACACTTTGTTGGAAATATGACTGTCTCAAATTTAACGTCATTTTGTTTTGTTTTTCACAGAAGCAAAACATTATTAAAAGATAAAGGATAACTTAATTCTGTTTACCCCATGGGCTTGCTTCCCTTTGACTTAAGAGATCCCTTGGAATCTTCGTCCCCATACATTTGGCCATTGTGGCATAGGGACACATTTGCTTTGGGCATGTAAACCAAGACACTGCATTGGCTGCACCTGCCTGACCTGACCTCTGGATTTCAGCAGCACTGATGGGCATTACCTCCATATTAGTTCATCCTTCCCCTGCAGGTTCCCTGGGGAAGTGAGAATTTACTTGCCAAGGACTATGCAAATAGTCCTGCAGTTCTGCAGGTTTCTTACTCACCCATTCTCCAGCATACCCACGTGAAAGCCGGCAGTCCTGGGTGCTCGTGTTTTAGGTTGCCCTGCAGAAGTTTTCAGAAATTCAAGGTCATGAGGTAACCCTGTGCTGAACCTTGTAGGTTTTTGTGCTATGGGCTGAAGCACATGGCTGTGAAAGTAAAGCTGCACAGTAAATCTGTAATTCTGTACCTGGAGTATAGTTGATGGGGATGAGAAGCTGAACTTCTTTCAGATCTAAATTTCAGGAAGAGAAGTCAGATTGCCTTATGTTTGGGTTACTGAAGTTAAAATGGGGTGTTGTACGTCACCAAAAAAAAAAAACCAAAAAAACAAACAAACCAAAACCCAAGTATAATGATATTTAGATGTACTATATAACCTGAAACTGTATTTGTGTTCTTCTAAAAATACTATTTCTCCCTGATTTAATATATAAATTTACTCAAGGTTTTAGCTTTTAAATGAAAGTCATTATCTTGTGATTAAATGTCTTCTACTAGATTATTATTGAATACCATGCTGGTTCACATTCTCAGCCTGTCAGATAAGTTTCCACACTCGCCTTTTGAAAAGTATGACCTTTTTCACTTCCCATCCCCAGTTTCTGGGATTGTGTTACTAATGCTGTAATGCAGGGATATATTGTGTTTAAAATACGCTGTGCTTTGCATTCTTATTGGCTGATAAAGAAAACTTCAGTACTTTGTTAAACACCAAGCGAACTTTGAACAGTTGTCACTTTGTTTTAATATTAAATTTGTCACCAAGTTTTCTTCCGCTGTTAGAAATGCTTTGAAGAATATTTTGGATGTAAATTTTAACCAGAGAGTAGAATTGTCTATGTTCACCTATTAGAAAACATCTTTGTTCAGTCAAAGAGAAAAGAATCAGTTCACTTCCTTCAGACAAAGGGCTCTGTCCAAGCTTTTGGACAGAGTTCTCACATTCAGCTGAACAAATCAGAAGAAAAAAGCTGGCAGTCCCGTTTTGCTGAAAGCAACAGTAATTATTCAAATCTAAATTCAGTCTGATTTACTGAACAGTAAATCTGAGATTACTATGTAACATGAGCTGGATATCAGAAGCGAGATTCTAAATAAGGCTTCTGCTTAGACCATGCTATAAGCTTTAAATATTCTTCAGGCTTTTTAATGCACTATGTCTCCTACTACCTATAGAAATATATCACTGGTGAGGAAAAATTAGTAGTTTCATATTACACATAGAACAGAAAATTAATTCTTTTGGTTCCTAATTTTGGTTGTCTTTTCTGTGATCCTGGACTCCTTGAATAGGTTTAATAGAATCAAAAATTAAGAAAATATTGTGTAACTTAAAGAATATCCCAATTTGTCAAAAAATATTTTAGCTGTCAAAATCAAGAAACTTTCAATAGAAGTTTGGTACTGTTGCAGTTCTTTAATTTTGTAGATGTAAATAAATACATTTTCAAGGAATGAATATTGAACACTTACCATGTTGTTTGTATCAAATGGTTAAATCCAGCTATGTACGGCAAGCCTTAAATAAAAGCATGTTTTCCTTACTTCTGTCTTTAAGTGTGCGTTTCCCCTTTTTTATTGTTACAGTATTTAAATCGAGGCTGTACCAGATTCTTTGCCAACAAAGAAACAGACAAGCAGATTTTGCAAAATCGCAAGAGTCCTGAGGTATGTTTTTAACTTCAGTTAGTTTATATTATTTAATGGAGATAGAGTTGAAAGTGATTAGAATTTTACAGTGTGGAATGAAATGTTCATTTTACACATCTTTATCGGTCTAAAAGGGTACTCTCAAAGCTGCTGTATTCAGAACTCTGCTTTGGAGTTCAGTCCTAGAAACACATTTTTAACATGCATCATAAAATCCCAAATGGAACAGTGTATATAAAATGGTTTCCTCTTCATTCTTACAATAATGTAACACTTAATGATGCAGCTTGTCTGTGGGAAACGAAAACCTAAGACTTTTTGTAATTTTCTTTTTTAAAATCTTAACTACTGGTAGGAATTGGTCAGAAGCAATGTGTTTTTCTGGAGCCATTTTTACTACCCAGAGTTTTGAAATGATACTCCAAACTGTTCTATAAATCAGTAGTGGAACCTCACTTCTAGCCATGACTATATTCTCCTCAGTACATTTTAAACGTTTTTGTTTTCCCCTTGCTATTAACTGCTAGTTATGCCAGAGCATGGCATCTCCTGGGTGAGAGTCTGAAGCTTCAAAACATTTATATCTTCTTGCTCCATCTCCATTTGCATTTTTTAAAACTGGAATTACCTGAATTTGTAGCACTTAAACCTTTGAGCTGTTCACATGAGGATACTAAAGAATTTGTTCTGAATTAATAGTATATATGAATTGGAAGTTGTTAAAACACTTAATTAAACTTCTACTTTGTTCTCTAATAAAATTTTCATCTACTCATACTTCAAGTATGAAATTTGCGTTTGTGTACCTGGAAGATATTTCAAATATTAATCAAATCTATATTTGTGATTCAGTAGCAGGGTAAGCTGCATATATATCTGACAAAAATACAAAAATAACTTTACTCAAGAGCCTCTTTCCACCAAGTGGCCATATCATCTCTTTCATAACTTTGTCTTGAAGCTTGTGCTCAGCTATGAGAGACTTTATAGATACTTCTTTTGCTCAAGTCAACATTGTCAAGTCTACCCCTGGATTTCCAGTGAATATATTATCATAACACTGAGCATGTAATCCTGGCTTCTGTTGTTAAATGTAGGCTATTTTCTATAATCAGGGATGGTGGAGAGTCAGATACAAAAATACTTATTTGACATTACTGTGAGGCAAAAAGCTGGTAGATATTTCATTCTTGCCAAGCATATAGGCTAGCGTTGGGGAATTTTGCCACAGTTTACCCAATTTGCCTTTAATAAAGAATTGTAGTGAGTAGGCATAGAGTATCAGCATTCACTTATTTTTGCTACTGGAAGATGAACCTGTGCAATCTTCTGTTATTGATGTGATTTACAGGTGGGTGTTCTGTCATAAAACTTGTCCTCTGATGGACTTGAAATAAGAAAAGATTTGATATAAGTGTTTGTCTAAATTAAAACATACTAAGAGTACAGTTCTGAAAATATATATAAGATCTGAAGTAGCAGAACATATGATACTATAATACTTGTATGTAATTGCCATATCTGCTTGAAGGCTCAATAAAGGATCAAGTTTAAATGATATTTAAGCCTAGTATAGCCATTTAAACAGGAAATATATTGCTTTGTTCAGGTTTTTAAATTGGAAACTTAGCATTTGCTCTGTCATTTTATAAAAATATTAAGATTGTTTATTTGAATAAAAGTGGCTGGAACAGTCAATTAATATTTCAATTATTTTTGTGTTTTCCTTATCAGGAAGATGAGGTGATCATTTTACATAATTAACATGTAGTTTAATGTTACTGATGTGCCTACATGTTGTGTGAAGTGAATTTTTCAGATGCATGTGGTGTTTTGCTTTAATAAAAATGTTAGCTTATTTGACATTAACAAGGCTTTTACTTAGTTAATTATTCTTTTTAATTGAAAACATTTAAAAATAAGTGTAGAAACGTAGCTCAGTCTGTGCATGTTCATGTAGTTTCTTGATTGCATGCAGATGTGTTACTTTCTACTATTTAAACTGGTTTATAGCTAAAATAGCTTTCAATTTATTTAAATGAGAAAAATCAGCAAAATTTTAAAATCGGTGTTTCAGAACATAGCCAGTATTCTTCTAACTCATAGAGCACTGCGAACAACTTCTCTGTTTCTTAATTACCAGCAAAAGTTAACAAGTATATTTCTCTAAATAAGTCTGTTTAGAATAGAGATAGCTCTCCTGGTTCTGATTTGTCCTATACTCCTTTCCCATGGCCTGTCATTCTGTCATCCTATTGCAAGGACCTCCATCTTCTTTCAGCTGCTTGGGGCTGGAAGGACTCCTTTGTATTAAATGCTCTGATAGCTCCCTTAGCCAAAGTCTTCCTTTCCCCTGCTCACTAACTCACATTCCCTTGTCCTTAGCAATCACATTCTCTCTTGCATCTGCTTTCTGAAGGTAGTCTGAAGTTTGCTTTCAAATTTAAGTTTGAAGATCATGCTTCCAAGTATCAACAATTTAAAATAAATTAAGGTTCTTGCAAAGCTTATATTGTATGAAGAGCTCAAATCTCTACTTAGTTTCGCATGCTTTTGTATGCTTTCTGTTATGACTTATTCTTGACTGGAAATATTTGCTTACATTTATGTTAAAGCACTTACATAGAATTTTTGGTTTTTCTTGTTTTATAGTATCTTAAAGAAGGTTCCTTGAAGGATCCACTGTTAGATGATCATGGAGATTTCAACAGAATGTGCACAGCAATGAAAAAGATTGGACTGGATGATGAAGAAAAACTTGATCTTTTTAGAGTAGTGGCTGGTGTCCTTCACCTTGGAAATATTGATTTTGAGGAAGCTGGGAGTACTTCAGGTTAGATGAAATACAAATTGTTTTTTGTAAAAATACTGAAAATGCCTCTTGATTAGAGATGTTTCCTTTTCATGTGAATTATTGCTTTAGAAAGCTTCTTTGTGTTCATGGGTAATTCAATCTTAATTTGCCCCATTTTGAAGCCAAGTTTACCTGTTTGTTTTAAAGTTGTACTTTACATGCTCTGAAAGCAAATAGACTTTCACTGAAATTGTTCAAGAACTTGTTCAGTAAAAAGTTTGATATAAGGAAAAGAGCCATTTTGTGTCTCAAAACAATACTTGTATTTTAATGATAGCTTTAAAGTCCAGCTTCTGTCTAATGTCATGAAAATATCTTGAAATTAGAAATTAGCGACTCCATCTGTAGGGAAAGGCATTATGTCCTTTGGCTTCCAAAAATAACATCATGTTAGTATTTTGAGATGTGAGCAAAAAAAAGTTACAGCAAAAACTTAGGTAAATACAATTTCCTAATTTTAATATGTTAGTCACAAGATGAAGTAGTACAAGTGTAGTTGGGACTTAATTGCAGAATGTGCATGAAGGTTGATGAAGGAGAATTAATGTTTTGGGAATTGTCCTTCTTACCTTACTACTGAAATCAGCCTCTCTAAATTGAGAACTGCTGTTCGTATATTCCTGAAGGACTGATTCCTCTAGGTCTGGATGTACTACAAATACAACTATAGCAGAAAACATAAGTATGTAGGTCTATCTTGAATTGCAAGATAGAGTGAAATTGGTTCCTCCTGGTCTTCAAGTATGTATAGCTCTTGATGCAGTTGTTTGGAAGAGCAGACCAAAGAACATTTTAAAAGGTGTTCTGAATTAAATGAATTAAATGAGTCCTAATCTTACAGGTTCACTAGCTCCTGACCCCAAGTACAGAATCAGCACAGAACTGTACAAAACATTCTGTTCAGAAGAGATCATGGGAGTGCTCTAGTCCCATGTGTCCTCGTCAAAGCAGGGCCAGTGCTGAATTCAGACTGGGTAGCTTAGGGTTGGCACAGAGGTGGGTTTTTTCATCCTTTATTTTTTTTAGATCTCTCTACTCCGTAGATCAAATCAGAACCTCCCCAGTGTCACTTCATGCTGTTGCCATCTTCGTGAAGATGACTGAAATGAACATGATTAATGCGAATGAATCTGGGAAGATGCAGGTGTAGAGAAGGGTAGTGGTTTCGTGTAGCTCAGCAGTAAGTTTCCCAGAGAGCTTCCCTGTTCGGGCCTTTTGTGAGCTGTGACTTAGGCACTGACAAGGTGGAACAGTGAAAAATGCACAAATGTGAGTGGAGAGGCAGTCTGAGGAGGCAAATGAACAAGAAGAGTGGGAACCACAGATTGTGAGGAAAGTCAGGGTTTAGAAAAGGGAACATCACCAGAAAACTCGTGTCCTCTAAATATTGAAATTCAGACCCATTTTTTTCTGGAATAAATTATTGAACTTCTAAAATGTAAATGAACTTCTAAAACGTAAATGAATGTATTGAACTGATAAATTGCAAATACAGGTTTTGTTCTTCCCTCACCTTGTGTGTCTTCACACAGGGTGTGCATTTGAACTGCTCCAGGCAGTCTCTTATCAGAGACCCTCTAAAGTTCTGTTGCTGCTCTACTGGGAACAATAGGAAATACATGTAAATAAGTGCTAGATTTTACTAAAGTGGGTGGTGTTCCGGTTGGATATCTCTGCTGGCCGAGCCCTGGCGCCGGGGCAGGTGCAGAGCAGCAGGGAGTGCACCCCGTGGCTGTTTACCTGGGACGTGTACAGAGCCTTATCTGAAAAATCCAGGAGTCTGCCCTAGCAGGCACTTCAGCTGCATAGCAAGGAAGCCTGGAGGCTTACAGGAGCATCTAAGTTTAAAAGTTTTAAGTCATTAGAGTTAGTTCGTAGGGCTTAGCACTTCTGCCTTTTGGGATAGTTCCTCCCTACAAGCAGGATGGTTTTTGAACAGCCTGGACAGTGTTCTAGAAGTACAGAATTTCATGCGTAGTTTTTGGCCGGGGGGTTATTTTTGTGTTTGTTTTGAGGGGGTTCCTTAGGTTCTGAGAACTGACTCTTCGCACTTAACCGATCGGAAGCAATTTCCAGAGGCACACGGTTGATTCCCTCAAGGCTGACGCTGACGGTGTGTGTCCGCAGGGGGCTGCACGCCGCGCGCGCGGAGCCAGGCGGCGCTGGAGCGCTGCGCGGCCCTGCTGGGCCTGGACGAGGAGGACCTGCGCGGGAGCCTCACCTCGCGCGTCATGCTCACCACGGCAGGGGGCGCCAAGGGCACGGTCATCAAGTGAGTGACGGGGCCGGGGCCTGAGGGACCGCCCGCGCTGCCCCTTTCCTATCCACCGGCACAGCCGGCCCCAGCTCCCGGGTAACCAGATGCAGGTGTGGACTGAGCGCCCCCCGCGCTGCCCCTTTCCTATCCACCGGCACAGCCGGCCCCAGCTCCCGGGTAACCAGATGCAGGTGTGGACTGAGCGCCCCCCGCGCTGCCCCTTTCCTATCCACCGGCACAGCCGGCCCCAGCTCCCGGGTAACCAGATGCAGGTGTGGACTGAGCGCCCCCCGCGCTGCCCCTTTCCTATCCACCGGCACAGCCGGCCCCAGCTCCCGGGTAACCAGATGCAGGTGTGGACTGAGGTGCGCTCGGCCCAAGCTCAGCTGTCTAAAGCGCTTCCTTTAATGGTTTGCCAAGCACAAGTACACCTCCGTAGTCCTACAGAAATCAGAAAATGCCGAAGGCTAGCAGGCTTACAGTGCTAGTCACTTTGAATAAGAAACTCCTGCGTTGTATAAAATCTCTCACGTGTCAGTGAGTACGCTGTGTGGCCAAAGAAAGTATAGCAGTCAGCCAGTTAAATCCACAGGCTACACAGCAAATTTGATATGCTAAAAGATGTAACAGATAGATATACTGTATCAGGGAATGTTAATGCGGTGCCTAAAGTCTTTCAAAAGACACTTGAATCTTTGTCATGAGGGCTGCACAGTGCTCCCGTGAGTGCTGCCTTGTAATAATTAGGGCTGGGATGCTTTAATTAGAGGGTGGTATATCCACCCTTCCTAATGTCTAAGTGATCAGTGTCCTTGTGTCTGTGACATCGAGTTCTTCTGAAATCAAGTTTCAACTTAAAAAGCACCACTGCAAATGGTAATCCAGAAGCGTGCTGCTTTTTGCTGGTTTTGGTAAACACCCATTTAATCTTGACTGCAATGTTAATAATGTTCGACAAAAACATTTTTAGAAAGTGTGTTATTTTGTTTGGCTTGGTTTTTTTTAGGTTGCTTTTGGGTTTTTTTTTCTGAAGCTATTATCAAGGTAACTTCCTAGGCACAGAAGCAGGATAGTAATTTCTTTCAGTATACACATGGAGAAGGAATAATGACAAAGAACATGTATAAACATGGTACCAGTGATAACATTTCAATACCATGAAATTTATGACTCTTGTGAAACTGAGTTTTATGAAAATGACAGTACAGGTGCCTTTTATTTATGAAAAAGCTCTAGCTTCCACCACAAATTTTCTCTTGCTGAGATCGATCCTAACACACAAGCTGTCAGGGATGCTAACTAAGTTGTCTGCAACTGAATTGTATGTTTTAACATCTAGTTTTCTGTGTTGTGTATTTTCTGGAGTTCAGGGAAACACCACATCAAAAACTGAACTTGGACTAAGCAATTTTGAGCACATTGAAAGTAATTCTCAGTGTTCAGCTAAATGTATCAATCTTTTAGTTAGGAAGCTAATGGACGTTCACTCTTCGGAAGAATACACTTGTGCTTTTTATTGACTTACGGAAACAATCAGATGTTAATGAATTGGAAATACTTTATTCACATTACACCAGAAGTTTAGTATATGAAACTCATAATTATCTGTATTAATGTGGTTTATTTAAGTTCCCTGTATATTTTGTCTTTGGAAATTTATTACAGAAATTATTATTATGGAAAAGTTCTAGTGCATTGACGAATGGTAAGCAGCGTTGGGGGGAGGGTGATGTGTTTTTCTGCCTTCAGTTAAAAGCTCAAGATCTAGATGTATAGTGTATTCAATAGTGTATTCAGTAGTCCATTTCTGGAGAGTAAATTCTTCTTCTCTCCCTGCCCAGTGTAAATTCCTCCTCTCTCTCCCTGACCAGTTACTAGAAATTGGGGACTTTGGGTAATTATCATCTTGCTGCCTTATCAGATGGTATGGAGAGTTACAAGTAATTTTTTCCCTTCATTACAACCTTTGGGTAGGAACAGATCAGTCTTGCAGGAAGAAGTGTCTCCAGTGAAAAATATTGATCAAGTTTTTACTGTTTGCTCTTTTCCAGACCATGTCTAAATTGACAGCAAAATCCTTGATATATTCATCCAGGACCACCTTTATTAGTATTATGGATAACTTTAAAGTAGAAAATTACATATTGTACAGTACAGATGGTACTCATAGTAATGCATGGCAATATGAGCATTGCAGGTTTTGAAAGTAACATTTTTTACATAATTCAGGTTGTGATGCACAATAATTGCTGATCTTCTTCTGTTGACTTATTCCTTACCTGGTTATTCTCCATCTTGTGTTTGTACTTTTTAATTCTCCTCAGCTTATCACCACCCACTCTCCTTTACTGAGATATATCATGTGGATTTTTAGATTATGAATTTTTGAAAATAATTTTGTATGCTAATCTTGTTACCAAGATTGTCTGCTTTCTTAGTTCAGTATTATTAGCCCAGTTTTGAGAATACGCTTAATTTCACATTCCTTTTAAGTGAAAGTGCTAAATAGAAGCAAAAGGGCTTTGAACAAATTGTATCCATGTCAGATTCAGATGGCACCCCAGTGGAAATGCTCTCAGTGAACTGCTGATTCAGCCTCTGAGAACAGATTAGTTTTGGCTGTTGTACATGTAGCACATAGATAAAGCTTGCCTGTATAGTTTCCTTTTGAGAGTATTTGGTGGGGCATATCAAGCTACCACCATTATGAGGCACACCCTGTCACCACTTCTCAAGTGACACTGTCAGGAAAGGCTTCTTAATTTTTGTTACAGCTTCAGGTTTAGTTTGGATTAAAACTGTAAAGATTTTCTGATCAGCATATTTATCCTATCAGCATATTTAAGCCTGAGGCATTATTAGCAGTGTGCAGTTTCAAAAGTCTGCAAACACAAGGAGCTATGTTTTTGTGCCAGCAGATCTTGTTTTTCCTCAGTGTTTTATTTTGGGGGTGTCAAAAATGAGTTTAGCAGACTCCTTACAACATCTCAATGATTAATGCATTAAGCCTCTTTCACTAGTATTTTCTAAACTTGTGCATCTAAGAGCAAACATACTCTAATAAGTACACCAATATCATCTTCTCATGTGGCTTACTGCATGTACAAGAAAAGTGGATTGGACTATTTTAGATATTTGTTAAATAGACACCACTTTTTCTAGGGTAGTATGGTTTAGAAACTACTTGGCTGCTATCGGTATTAGAGTTTTGACAAGTATATTGTTTTATTTTGTTCCAGCAACCCAAAGAGCTAGTCATTTCTCTCTTTCTTAGGGACCTTTTGTGTGCAAGTAGATCATGTGAGTCCTAATAGGTCACAGTGAATAAATAGCTCGACTGAAATCACTGTGCTCGGAGTATAACAAAGGCTTTGTTCTGCTGCGCACAGTGGAGCCAACAAGGAACAGTAGGAGGGTGATGCTAAATGCAATCTCTCTGAATTTTATTAAATACTCATGTGCAGTGAACTGCCAGGGGGACTTGACAGCTGCCCTGTGTCTATCTGTCCTTGACTCCCAAAACCCCATAATAATTACCTTGTTGGATGATGTTTTTGCCATCCGTATGAAGTGTGTTTACAGAGAGAAATAATGTGTTAGGATTAAAAATCTGGTGCTTCTCCTAGACTGTAAATGTGCTACTGTGCTACTCTCTTGCTCAGTTTCTTCCTTTCCAAGAAGATTTTCAAAGAGGACTCCATCATCACAAACAAAATTATTTTACAGGGTGAAAAAATTAACTTGTATCATTTCAGGTCCTCCAGCTTCTTCTGCAGTACATTTTCTACCAAAATGCTTTTTTTTTAGCAGTGCTACTGAAGCCTCTGTTGGAAAAGCTTTTTCAAAAAATACTTCTCTGCATTTTTTTGAACTTTAGCTTTTCTCAAATTACAAATGTGCTGCTTATCTTCTTTAATTATGTGGAGTATTTAACTAGGTAGGCTTATTTCATCCAGGCTACTTTATTTATGAACCAGTAAGCGTGTTGGTTGACAGTAATTGATGGATATTGCTTCACCTGCTCTCTCCCTCAGTTGTTATCAGTCATGGGCAAATTATACATATTTCTAATTGAAGTTTATTTGTCTAGATTATATTTGGGAACTGCATGGACTTGTCCACAGGCTAAATCTAGCCCATCAGTGCTTTCCCCTAGGTCTCAGATTCTAGATCAGTGGAAACCTTCCTGAAGAAATTGGCATGAAGACCAACAAGGGTTTTTCTTGCAGCCTTAACAAAGTGCTTAGAATTTGGAAAAAATTTTCTCTATTCCATTCAAGTAGCTGATAAATGGAGGAGAGTGGAAGAAGGTGAAATGGAGGAAGGACAATTTATCTTTTCCTGTTCAGGCAAGAAAGAAGAGAAGGAAAGAGATTCATTTTTCTTTGTGCAGACCAAAGAAAAGGAAGAGCTGAGGGAAAACAAGTTTGTGAGAAGAAAGTTACTTGTTCTGAATGTCAGTTCTGTGATAGGGCTCTTGTGTATCTACTGTCTCAGTGCATTTTTAGCATTATTTTGTAGTTCTGAACTTTCAGTTGTGCAAAATGTGTTGCAGAGTTACGTTTTCTCTCCATGTGTGTTTGCTGCATACTATGAAATTTAACAAGAAGGGTTTGTGCAGTCTTTATAATTGTACTTAATACTGGCAAAATTTGCTATTTTGAAAACCAGAACCATTTTGTAAATATGTGCTCTAGCAGTACAACTATTTGTCATTTTGTTTAAAAAAGTAAGTGAAAAACATAAATGATTTTAATGTATTGTATTATGTAATAGGTCTGCAGCTGACGTAGGAATTAGTGTTCTGATCTCTTAAACGTATCAGAACAGAATGCAAGGGTGCCTTCCTCCTATTTATAAGCTAAGATTCCTGTCAGCGCTCATTACCTTAAGATAAGATAGATACTTAGTGGAAGACAAGATTGTGTGTTAAAGCTAATTACTATCTAATGTTATGTAGCTGCAAGTGTCCTTTGGGAATGGACTCTCTGGTTCTGTGCCTTACCAGTCACAGTAGAAAGTGATATCCATCACTCTAATGATCCTGCATCGAAAGTATTATCCTTGAAGAAATAATAAAAAAAAAAAATTCGTTAGTTTAGTGCTTATGAGTTCTGGGAAGTGAAGGAAATGATGCAATATGTGTAAGCTGTTGCTGTGATTTAACTCCAGCAGGCAACTCAGCCCCACACAGCCACTCACTTACTCCCTGCCAGTGGGATGGGGAAAAAATTGGAAGGGTAAAAGTGAGAAAACTTGTGGGTTGAGATAAAGACAGTTTGATAGGTAAAGCAAAGGCTGCACATGCAAGGAAAGCAAAACCAGGAATTCATTCTCCACTTCTCATTGGAAGGTCAGTGTTCAGCTCCACAGGATAGCAGGGCTTCATCAAGTGTAATGGTTACTTGGGAAGACAAAATTTCAAATTCTTAACATCATTGTCTTTTCCTTCTTCTTCTTCCAACTTTTATTGCTGAGCATGATGCCATATGATACGGAATGTCCCTTTGGTCACTTGGGATCAGCTGTCCTGGCTGTGTCCCCTCTCAGCTTCTTGTTGGCCCTCAGCCTCCTCACTGGTGCAGTGGGGTGAGGGACGGAAAAAAATGTCAGAGCAAAAACTAAACTATAGGCTTTATTCTAACAAAACCAGTCATAAATAAAGAGTTGAAATATATTTTGTAGATGGGGATGTGTATATTTTAAATATCTTTCTCTGGAAATTGTCAATAGAATTTCTAATTATCTAATAAACAATTATGAAAGCATCTGAATCTCATTTCTAATGATGGTAACAAAACATTATTCTTTTTTTACAGGTAGGATAGTCTAACTTGGCAAGAATGTTTTCTGCCTTGGCCTAGAGATCAGTGGGGTTTTTTAGGTCCTAATTTACAGTATTGGAAAGGCTGTTTTTAAGTTTAGATTCTAATCTCAGCATTTCACGGTAGGGAATTCTGAAAGATCTGTATTTTGCTTTTTTAGGGTACCCTTGAAAGTGGAACAAGCAAACAATGCTCGTGATGCCTTGGCTAAAACAGTGTATAGTCATCTGTTTGATCATGTAGTGAAAAGGGTAAACCAGTGTTTTCCATTTGAAACTTCTTCTTTCTTCATTGGAGTTCTAGATATAGCTGGTTTTGGTAAGTATACTTCAAATAATTTCTAGTTGTCCCTTTTTCCCACCAAAGATTCAATGATAAATTCTGTAATGAAGAGCGGGAGGATTTTCTTTTTGGTGTTGACGGTTCCTGTAAAGATTTTGCCGTCTTTGGCTCACTAAAATTCAAAATAGGGCATGTTTTGTGGTGTGCTCTAGCCCTGCAAAGGGGGACCAGGGGAACAGCCTTTGGTTTTCAGGTCTTTAGAGCTATGATATCCTGTGCCAGCGTGTTGTAACATAGATACATGAGCATACATTGGTACAATTTCACTGTATGGTAGCATCTTGCTTTGCTTTGCTGCCAACTGTCTGTCATTTGTCTTAGAAATATCATCTGCTGCAGTATTTTTAGATGTCTTGTGTACAACTTGGAGATCCGTAAAAGATTTCATTTCGCTGAAAGAAATGGCTATGGATCTGAACACATCTTTAAATATTAGCACTGTGAAGCTTCTCTTGTTTACTATTTAATATAAATTCTTGGAACACTGTTTTATCATAAAAGTTTAACTTCTGTCTTTCAGAGTACTTTGAACACAACAGTTTTGAACAATTCTGTATAAACTACTGTAATGAAAAACTGCAGCAGTTTTTTAATGAAAGAATTCTGAAAGAGGTATGATATATTTAAGGTTATTTTTGAGGATTTGGTTTTTTACTGTTATATGTGAGAAATTTTTGTTTTTGCTGAAGGGATACTTAAAGTAGCACTGCTTTTCATAAGATTACACATTATGTTTGAATAAAAAAAAAAATCAGTTGACATACTGTTTCCATATTGTGTGACATCTGGTTGTGTCACTAAAGAATATGGATTTTTGAAAACCAACAATATTTTTTTCTTTTTTACCACTCATTAAAATGAGGTATCCAGAGATTGGATAATCACTAACACCTAATGGGAATATTTAATTGAACAGGCTTATCATTAAGGTGATAAAGTTGGAATCTATTAAGCTGTGTAAGGAAATTCTCAAATGTGTGTTGATTCATGCTATATTTTAAAAAATTACTTCATGTTTATTAAAAAAATGATTTCTTTCTTGGTCAGTAAAAAAAAAAAAAATTAAGAGTGGTGTTTTCTCTCTTCAATTATTTATTTTTTAACTTTAGGAACAAGAACTTTACCAGAAGGAAGGCCTGGGGGTTAATGAAGTTCGTTATGTAGATAATCAGGACTGTATAGGTATGTACTTCTTGAATTATAAAGCTTTTTGTTAGTGTCATGGGGAAAAAAGCTTCAAGCAGAAGAGGCAAAATATGCATAGCACTAGTAATTACATGGTTTTATATATAGCCTCATTCAATTCACAGTCTTAAGATTTCATAGGCATTGCTGCAGTACAAGCATTAGCAGTTTCATCCTTTCCACAGGAAAAAAGTATGTAGTAAAAATTCCTCTTACAAGAACAGTTTCATAGAGAATGGAAAAAAGTTGCAAAAGTCTGAGTTTGTGTCTAAGAGTTTCAAGAGCATTAATTTCTGTGTCAGCTTTCAAGGGCTTCAGTATATGTATGTGAGAGGTCAAGGCAATGCACTTGTTAAAAGTTGTGAAACCACCACTGTATGCTCAAGTCTGGTTTGCCTTTCCTAAAACAAATTTCTATTTCTCACTGGATCATGTTGTCAAATGGAAATATTAACCTTTTAGTTTTGACATGTGGCGAAATGTGGATGAAAAGCTTAAAGAACTCCCTCAGCAATCGAAGCAATCATCGCATAAATACCTAGGATCATACTGCAGGAAGACTTAGGCACCTTTTGGATGACTAATTTCAGCTTGAGACCAAGAGTTAAAATCAAACAATCGCTTCCTGTTTTTTTTCTCCCATGTTCCACAAGTTAGAGTTACAACTTGTAGATTTGATGGATATCCTATGCATACCAATTAAGATATATAGAATTAATTTGCCATGACTTCTTGTATTTTGTTTATCGGCTTTCCCTAAGTACTTTTATACAGAATCAACATTTAGATATGAAATGTTTAGTTCTGATACAAGTTGATATATTCAATTTTTGTAAATATATTTTTTTAAATTAATAGATTTGATTGAAGCAAAATTAGTAGGTGTACTGGATATTCTGGATGAAGAAAATCGTCTTCCCCAACCAAGTGACCAGCATTTTACTTCAGTTGTGCATCAAAAACACAAGGACCATTTCAGGCTCTCCGTAGGTTTATTTTTGTTGTCTGTCTTGTTTTAATGAAACAGTTCTTGGAACAGTTGATAGTAACACTTCAATTTAATGAAAACCTTTTGTAAGAAATCTCATACCACCCAGTCTGCACAATCTGTACCTCTTTGTTAAGGACAAGTTTGGTTATTAAATTTGATGAAAAGTTCACTGAAGGCTTCAAGCAATTCTAATATCCTGCTGAAACTAAAGCCATATTCTTCACTTGCATTTGAAGTTTGTTAACATGTAAAGCATGAAAAGGAAGTAAAAACATATTTTAATTTAGATTGTTTCATATCAGATGAGTTATTTTGTTGTTCTTTTCAAAAATTGCTTGCTTTGGAGAACATTTGGCTCATGTCTAGTGTCTAGCAAGCGCTTCAGAGATGAAAATAGGAATCATACTAGGAAAATGTTTTTGTTGTTTATTTTTTAACATAGAGCACTGCGTGGAAGATTAATGCAAATTATTGCAATTTATATACATTAATTCTGTTGGAATTTAAAAAATGCTGAAAAAAATGCAAGCAAAGGAAGCCATCCTTTGTCATCCATTTACCAAAATTGTCACCCATTTACCTTTCATTAAGTTTCCACTTACCCCTGCTTACCTCCATTGCTGTGCAATGACACATTTTGGTGGTATATGTGAGATCAGCTGGATTCTTGCCTGTTAAGAGATACCATCTAAAGCCGTATCTTAAACTTCTGTCAAATCCTATTCATATAACAAGGCTATTCATCAGCTGTCAAATGAATGATACAGAAAGTGTTGATTAAAGGCAAAACCAAAATCAACTGGTTGGTGCTAGTAATCCTGATGACTTGTATTTTAAATGCAATGTATTTAAGAGTGTGAAAGAGTTTGAAATTAAGTTTTTGGAATACCATGGTTTGGACAGGAATGGTGATGATCATCTCAATTGTACTTACAGGAAATGTGATTTTTAACATGTAGTGTTCCTGGCAGATCATGGTGGTGTTCTAAGAAAAAACTATTTCTTAATCTCCATTGTAATACTTCTTTGTATTACAACTTCTTAATTCCAGATTCCTAGAAAGTCAAAATTGGCTGTTCACAGAAATATCAGAGATGATGAAGGCTTTATTATCCGACACTTTGCAGGAGCAGTATGCTACGAGACGGTAATTTTACCTATGGAAACTATTTTTATTGTGTTTTGTAGAACATTTATATGTTTCAGTGCCTGTAGCTTAAGTGACAAAATTTCTTTTGATCAGGAGAGAAGTTCAAAAGTTGATCGGTCTTAACTTTGAAACTAATTTTTTGAGTATTTGACAGTTTCTTTTAACTTTTCAGGTTACAGACAGTTTTAGTGACATATGTTTTGTGTAAAAGTTTGTTTCATATCTGTAGGTAATGGTGTCTATATTACATGTATTGATTCACAATCTACTGCAACTCTTGCATCAAAAGGTGTTTAAATCCTGGGGAGCAAAATAAACTATGTGATATAAAAGTATTGTTAAACTGAAGAGTACCTTTTTGAAAGCCTGATTATCCTTGTACATAGTCCATGTCACACTTTGTGTTTTCCATTTTTATTTGGCAATGTATTCATTTGTGAAAAAATACAAAATACCTGAAATTGCTACCCTCAAAATACATTCCAGATTCTTGTGCTTTTTTGACTATTACTTATTCTACAAAAACGTTGTGGGACCTGAAGCCAGTATCTAGACCATAAATTTTCAAAAACAAGAGTTTAAAATAAAATGAAGATCCGTAATGCTTTGTTATTCTGGTCTGTATAACTCCAGCATGTATGAAGGAAGCTACTTCCAAAGATGTTTTTTTGTCAATTGAAAAAATGTACTTGGAGGGTTTGTCTTTATTTACTTCCAGATACTCCAAGAATAATGATTGCTGTGCTGTTTTGAAATAGATACATTCTGTAACGCATTCATTTTACAAATAAGAAAGTTTAAGTCTCTGTGTTACCTACATGATTTTTCTGAGGTTGCTCAGAGTAGATATCAAAATAATAAATGAAATTGGAATTTTTATTTGTTCCACCTGCTCTGTTTTTACCTGTGTACCTCATCATGACACACTAATAATGCCTTAGAGTGTCTTCAGGAGCAGACGAGACAGATTTGATCACATAAACTCTGCTGTCCGAGCTAATCAGATATGAGGTCCAGAAACTGTTAATATGCTTGACTTATCCTCTCCCTCAGAGGGACTTTCTTACCTTAGGCCTTAAAACTTTTGGACAACAGCTGCCTTGTAGTACTTCTGTTATTTGGCTGTTTTTTTTTTTTTTTTTCTCACTGCACTTTCCGCAGTTCTCACAGTCTGATTTGGGGTGAGGAGACTTATTTGGCTGCATTCATATTCCTGTCTTGTGTCTTCATGGCTGAAGGAAACTTTGGAGGCCTTTGTTTTTCCTTTGATTCTTATCACCATGAAGGTCCTTTTATGGGATATATGGCAAATGGGCATTTTCTTCAAAGTAGCCTTGGCCTCTTCTGTTTGTTAATATCAAAGTCTCTATTAAGTTGCACCGAAAGCTATTGAGGATTTTATTAATGTGCAGTTGGATACTAATGTATTGACCTCCGAGTTTCAGTGTAATGTATTGTTCTTAAATTCTCAAAGTTAGTGATCCAGTTCAAATAAACCAGATATATAAAGCTTGTAGGAAGGGACAATATGTTTTATTAAATCAAGTATTCATAAATAGTCATAGTACTACTAAAATAACCTGTTTTCATTTCATTTTCCAAACTGTGTAGATGTACCAATCAAAGTGTGCATGTTAATTCCCATTTCATGACAGATCTTAAGTGATATTACAAGCAGTGGAGAATTAAACTTCTCAGAACCCAGGTGCTGAATATGTGCTGAGTGCTGGAAATGGAAGGAGGATAATCTTTGACAAAAAACCAACTGATCTCTCTAAAGGCACCAAACCTTTCTTTGGGTTTCATAATTCCTACAACACCCTTCAAATTTAAGAATTTATTTTCTCTCTGGCATTTTGTGCATCCTTTTGAAAAGTTGTTTGAAATAATATATGAATATTTGCCCCACGTATTCTTGCTGATTTTTGAATTAAGTATGTAACTTAGTTTCCTTTAGTTTTCTGGTTAGACTAAAGTAACTTGGACAGTAAAACAAATGTGCTTTTATCTCTTGGGTTGTCTTTTCAGATGCAATTTGTGGAAAAAAACAATGATGCTTTGCACATGTCCCTTCAGTCTCTTATATGTGAATCCAAGGACAAGTTTGTTCGACAGTTGTTTGAAGCTAACACTAACAACAACAAAGATCCCAAACAAAAAGCTGGGAAACTCAGTTTCATCAGCGTGGGAAACAAATTCAAGGTAACATCGTATAGCAAAGAGTCTTATCTTCTTGTAACGTATGCCAGTTTTAAGTTACTTGAATTAAGTAGAGCGTCAGGTTGGGAGAACTAGCAGTAACTTGAGATTCCGAAGAAAATTTGGTTAAATAGATGGTTTTGTTCTGTTGAATTATAAGAAACTGCTATATTCAAGCTACATGCTATGCATTTCTGTCAAAATTATCTTTCACAATAGTCCTTACAGAGATTTTACAGTGATTTTTAAGTCAGAATCTTGCAAAGCCACATGGAAGTCTTTTTTCAGAAGGTTTTGAGATTTGAGTTTGGATTCTGTGGACTTTAAGAGGTTCTAGATGTGACAAAATATGTTCTTCCATCCTATCGTAATTGTGCCTTCTAGAAGATTCATTGATTCACTACAGTTGGCCAAACTCTCACAATTCAATACCTAACCTAACCACTGTTTTTCCTTTTCTGAAATATATACATAGTCATGGCTTACACAGGAAGATATTCATTGTGCTGAATGTTTCCTTTCTCAATACCTGAATCTGATGCTTATCCTCATTTTCTCCTTTCTTCTGATGTTATAAAGCTGACCTTCAAACCTTGTCTTCTCCAAATGTTTTCTGCATCCTTTTCTCATTCAGCAGTTTTATTTTAGCTGGACTATTCCAGCTCAGGATGGCTAGAAAGAGAACAATAGGGGAATTAAGAGATGAAAAGCAGGCACATCGTGGGCTGCAGGTAAATTTTTCAATCTCATGGATTTACAGTTGGTAGAGCTGCAGCAATTTCAGCAAGAGCTCTTTTCAACCCATCTGGGCCAGATCCAATAAAGGATTTGTATGCCTTCAGGTCAAGTGCTGAAACAGTTTTGGTATGCTACCTTATCTAGTGCAACCAAAAACCCACCTCATGCTCCCAGCTAGACTCCTTACACAGTCCCTGGGGAACACAGGTGTTTCAGATAATCCAAAAAACCTTGGCATAGAGTGAGACACTGCCAGTAGCAGAAGAGTGTTTCTGCATTTCTGCTCTGTATCAAGGTTAAGTACTGAATCAGGACTGCAAGATAAATTCCTTTTTGCATAATCATATATTGTAGCTAGCATTTGGAACTGTTCTCTAAAGATGCAGGGGCTGAAGAACAGGAGGGATATGGTAGCAGCACATTCGCTTTTTATAGCAATAGTATTCTGCTTCAGGTCTATACAGTATTCAGTGTTCTATGGCTATTTTATTCCTGTAGTGAGCACCAAGTTATGGTCAGCCTGACAAAGGGTGTCTGGTTACACCCTTCTGGAGTTGTTTGGTTACATAGCCAGAAATAAAATTTTCATGGGGCCAGGAAGAGTAGGAGACAGAGCCTGACTTGTAAGGTAGTGGTTTTGGCATTTAACTGGGAATTGCGCAGACTTCTCTCTTGAGTTTTGCTCTGATGATTCTTTTTAACTCCTTATTCTGTAGTGGTTGTTGAATTAAACTGTAGCAATTGGTTTAATATAAAATACATGGTCATCAGGTAGACTGAAAAAGTTGCATACAGATAAGCCATGTCCTGAGCAAACCTTGCAGCCATGAGTCTGCTGTAAGTGAAGCTAGGATCCACAATTTTTTAGATGAAATCGACTGGGGGATCTTTTGAGATAGTTTCTACTTCCTTCCATCCGGATTTTCAATTTCTCTTGAGTTTAGCACCCCATGTTCAGGTGATACGGACTTGTGCATTATACCACTGTCCAAGGAGAGGTGAATTAAAATGGAGGCATCTTTAGAGTTAAGCAGCAATGGAGTGGGGAACTTTTTGGGATTTCCCTTTGAACTTTGGTGTTCACCCCTCCACCTAGAACACAACTAACATCCTCTTTGGATCTGGCCCATCAATCTATAATTCTTTCAATGTTTTCAAGTTTAATGGCATTTGAATGTATGTGTTACTTCCAATAATTCATTTAGTGTTACCTTCCCAGACACAGCATGTGATGCTGATGAACACTAATAGCCTTGAAAATTTCACTTCAGATGACATCAAAATAAGGTCTTTTATCTTACTAGATATTTCATCTCTTTAAGAGTAAGAGTTCTTAGTGCATTAATTTCTAAGTCAGTTTTCTGAACTGCTGAAATTAGAAATTCTTCTAATTATATCAATTATTAGATGATGTTGCAGGGACTTCTCTTTATGAAATCCTTCACACATCCCTTCCTTATAACTAATTAAAATTTAATTCTCATAAATCAGATGAGAAAATAATGATTAATTTATCGTCAGATCTCTTCGAGATTATTTCAAATTATTTTACTGTATGCTAACGATGAATTAAATTGTGGCAATTCAAAGAGCAGTAGTTTTAGCAATATGCCATACTCATATACACATTTTGTTGGAGAAATTCACCTGAGAATAGCTCTGGCTTATTTCTTGTCAAATCACAGAGTATAAGGAAGGGGTATTTTTCCTCAAGCAGAAATGTATTTTGTTGATGGAAATTAGTCTGTCCCTTGCAAACTTAAGTGTTTTGAACTTAAGAAAACATAATTACTATGATCAAGTTGAGGTATAAAGAGTATGTGTAAGTGAGAACTGAGCAGAGGTTATTAGTGTTTGTCATGCTTCTTGTGGCACTCTTTCTAACCATATCCATGTTAAGTTAAAAAATCCCAAACCAATTTTATCTACCAGAAGGACAACTGGCAGCTGTAGGTGATGCACACTACCCATACAAATCTTGTTTCTTGGATTCAAGGTAATTGAAAGATCTGGCTAAAAAAAAATTAGTCAAAAGTCAGATAATTTGAGTTTTGCTTCCAGTGCTGAAAATGAATATGTTAGGACATACTGAATTTTGTATTGCTGCAGTCTATATACTTAAAGCTTGCTAATAAACTAGAAAGGCTGGCCCAGCAGTAATCTATGTGGCAAAACAGACACATCTCTAAAGTAAAAATATTGCAATTTTCCTGACGTGGTTTTGGAATATTTTAGGTCCCTACCAATTACTTTCAACAGCAACTCTAACTTGCTTTCTCTGATAGCCTTAAGTCTCTGGTTATCCTGAAGACTTGATTCCAAATAATAGAAGTATTGCAGTCTTTTCTTGTCACAGTATATTTAAATGAAACCTCAGTAAATGTCATTTTAAAATTGTAGCTTTTTTGTCATCAATAGAGAATTAAAAAGTTGGAAGTTTGGAAATAAAAATAGATTCCTGCAGATAAATGTTGACAAAGCTTAAAAAAAACCCACAAGAAACCCCAGAGAATATCTTTTCTATCTTAACTATTTAACATACAAATAATGCTTGTTATAGATTAAATTTGGGATTTGACAAAATTTCAGTGTACTTTTTAAAAATGATGGCTGATTCATCTCATTTTTTAATAATTTTATTACACAGTCATTTTTTTTCCCAAATGGACGTGCATGTTTTTTTTTGATAACTGTGTTGTAATAAGTGACTAGTCCATGCAGTATTGTTGTACAATTAAATACAATCAATTTCCACGGAGCCATTCATGCGCACTTGCATGATTTTGTCTATTAAACTTTGTAAATGTTTGGTTTATCAGTTCTGTCTCACTAACAGTGAACATGCATGCAGTAGTGCTTTACCTCTATTTGGTGTGTATATTTCTGTACTTGCCATGGTAAGGCTCTTGAAATACCTGTTTTCTTTTACAGACTCAGTTAAATTTGCTTCTTGAGAAGCTTCACAGTACTGTAAGTATATATACAGATGTAGGTTCACATTTTTCTGATGTAAGGCAAAATAGATTATCTCAATATTATGGCTTACAATAAATGTAATTAGTAATTGTTTTGGAGTTTGCAGCTACTTGGCACTTCGGGAACATCTTCCTATGCATGCGATGGTTACTGATATACTTGAAAAAGGAAAACCCACCACCTTCAAAAAAGTTGTAGAATGAAAGTTAAGCAATCTGAATAAGCAGTATGAAATCTGTACTGCAGTCTCTTTTTTTGTCACTTTTACTTCTTTCTGTGCACTGGTTATCACTGATGACTAATTTGCAGAAAATTTAGAAATACTACTGAGAAGTAAGTTATTTAAGAAGTAGTTTATCATTAATTACTGTTTGCAAATTCCATAAAGCCATTAAATTTTTTTTTTCATTTTGCTTTTTTGATAGGCTGTAAATGCACAGGTGGTCAAAGAACCTGAGCCCCCTAAAGAATATTTGTTTGCTGATGTGAACTCTGGAGGACTGAGGCATTTTAGTGCTGTGACTGTAGGAGATAATGAGGGTAGTAGAATCTAGAGTCATAAATCATTGTTAGATTGTATACATGTTAAGGAGAACAGTTGAGTGAAAATTCAACAAAATTGAGGATCCACTTAATAGATTGAGCATTGAGATCAGTTATATCAAGACCAAGGTTACAGTGCAAAACTGATATATGAGAGAAGAAGAATGGGGCTGGGACTTGATTATCTTTAAGGCCCATTCCAACCCCTTAACATTCTATGATTCTATGATAATGTCAGCATTTCTCTCTTAGAATACTCTTATTTTGTATCTTTTTCCCCCCCACCCATAAGTTTTAAATAATTAACTGCTGTTTTAGGAGTTTTAAAAATGTGTAGATTTTGCTAACTTCTTGCTTTGGTCATAGGGGTCCAGCTTTATTCGCTGTATCAAACCTAATCTAAAGATGACAAGTCACCATTTTGAAGGAGGACAGATCCTCTCTCAGCTTCAGTGTTCAGGTAATGTATGCCTCTGGTATTTTTCCTTCTGTTTTTTACTTTGGAGATTATATATTAACTGAAGTTTGAAATATATGGGATGAAAGCAGTATTTCCTTGCTTGAACTGTTTTCTAGAAGGCAGGTTATTTATGCCTTATGAACAGCTATTTAGATTTTTAGTAACTTTCTATTTTAGTCAATAGAACCCTAGAAATAAATTCATCTGGACTGCCTTTAGGTCTCTTCTTCGCATGAAGAGTTGATGTAATTTTCATCAACTGTTTTTATTATAATGAGAGGTCAGACATCAGGTGCATATGTAAGAAGCTATGTAGCCATTTTTGGGTACATAAATTTCAATTGCCTGACCTGGAGCTGAATCCATCTCTTTGTGTTGCCCACAGTGTTAACAGGATACCAGCTCAGTCTGGAAGAATAGAATTTTAAATTTCTGTGGTAGCTGAAGTGTTAGAAACTTCTGTGTGCATTTCGAGGCTGTCAGTGTTAGCTGAGATATCTAATAATTGAAGCACACCAGTGTTCTGTGGTTTTATAGATACTATGATCGTCTTTAATCATACTGGTTTACTTTCTCAAAAGTTTCTTTATATCACTATTAACTTGATTTGGAGATCAACATCCAGCACGGACAAAATGCTGCATGTTCATTAGTCTTGAAATGCTAGATGCTTTCCAAATCTACAGCTTTATTTGCTCATGCTCCACTGAATATTTTGAAAAACAAAGACTTAATGTAAACAAATTAAATTTCCATTGAAAGAAAATATGCAAAAGATTAAGTTTTAAGACAGCAAATGCAAGTTAAGGGCTAACTTAAAAACTTACCTGCAGCCTCTGTTGATAGGGTTACGTAAAGTAGCAGGTAAAAATTGGTATGGCCTGTGCTGCTGAAGTAATTTGAATCTTACTGACTGTGTGTGGGCTTTACTGGTGTCCTAGTTGCAGCCAAAATGTAGTGACATTACTCAGGACATTAAAGTTACATCCTAGCAGCTGATACCTTGTATTTTGAGTACACTAAATGTTCTAGCATCTGGTACACTAAATGTTCTAAATACTGCATATGTATTTGAGGTTGCATCTGCACCACATCTCACAAATACCATTCACATGATTAAAATAAAAGCCTGGTTGGGCATTATTTGGTGGTTTGGGGTTTGGGTTCTTTTTCTCCCCTTTAAAAATGAAAACGTCAAATCTGCTGAGAATGAAAAAAATTTTTAGAAGAAATATTAGAAAAAAAATCCTATCCGTGATTGAGTTTTACTTACCTCTCAAATATGGAGAAAACTTTATGGGCTCTTCTCATGTGTTCAGGATTAACTTTTTGTGGCTGATCACATCATCAAAAAATGCTTGAGGTTTGATCAAGTCCCAGCTGAACTTTGTGGCTTAGTCGCTAAACAGTGTCTTTAAGTCTTATGTCATAAACCTGCTGGTTATCATAAAATTCACTGCTTAATTTGCATGTTACTGATCCCAGCTTTTGTGCATGTGTCTCTGTGAATTTAGGGATGGTGTCAGTTCTGGATTTGATGCAAGGTGGTTTCCCATCACGAGCTTCATTTCATGAACTATATAATATGTACAAGAAATACTTGCCTGAAAAATTGGCTCGACTGGACCCTAGGCTTTTTTGCAAAGTAAGAAACAAATTAATTCTTCTGTATCATCCAGGAGAGAAAATGTATTGTAGCGTTGGCTTTTGTGGTTTTTTGAAGGAGGCAGAATATAATCCTGTCTATTTTCTGTGTTTCAGGCCCTATTTAAAGCCCTGGGACTGAATGAAAATGATTATAAATTTGGGCTAACCAAGGTGTTTTTTAGACCCGGGAAGGTAATCTTTTTCTTGGTTCATGATTATGAATCTTAGAATAATTTCAGTTTGAAAAGACCTTTGACGGTGCCATTGTTTAACACATTGATAAAAGTGCGGCCAACCTAAATAAGGTTGCCCAGAATTTTTGTAAATAATTTTGTTCATTTTCTTTGAATAAACCATGGTATTAGTACCGATACAATTGTTTTTATAGTCTTGTTGCTGATGCTACAGTATTTCTAATGCAATGTTTGTATTCCAAGAATTATGTTGACTATTAAAAGAGGAAGTCAGAGCCTAGAAGAAATATTTTCTAGTAAAATCTGTTTATACCTGAAATCTTTCTGTGATTCTAAGCATTGCTGCTGCTATTCAGAGAAAGGAGATGAACTAGAGAGCTATTGTGATGAGAAAGGAAAATTACTGTAATCCCAGAAGAATGTTCTTCCTATCATATAATTACTGAAAAGCAGAAGTGCAGGATTTTCAGAAAACGTTGCCTTCAATGGGAACCTTATACAAAGGTTAAAAATTGAGAAGTGCTTTCAGCTTTTATTTTTTTCCACAGATAGATAATTAGATGTGTCTTGAAGTTGTGGAAGGCCAGAGTTCATATCCAGGATGTAGAAAAAAACCTGGTTTTTAAAAATTTTGGCAATAAATATTTTCGGTGATTAGTAAATGGTTAGATTATTCAAAATATGAAGTGTTGGACATCCATAAAACAAAAAATCTGCAGTTGTCATTTCTGTTATCATTAAACAATAAAGTGTAATAAAATTTATCTGCTCACTTTAATTGAAAGCTGTTATAATGACAAACAGTTTATGTTAAAAATATTTTAATATTTTAATTCAGCATGATCTTAAATAATAATGTCTAACACTTTCTGTTCTCCTAATATGTAAAGCTTGTTTTAATTATTATTTAGTTTGCAGAGTTTGATCAGATAATGAAGTCTGATCCGGATCACTTAGCAGAGCTGGTTAAACGAGTGAATCGCTGGCTTATCTGCAGTCGTTGGAAAAAAGTTCAATGGTGTTCTCTCTCAGTCATTAAATGTATGTATTTTATGTTTTATTTAATCAAAATGTTTGTTAAAAATACAGCAAAGCAATTACTATCACCTTGAAATGTGGCCAAGGACATGTATAGCAGATGGTTACGTACTGAAGTCTGAGTAATTGATTTCAAGGTTGGTGAGTTTTTTTGGGTTTTTTTTGGTGCTGTGTGTTAGGTACATGGGGAGGGATTACAGCAGAGGTTTTACAAAGTGGGGCATTACAGGCCAGCACTAGTCTTCTGTGTCTGGACTGCCTGGGTGCTTACTGAGCCTGGCTGATCCCATGCACATAACTAACCAGCTGTCACAGGTCTTGCCAGGAAGAGACTTCAGCATCAGCAGGAGAGAGTAGTTCCGCTCGTAGCTGGCAACATGGAATCATTTAGTTCTGGGAAGTGCCTGCCCAAAGGTTGTCATCTTCAGACAGATACTGCATGTTTGAAAGTACTGACATAAATTACAGGGCAAACAGCTCCACTCCAGGAATTACTGCTCATCAGCAAATAAGTCCCTGTTGCTGTTGATATGCAGTTTCTAAGTGCTTGGCCTGCCCAGTTTATAGAATCATAGAATGGTGTGGGTTGGAAGAGACCTTAAAGATCATCTAGTTCCAACCCCTCCTGCCATGGACAAGGACACCTCCCAGTAGACCAGGCTGCTGAGTGCCCAATCCAACCTGGTCGTGAAGTTTACTGTGCAGAGTAGGAATAAGGTGGTGTGGAGCAGAGATTGGCACTTGTGGTCTGCTTCAGTACAGGTGTCTGGGAGATGGGGAAAGGTCTGCACGCTTTTCATTGTTCCTGTTGATTTTGGGTGGGAGCCTCTATACCTGGCCCAAGGCTGTGAATTCTGCTGTTCTGTGTCTTAAGTGTTGTGGTCCCAGTATAGAATGAGCTCTCAAGCACATGTAGTCTGCATACAGTTTTGAGACATCAAATGTGTGAGGAAGATGGAAGTTGTGTTAAACTGTATAAAACATTAAGACTCTATCTTCTGTGTGTTTACAGTGAAAAATAAGATAAAATATCGAGCCAGTGCCTGCATTAAAATACAAAAGACTATTCGTATGTGGCTTTGCAAGAGAAAGCACAAACCACGGTAAGAAGATATTCTTTGGTTGAAGAAAGTGTGTTTTAAATAGTATTTTCTTGTGACTGTAGAAAGAAGATATTTACTTTACTTAACCAAATATATCTGAAATAATAGAATGATGCTAAGTACAGTTGAAAGAGACTGAGAGGTTCCATGTTCCTTCGCTCTTTCCCAAGGATGAATTGACTAAATATGAACCTTTCCTGAGATGTTTCTTTAGCTCTTTGTTCACAACATCCTTCAGTGACAGCCTTGTTTTTAGAAATCCTTTATTAAGTCTGTCTAATTTAATTTCAGCTCATTAATTTTTGTCCTTTACCCATTGTCATGGTTTGACACTGGCTACTCACCAGGCACCCACAAAAAACCCATCTACTTACTTTCCTCTGCTATAGCTGAGCAGAGGAGGGGGAATTGAAAACTTCATTTTCATGAGCTGAGATAAGGATTATTGAAAAAAAAAAACCCACTTTAAGGTAAGACACGTTCAAAACTTAAACAGTATAAAGAAGATTTATTATTAACAGAATTAAAAGTAAAAAGGGTAATGAGAACCAAAGCAAACCTTCAGAACAACTTTCTTTCCCATTCCTTCCCTCTTTCCACCAACTGCACAACGAAACAAAACATGGCGATTTGGTCAGTATTTAATTTCTTAAAAATCTTTCTTCAGTATGCTTAAGGAAAAGAGTTTCTTCTGCTGTGCTGTGGGATCTTTCCCACGGGAGATAGTTCTCCGTGAACTTTTCCAGCATGGTTTTAACTTCCACAAGCAGCAGTCCCGCCTGAACCTACTGCAACGTGAGTCCGTCCCATAGGCCAAGCAGTCTTCCCACAGCTGCCAGCAGGGGTCATTTTAGTTCATGGGGTTTAGTCTTTTAAGGATGAGCTGTTCTAGTTTGGAAGCGAAGGTTCTCTTCCTCAATCTCTAAAAACAAGGGTCATCTCCCTCTGTTCGAGTTCCATCTCTCTCTGTTTGAGTTTGTAAAAGATTACAGCTTTTCAGTATCCACATCAGTGTGAGTACTCTCACGGGCTGCGCGTGGATCTCTGCACTTCCCCATGCACCTCATGAATTGTAGGGAAAGAGTTTGTTGTATTACAGTCCTCACCACGGCTCTCAGGAGAATCTCAGTGATTTACCAAAATACGGGCATAGATCTAGTATCGATACCCAACTAGGACAGACAAAAAACTGTCTAACTCCTGAGGGTTAGAAAGTGTATGTTTATTTCCAGCGCTGGGCCCCGCGTGGGATAGCTCCCTAATACGCAGTGCAAAGTCACAGAGCAATACAAAGTCTATTTATCTATAAAAGTTCTGAATATTCAAAATACAAATGCATATCTATAACATTGACGCCTCCCATTCTCCGCTTCATATGGTAATCAGCTAAAAAGTCATTAAGCATGTGTAGTTAGTTCCTTGAATTGGGTCGGTGGCCTCAGAATTTGAGGAGAGGTCGTAAATGATGAAGTAAAACTCATCTACCTCATTTTGACCTTTCTATCTTTCTGGTTTTTGACAATACATGTTGCTCTTGGAGGACCTCCAGTTTCTCCCTTCATTACTTTTGAATAGGGTTTCAAATGGAAAAATTAGCAATTGTCTAGATTTCTTTAGATCTATTAATCAGTGTTGTCTGTTTCTCATTATAAGCACGGCTGAACAAATATAAGATAACAAGCCATCAGTTACTTACATCTTAAAAACCTATTCTAGGTCTAACTCTCTAGCTAATCATTAATTTTCTTCATTAACCCCAGCTGGGTTTGCTTATTAGGTCTATTTTAATTAATTTCAACAAAGCTAACCTTTAACTAAAATCCTAATATTTAAATGTTTAAAACTCCGTGTTTCATCAGCTGTGGCGCTTGGAGCACCTCCTCCCTCTCCCTTTTTTCACTGACCTCGGTGCCGCCACGTTGGTTTTCCTCACGTGTCCTCACTTCTCCTTCTTCTCTGACTTGGAAGAAAGTTGGTGTCTGTGAGTTGCAGTTGAGAGGTTGATCCCGTCTGGGCTCCGCATCGGGGAATTGCTCGCCATGTCTCTCGCTTCTGGCCGCATGGTCCCTGCTGTGACAGCATGGGTGACTCCGGCCTCGGGAGGGCCCCGGCCACACGGTCCCAGCCTCAGGAGGGCTCCGGCCACGCAGCCCCCCGCGGCCGCTGCTGGGATGGGTCCCGGTGGCTTCCTCACCACCCCTGGAGAGAAGAAGAGAAAGAACCTCCCACAGTTTTTCCTTTCTTAAATATGTCATGACAGAGGTGTTACCAACTTCTCTAATTGGGCTAGTAACCTGCCCATTGTCAGAGCCTTCAGTGATTGGCTCTGTGCCAGACACAGACGTTTAGAGCAGCTTTATCTCCCGCCCCCACAAAAAACTAGGCTGTGTTAAACCAAGACACTCATTCACCCCTTCCTTTGTAGGCTCCCTTTCATTTTTATATTAAAAATAATTGTGTTCTATCTTGTCTCCTCTTGAAATTAATTCCATTAGTTGATTGTGGGGAATACTGATGGAAAAACTACTTTAGTCATTAAGCTCCGCTGACACCTTTATGTTCTTTGACATAGATGGAATTCTGTTCTAGTAGCGGGCTTCTTATAAAGGATTTTCTTGTATATCCTTTGAGAATTATGTTTTATTTTGAATCTTGGCATTTCTAACATTTCCTTTATTTTTGAGGTGCTCATCTTTAAAGATATGATTTAGTTCTTACTTTTGTATGTTGATTTTGTGAATCCCAGTTCAGTGATTTCTGTTTAGGAAGACTGTCTGCAGAGCTGTAACTTCTGTGTGGGGCCTTCAATAGCGATTCTTAAAAAAACTTCTGAGTTTTCCTAACTCTTCCCCAGCCTTGTTTTCTCACTCCTTTGGGGTGTGATGACTGTGTTCCCTGCTGTGTAGTTAACTTTTATCTGATTCATTCCAGTATTGCTCTTTGAATAAGTGGCACTGCACTACTACCTTTATCCCCTCCAGTTAAAATCCTCTAGTGGATACTAATGATTTATTATTGTGGAAAAAACAAAAAAAACCAGCCCCAGTTAATTCTCAAAATAAAAATGCATTTTTCCATTTTGAGTCACTGTCTGCAAATTAGTTTTAGAACTGTTTGGAAAAGGCTCCATTACTTAGTTACTTGATGTGATAATGTTTGAATTTAGAAAAAGAGGGTGAGTTTTGTCAGAAGGCATAACTTGCCTCCCCTGTCTACCTTTTTTACATCAGTGGTTAGTGGAGTTTTAAAAATATCACCTTCCAAAATCATCTCAAGATGCAAATAAGCTGTCTTACCTTCACAGCATTGATGGCCTGATAAAAGTACGTACGCTGAAGAAGAGACTTGATAAATTTAATGAAGTAGTAAGTGCTCTGAAGGAGGGGAAGGCAGAGACAAGCAAGCAGGTCAAGGAGCTGGAGGATTCTATTGATGCTTCAATGACCAAACTTAAGGTATGTGATAATAATGAGAGAAATATTGTTGTGGTACTGGAATCTTTAAAAAGCTTCATCTAAAGAAAAAGGTGAATGCATTTTTCTTAATAGGAAAGATACTTTAATATGGTGGTCTTAATTTTCAGTCATTGGGTAATTCCTGTTTAAAATTATTTGTGAATGTAACTGAAGTGAATCCTGAAAATAGGTGCATATGTCTAGATTTTGGTATTATCTGTGTGTCAAAATTGGCACTGAAGGTTTTAAAGAAAAAATGCATGTTGATATTATGAGACAAGTGTTGTCAATAATTTGTTTCTTGCTTTCTTTATTGGAATAATGCATATTACCAATATTTTAACTTAGTAAAGGCTGAAAGAGACAACATTTTTCACAGAATAATATTCCAGTTACGAGGTTTTTTGAGACTTGGTAGTAAAGAGAATTCAGCTTGCTGATTATGCTTCAGATCTATAGTTCTCTTTTTCTTACCAGAGAAGCACAAAGATGAAAACACACTGGCATTTATTAGTGTTAGAAAAAATTTGGTTTGTTGAATTCTTGTTTCATGGAATATTATAGCTTTCTTAGTGTACCATATTAAGATTTCTCTATTTAAAATCACTGTTGAAAAGATGGTAGAGTTAACCTGTCAACTTAAGAGTTCTCTTTTCTAATAAAAATGATATAATTTGATTATCATCATGATACACTGTCAGAAAAGGTCAGCAAACAGCCCATATTACAGTTGCATTAGTAAGATGTGAATTGTAAAATGAAATTAAATTGTACCTATCAATAAAGTTTGAAAAATTGTGTAGGAAAGGCTATTTTTGAAGCATTTTCAACCTGTCATTTGTTACTAATAACTTTTTAGAAAAAGTTAGTCACAGCATGTTGCAATATTTTTTCTGAGTGCTAGCAGAAATATTAAGAAAAAGTATTTTATGCTACAACATAAAAGCAGAGCTGTAAATAGTTGCTGAAGAAGAACACAATGCAAAATACACATGGGTAGGCCTTCCATCCTAGCACGTTGAGAATTAATTTCTATTGCTTAAAACTGCAAGATTTAAAATATGAAGGCATGTTTGGAAAAGAAGTCGTGTTTAATTTCAGTGATGAAATGGAGTTTGCTTTGTATGGTTTTGTAGGAAAGAGGAGAGTAATGGGTCCTCAGGATTTTACTAAGAAAGGGAAGAATGGACTCAAGCTTCCCTACCCTGAAGTGTGTATATGATTTAAGTACAGTGCTGAGTGATCTCATTTCACTTAATATTTTTTCAGTATATGTTTTCAAAAGTGAAGTACAAATGAAAAAGAATAACCCCCTTATTATTTTTGCAGACCTCTATAATGACTAGAGAACAGATACAAAAAGAATATGATTCTTTAGTTAAAAGCTCAGAGCAGCTTCTGAGTGCACTGCAAAAGAAAAAGCAGCAAGAGGATGAAGCAGAGAGGCTACGACGCATCCAGGAAGAAATGGAAAAAGAAAGAAAGAGACGTGAAGAGGAAGAACAAAAACGAAGGAAGGATGAAGAGGAAAGACGCCTGTGAGTCTTGAATCTGAATAAGTTGCTGGTTATAGAATGAGGAGCAAACAGGAAAGGCTTTTTAATGAGGTTGTTTTTGATGCACTTGCACTTAGAGTGTCACTTGGATTGTATTCCAGGTGTACTGTGAAGTGTTGAAACATTTCCTTTCCCAGTGATTTATAAGACAAGTGTCAAAAGAGCATATGGAGGAAATTAGATGATGCAGCTGGAAATACAGATGAACTTGAAAAATTTCATGACTTACATGTAGTGTCCTGTCACCAGGACTGCTCTGACTTCTGGATTACCATTCAGTTTTATGAAAGAGACTTTGTATTTCTTACTATTTCTTGTTCACTTGCATCAGAATAACATGTTTTCGTTTCCTTCTCCTCTTACATAAAAGGAAATCTGAGATTGAGGCAAAGAGAAAGCAAGAAGAGGAAGAGAGAAAAAAGAGGGAAGAGGAAGAAAAGCGTATTCAGGTTAATGCTTTAGCTGTGTGTGGCTTTGGGGAGTTTTTTCTTATTGTGGTGGTTGTTTTGGGGTTGTCTGTTTGCTTTGTTGTATTTATTTACTTATTTTTAAATCTTTTTTGTAGTTCAGGTTCTCCACTGAGTCTAATGGCTTCTTTCTGTAAATGCATGCCTCAGAGTCATTCATCAGTGTTGCTTTAGTAGTAACGATAAGGCAAATGTCATGTTTAGGGCATCCCAAGACAGATCACCTATTTCTAGTTCCCATGCAACTTCAGGTCCTCTGAGTAGAGGTGCATCTGTTTTTACAGGGTTTTGAAAGTTATTTTAAAGTTAAAAATACACAACACTGGAGAATCCTAGCTTAGCCTTTGAAGGTTTTGTGGGTGGCCCATGTCAGGCAAGTCTGGCATTCTTTTACTAAAGTCACATCTGGACTTGGACTGTCATGTAGTTGCTTAACTGTAAACACTTTCAGAATATTGATAATAGTGAGAGGATGCAGCACTGTCCTTGGTAACCCCTTTGGCTACATTCATGTACACTAAATACATGCAGCTCAAACCCCACTCCTACACCCTTCCCCTTGGTTTATGGCAATTCTTACTGATTTCATTACGAGCTCTCAGTCTGAGATGTGTTTGGCCCCTCTATCCTTCTTTTCTTTTTTCTTGGAGATTGCTTGGGTGACCTGGGATAGCAGTCTTAGGAGAAAAAGAACATCTGTAGGGATTGTCTTTATCAATGTTTCTTGGCTTCTGAGCTGTGGATATCTGCAATGCAGAATGTAATTTACACTTTTACTTAAAAAGGCTGGGTTTAGATCCAAGCAGATACATAATCCAGTAGGGTGTTTCATTCTCCCACATACAGTTAATTTCTCATTGTCTTTCCTCCTGGTGGTTGGTCTTATCAGCTAATCTAAAATAGGATTCGTAGGGTAAAGTCACTGGTGTAACTATATAGCTTTAGTGGTGCAACTTCACAATGATGAGTGGGAAACAACTTTGTTTCCTTTGTTGCGTTTTGGGCACTCATAAAGGCACTGCTAAAACTTGATGTACATGCCTTTTGAAAGTAAGAATTGGATGATCCTGTTTTACTTACTGTGTGTGCAAGGCTTTTTCTGAAGTAATTATGGTAAACTGCTGTTATTGTTTGGCTCTGCAGAGGCAATATAATTGAATTGCTCCTACGCTGCAGTAAGTTGGAAGTTTTACCATTTGCTTAAATTCAAAGCCAGATCAGTTCCACAGAGAATTCCAGTGTCTGTCTTAATCCCTTTTCAAAATGAGCCACAGACCTATATGCAGAGTGGTGCCTGACACAAAGTCCTGTAGTGCCAAGAGCAGAATATCGAGAAAGTATTGTGTTAGTGCTGTGGAGGAGTAACCATTGTCTCTGTTTCATTTGGGTTTTAATGATCCTAAAAACATTTATAGACTAATTTTCATAATAGTGAACAAAATATTTCATATATTTTTAAAAAATAAGTAATAATTACTTGGCACTTTATTTGAAAAGGTAATACAAGTGGTGGACAATAATTATTTGATAAACTATATGAAAACCAAGATTCAGTTTGTAGCAGTTTCATTTTTCTTGGGTCAAAGTAAATATTAACACTGTTAATTTTTCAGTTCTGTAAACTGTACGTGTTTTGAAAAGCTAATATACTACTTAGCATATTTTTCTAATATTGATTTTGTAGCATTTTGGTTTTGATTGGGTAAGGTTAAAGGTGTCTTATTCTAAAACAGGCTGAAATTGAGGCTCAGCTAGCTAGAGAACGAGAGGAGGAAACCCAGCACCAGGCAGTGCTCGAACAGGAACGTCGTGACCATGAACTTGCAATGAGAATTGCCCAGAGCGAGGCAGAACTCATCAGTGATGAAGCTCAGCTTGATTTAGGTTTGCGCAGGTATGGAGTTAAGTAATTACGTTTTCCTCTCTGTTTTTTTTTGTATTTTTTTCTTCCTATCCTGATCCCTTTAAGACTATGCTCTTGTTTTTATGTAACTTTGTGTTTATTAGGTGGACCTTCTTAGTCAGTGTATTAGAATGTTTTTCAAATTAACTTTTGAAATTTGTTAGAAGTAGATTGCTTTTGCTTAGACTTTCTTCATTTTGCATTTTGCTACATCAGTAATTGTGGTACTTGTGAATATGACTGCAGTTCTCTTTCTCTTTTTGAGTTCTGACAAGGATGGCAAGCTTTAAATTTTGATTTTTATGACTTATTTAAAGTAGAGAATGGAATTTCTTCAGTGGTAGGTGGTAATAAAATACATCTTTTCTAGGACTTGATGGTTCCATTTGTACAGTGAATTTGTGTAGGATTTTTTTTTAAACAAGAAGCCCTCTTTGAATGCAGAAATAATAGTTATTTCTGGGTCATGACTGGTAAGATTTTTTCGAGTGGAATGAACATATCTAACATAGATGGGTTCAAAAATACAATGTTAGTCTTGTGTGAATTTTTTATGTATCATAGGAGCTTAACTTTTGTTATACAGAACTACACTGCCTGTCTGCAAAGCAAGAGCTCTTCATATGTAAAAGGTGATGCCTTAGAAGCTTCTTAGAAGTTCCAGTAAAAATGGTACTTATTGGTCAAGTTGCTTAAAGGGACCAATGAACATGATCACATGACTTCATTAGTACACCTCTACTCTGTTGTTGTTGAAATGAGTGCAAGGAAATACGCTATGTTTCCATGGAATTTCAAATTCCCAGATGTGTTCCATTTGCTACCCAATTTTATCCATATGTATACTTTTTTTTTTAATAACTGTATGCCTATTTGAGATAGGTGGATATTTTTTTTTGTCATGTACAATACTGACTTTTAGACAGTTCCACTGAAAGAGTTGTGGTTTTCCCCTCAGTTCTACAATAGCTGTGATATTGTCTGCGATGAGACTGACATGCTCAGTTCACAGAATCAGAATGGTTTGGGTTGGAAGGGCACCTTGAAGATCATCTCATTCCACCCCTATGCCATGAGCAGGGAGACCTTCCACTAAACCAGGTAGCTCAAAGCCCCATCCAACCTGGCCTTGAAGACCTTCGGGGATGGGGCCTCCACAGCTTCTCTGGGCAGCCTTTCCAGTGCTTCACCACTTTCCCTGTCTGGGTTTTGGTGCAATACTTTGAAGGTAAACACAAAGTCGCTCTAGTGTTGCGACCTGGCAGAGTTCTCTTAAATATGAAAGAAAGCGGGCAATAGACAAAAAGAGCTCAGGGAATTCAGTAACTTTTCTGTCAGTGAAGCTCTAATATCCACAGTGTTTCCTACTGCTCAGAGGTGATTTTGACATTTGTCTTTCTTGTATGATCCCAGAATGGATGATGAACTAATCGTCATCGTAACTCTGACTTGCCAGTTTCTCTCTGCTGTGTAGCTAGTAGTAGGAGACTGAAGAATCTTCTGAATGACTGGAAAGTGCTGAATGGTCTGAACATGTTAGCATAGGGATGTAAATCCTTTGTTGAACAAGATAATATCTAAATCTAGAAAAAAGTGATAGATTTTTCTGCTTATATGAGATTTTTTTATCTCATTGGCAAATTATTTTTCCTTCTCTTTTTCAAGTCGACTTCAAATAGTTTAAAGCACATTCAAAACCTGAACAGAATACTTTTAATTTAATCTTTGATTTGATTTTATTTGGGTTTGTTTAAAACCAAAATATTAAAACATTCACCAGCCCCCAATATCTTCTACTGAAATCAGAAGATAGATTTTCGTGTAATTTCAGGAGTTGGCTTACAGGTAGCAGCTATGGAAATTCAGTGAAATTAAAACTATTGGTTACAACAAAATACACAATTTAATAATTAAATCATAAATTCTCAGGGCTTATTTTATGTAATACCAATCAAAATTTTGCTAGAGTCTAAAGAAGTTCTAGTCTGCCATCTTCTATATTTGCGGTTGACATATTACATATATGTGATGCACTGAAATCATTGACTTTTACATAAGTATATATACCTTTACTGTTAAATTTTGCTGTAGTAAGATAAAGCATGTATGACTTTGTACTGAAGTCATGCAGTGTGCTGATTCTGCAGTGTTTTCACACCGTTTTATAAAAAATGGTTTTCATGCTCACATATTGGCATGAAAAAAAGGGTATTTTCCATTGTGTGGTGCTAACTGTGGAGTGAAAAGAGTAAGAAAAAGGGGACTTTATGTGCTTCTTTTTAAGGAAGATGTGACACTTTTGTGTTGTCGTATTTGAACATGACTAGCCTCTACTTCATTTCTTTTCTCCTCAGTACCTTGCTGCATTCACCATTAGCTTTCATAGATATTTCAGGGTGCATAAGTATTAGCAGTTTCCTTGAAAAATCTGTTTGTTGGCTTCTGTAAAGAAGAAAAGTTGGTTGTTCTGGCAGCAGATTCAGCATTTTCATTCATGCTTATTCTGTGCTGGATCTTGTCTAGCTTTATCCAATTTTACTACTCATCCACAGTTTGAAAGGATGTGTAATAAGTGATTTACTGTACCTAGGGGTAAATTAACGGTAGTGCTTAGCACTTAAGTAAAAAACTAATTTAAATAATAGGTATCTGCTTTCAGCTGGGCAGTATTTTCTTGTGGCTTATTGAAATATACAATGTGGCATATAACACCAAAATAAGCTATTCTTAGAGAGTGTTGTGAGTGTATCTGTTCTGGGTGTTGCATCAGAACAATCCAAAAAAAGTCCTAATTTGTAGCATGTTTAGTACTACGTGTGCGCACCTGTGAGTTTCCGGTATAGCAGATGGACTCGGGGTCTGTTCACAGCTTGCAGGAAGACACATCCGTCCTCTTCCCAGAGTAGCTACAGGAGGATTGCAGTTATTTCTTGTGATAATGCTTATCTGAGCATGAAATATATCAGTAGCATGTCTCAAAGTCTCTGATTTTGAAAGATCGGACCGAGGAGAAAGGCTGGGGGAAGTCTTCACTGGTGCATTTTTTTTCTAGATTATAATTTAAGTCATGATTAAATGAGAAAGTTGAGGGGGAAAAAAGGTCTATATAATCAGCTAAAAAAATAATAATAAATTCATAAGATGATAAAGAAGATGTGAGAGAGCAGGAAATGCTATGACCCACCTTTTCTCGCTTCAGATTATTAGAATATTAACGAGGCAGTAGTCTATCTAACATAAATGTCTTCTATTTGCAGAGCCAATGGAACAAAGCCACAAATGACTGCGTATGGCATTTTTTTCCATTTGAATGCTCTAATAGATAAAAGCCACACTAATTAATCAAGAGAAATTGGTATTGTCCTCTTATATACTAATACCCCAGAGTAATCTTTATTGGTGTGCATCTGTAATGTCTAAATCAATTTGTAATACCTTACATTCACTACTTTGCTTATGTCTAATAAACCCTTTAATAATCGAATATACCCAATAATATCTATTCAAAAATTATTATGTAATTTCTGTAAAGTTTTTCACATACTGTCCATTTTTCACTGCCCTGTGTGATTTATTGCTCTTTACAGAACCAGGACTCTCTGTGTGTGTGTGTGTGTGTATGTGTGTGTGTATGTATGTACAGAAATAATTTAAAATAAGTAGCCATTTCCTGTGCACTTCATTTAACTTCAGTTTGATTGTCAAGAGACTTTCACAGTTATAAAGGCTGTTTTTATAGCAATATATTTCGTTTATGCTCATTTACCAATTTTCTTGTAGGGAACAAATGGCCACAGAAATGTCAGAAATATTGTCTAGGTAGGTGAGAAGATACAACACCAGTGAATCAATCATTTTATAAAAACAAATCACACATGAAATGGGTTGAATTATTATGGAATTAAAAGTAATGGAATCTGGGTTTTTTTAAAGTGATAAGCAGATAAGTAAATTATATCTTTCAGGTAAATTTCCTTTACCAATACCTTTTTTTTTCAGCAATTATTTTTCTGCTATTTTAATTGATTACATTAAAAAAGAATAAGAATAGTTCACCTACCCTGTTATTTTGTGTAATTTTGTTAATGTTTCTTCAGCCTTCTTATCTTTTTACCTTTGTCATAATAGAACACGAGGCTCCACATCTTTTAAAGGCGTGTTTCTACAGATTCAGCACAGAGTTAATGAAGTTATTTAATAGTAATTTAACTGGTTTTGCATTTAATAAGAAAATATTCTAATTAGAGTTCCCATAAAATAAAAGCAGTTTTGAAAATTACCACAGTAAAGGCATATTAAAAACCCTCTTATGATATCCAAACAGATTTCTTGAATTTCTTCTGAGATTTCTTGAATGGTAGTGCAAGATTTTATGCACAGTGCAGAAGGAAAAATAAATGCAGGTTTTGGTCTGAATATACTAGTTGGTAAAATACTAATTCTCTGTTCAAAGAAATTGTTATGATTGTCTTTCATATCAGCAAGTAATTAGAAAGGTTTTTCTGCAACTTGAGGGCAGAAATAACCTTTGACATTGATGTTATGAAGCTTACAGAAGAAGAAGAATTGTTTAGAGTTTTTAAAAGCAAATCTCTTGTTAAAAAAGTTACTAAGCTGTGTATATATAGTCCGAAAATGATCAGCCTCACATGTTTGGGTTTTCTAGTGGTAGCATGGATAATTGGAATGCAGCTGGTAGCTAAATTTTTAGTTGTATTATTTTAGTGTGTTTAGTTGTGATGTTATTTTAAGAACAGGAATAAATCACATCGTGTGTAATTAAGGTAGCGTGTGAATTTAAATGGCCATGTTGTATTGCATATATGGACACAGTTCCAATGACAATGGCCAATTTTTAATGTACAAGAAAATGGCAATACTTGGGGCAAAATCAGAGGCTCTGTGTTTTGGTCGAATTCAAAATGCAATGCCTCTTACTGCATGCTTTTTTAACTACATTTGTCTCACTTTTCATACACTGGAAACTTTTGACGTGAGACTGATCTTTTGTATTTTTAGTCTGAAAAATACTGTTTATGATACATAACTCTCATATGGAGCAGTGAAGATTGAATGTCGAGTGTAATGCTCCTCTTACTGCCAGACTGTTATGCTTAAAGTCATGTAGAAAACAAGTAAGTGATCTTTGGAGTGCAGAGTAGTACCCTAATAGAAAGACTAAGCCATTCAATTGGATTAGCATTCTTAAAGATTACTAGTTGAACCAGAGATTGTACAGCCTAGTTCTGCTGCTCTAAATTAGGTAGCAAACTCTTAGAGTGGTGGGTAGTGTTGTTAAATAAGGAAAATCCTTAGGATTTGTCAAATTAGGTTCAAGAAGGTTAGACACCAGGCAGCAGAAATTATTTATCAGCAATCCTTATGTCCCGCAGGAATGCCAATAATAACAAAATATTAAAGTATATATTTTGAAGGCTTTTGTCCAGTTATTTGTTTTACACTCATGGGTAGTGCTAAGTCAGAGTTAATTTCTAAGTCGAACTTCTCACATACTCTAACTGGAAGCTGTGTATGGACTCAGATTAGTAGTATGAGTAGGCACTAAACTGTTACTGCAACAGTAAGATTCTGTAGTTTTAATTATACTGAAGAGATGGTTCAGTTGTTAAGAAGAACGTTTGGTTTATTCAGTGAAATTTAAATTGCCTTTGTTATCTCTGCTTTCAAAACTGCTGTATCTGCATAAAGAAAGTTTTCAGGTTATAATAGTTATTTATAACCTAGTAATTAAAAAAGGAAAATAAACATAAAACTTCACAGTACCACATGAGACCTTTATGGAAAAATAAATGTTAAAATAATATTCACTAGATTGTACCTATTGTAATAATGTGCCTGTCCCACAAAGATATTACTGCATAAACAGACCTTCCAATGAAAAGGCCTGGTTTCTTCTTGTTGCATCAAGAACTTTGCTACCCTGTTAAAGATCTAGTTTCTTTTAAACAAATTCCCTCAGATCCTGGAAGAATTCAATTTATGTTCTTAGTCATTAGCAGAGGTTGGTAAAATTACGTGTCTGTTCTTGAATTCCTTAGTGTTTAAAAGGTGTGCTGATCGTCACTGAAAGTTGCAGTGTTTTGAACTTATTTTATAAGCAAATAATCCACAGGAAATTTGCCTTTCCTAAGGGAGGGTTCTTCCACTTATCCATACCATATTTCTTGGGAAAAAAAATAAATTCAGGCTTATCCTTCCATGTTCGTTTTGTACATGGAAACTTTGTACATTTTCTTAAAGATGATTGATATGTTAGTAATAATTTCACAGTTGCATTTGCTGTTGACTTACTTGTATATTACCTACATGGTGAAGACCTTTTGCCTTTGGAAAACACTGGGTTTTGATGAGTCTTTTTTTACTGGTCAGCCTTTCCTCTGAGTGGTCTTTTTTATCTTGGTATTTCTTGATGATCAATATCATCACCCTCAACCCCAGAATAAATATTGCTGTTATCAGATAGCCACTGTACAGTTAATCTAGAATTAATTTGGTTTTTTCTCTCAAGTTAGGTTTTTGTCAAAGATATAATATTTTCTCAAGCTTTAGAACAAGGATTTTGTCCTAGACCAATTTTAAATAGCAGAGGAAATGCTTTTTCTTCCTTTTCCTTGTTCTATTGCAGAAATGTTTTTCCTTGTTTCTTTTTTGAATGGAACTAGAAATGTCTACAGTCAATTTTTGTTTTCTGCATCTTGGTTGGCACTAAGTAAAATCTACATCACTGTGGGATGAGATGCACAGAATATGTGTCTTTTCATACATGAACAGTATTAATGACAAATCCTTTTAATTTCTAGGAGGCCAATCAGATTAAGATATGATTTTGTACATAAAATATATTTTAATTTTCTCTTAATAATTTAAACATCTTGAAAATAATGTGGTATTTTGCCTTAGATTTCAGTCCCTCTGCTACTGATCTGTGTGGTAATAAGCATGATGCATTGTTGATCATGAGATCGCTTCCTCTTCTTAAAACAACTCCTGTGTAATACTTGAAAAAATACATATATATTTTTAAAATAATTGTAGGGGTCCTGCAGTACAAGCCACAAAAGCTGCTGCTGGTACTAAGAAGCATGATCTCAGTAAGTGGAAATATGCAGAGCTTCGCGATACAATCAACACATCCTGTGGTAAGTGGTTTTTTTCTGATTTCAGAAAGAGTTCAAGTTGTAGTTATATGAAAGGTGTTACTTCCTTCCTATAAAAAAGATAAAAAATTTATTTAAGTTAGAGTGAATAACAAATTATTTTTAAAAAGTTTTCTTACTCCCGAAAGAGCAATACATGAAGCTTTTTCAATGTTATGGAAACAGAATTTCCATTGTTTTGTCTTTTAGGTATTATATATTTATGACATTAAAATGCTTGGGCCATAGAACACGTTATAACTTCTTAATTAAGTTCACTCCATTTGATATACTTCTACAGAGGAAATAATAGTTACTATGGTTTAACTAGAATTTGCATGTTCTAAGAATTTTTTGCTATCACTTCTTGCTCTCACCAGATCATAAAGAAAGCAAAAATGTCACGTAAAGCACAATGTAAAAATATTTTCTGTATTAGATATTCATATTATTCTTAAATTTTCAAAATGTGTAACTTCTTTTGGGAAGCTTACAGTGGGGCATTAATCACTTTATCCTCAATGCTATGAAGATAGAAACAGATAAGAATTATTCCTTTTTTAGATATTATTGTTTCTTCCTGCTTCCTGTTGAAAGCAGGTGGTTAATTTCTGATTTAAGATCACTCAGAATTTCTTCCTGGATGTAGAAATTGAAAAAAACCTCATTCTCTTTTACTGTTTTTACATAAGAAAGACTAGAGCAACATTTTCAGCTGTATAGGCGGTGCAGTAATACGTGGAGTTCAAGCCAACTTGGATACTCATAGATGACTAATGAAGAAGCCTTGTCATCATTCAGTGTCTTAGTATAATGAAATTCAGAAAAATTAAAGTATGTAAAAAAGAATGCAAATCTGAGCAGTCAAATTGCTGGGGTTTTTTTCAGTTGCAGAAATAAAGTTCAGTGGTGCAATTTAATCTTTTTTTTACTTGTTTCTGTTCTGCTTGTGTTGTGATACTGTCCACAGAAATACTGGTTGCATTTCACTGCTCCAAATGTCCCAGTACAATAGCTACTTTAAGGACTGCCTTTATTCTAAAGCAGAAAAGGATACATGAAACTCTGAGGGACTTCCTGGGCCATAAAACACAGGGCCTGTGCTGCAGAGAACAAGGGGTTTTTATATTACATTGCGGCATATTAGTGTTACAACTTGATCGCAAATCATATACCTATCCATATAGAAAAGCATTTAATAAATAATTTTTTCTGACTTTTCTCACTCATGCCTTCCCCTTCTCCTTTTTTTGGGATAGATATTGAACTCTTGGCAGCTTGCAGAGAAGAGTTCCACCGAAGGCTAAAGGTGTATCATGCTTGGAAATCCAAGAATAAGAAACGCAATGCGGAAACAGAGCAGCGTGCTCCCAAATCAGTCACAGACTATGGTGAGGAGAGATAATTTTGTGCTTGTAATAATTTTGCTGATAATATTCTAAAGAAAACATTTCTAGAATGAATTTTTGGTTTGCTAGGTTGAAGAAACTTGGAGATTTTAGGAGTGTTTTTATGTTGATTTAAGGTAAATATTTTGGAAAGATTGAAACTGGCAAATTCTTTGGAGAAATTAAAATACTTTCGGTAGACCCAGCTACTTGAGCTGAACAGCTCTCTTAAAATCTTTTCTCATATCCAGCTGACATCTGTTGAAAAGAGTTCTTGATCTACTGATGCAGTTGCTGGCATTTTTGTTAAATGTTCATTGCTGTGCTACTTTATTATTTCTTAATATATAGCTATGTAGACATAGATACGTTTAAAAGATGCTAATAATTCTGTCGTTTACATCACTGCTTACATACATCATGTTACAACCTCTTTTAAAAATTCTGTGAGTGTTGATATTGCAGTTTTGGGTCATAGGGTGACAAAATTTGCACAGACCCTGCTTTCTATTTAGACCCTCATTCTACTGATTTCACAGATGGGTCTTTATTGTCAAAGCAACACAGTAATCAGAGTAAGTGACTTCCTTTCACGTTCATCAAGAAAGCGTAGGAATTTAAGACTGCCGGACCTGAAAATGCCGTACCCAGTTTCTGGAGAGATATTTACAGAGAGGACTTTTACTCTTTTCCCAACATCCCACCTCAAAGTCCAGTGATCACCTGTTATAAAAGGAATCTGAGAAATTTACAGAATCACAGTAAATGCATGGAATAATTCTGTCAGATCCTTCCTGCTGTGTTTCGGTTCCATGATGTTTGTGTTCCTGCCCCACAGTTCATGGGAGAGACAAAGGAAAGGGAAGATGGGGAGAAAGTGCTCTCCCCAAAGTCACATGAGCCTGAGATTAAGGCATTGTCCTGGGACATGGAAGATAAAGATCTCAGGGTATGCAGGTGCACTATGTATTCTCAGCCCATGTGGAAAGGCATCTCCTTTCCCCTTGATTCATTTACTTGAGTTATGCATTGCTTGAACATTGCCTGAGTTTGAGGTCTTCAGGGAACTTGAGTATGGGTGTGTGGCAGGCGAAATCTGGGCCCCTGGAGAAGATATTATCAAAGAATGGGTCCTTGTGTCTGAAATCTGGTTTTAGGTGCTTAAGAAAGCTTATGACTGAAATGGTACGAAAAGACATTTGAAGCACTTCTGCAAAGTGGTAAATTGCTTTGAATTTGAGCTCACAAATTCTCTCTGGAGTTAAATGGGTAAGATATTCATACAAAGTGTTGCTGATGGGAAGTATCAAAGAGCAGATGATCTTTGGATTTTTGCACACAAATTTGGGAATATTTGTGTTCTCACCACATTTATTCAGACATTTGCTGCATTCTTTTCAGTGTTTTTCATTGCATTTTTTTACCTTCATTGAAATATGACATCATATTTCTGAAGAGAGAACTTTGCAGTTCAGAAGAAATTGATAGTGACCTTTAGAGACTCTTAATGTCAGTATAATTCTTCCTATTGCAAATAATTATACTACGTGGGCATTTCACATATATATACTATAGTGATCTGAGGAGGTAGGAAGAAGGAATTCTGATTTCTTGGGTGTTTTAGCTAAAAGTCTTTCTTGTGTCAGTGGATGTGGGCTTCTTTCCATCTCTTCAGTGATTTAATGTAATTTTACAGTATCCTTTAATGTAATTTTACAAGTATCCTTTAATTAAATTCATACATTCAGTATAGAAGCCACACACTAGTTTGTATATTATTATTGGAATAGACAGGTTTGGTATTGAGAGAGGTCTGGAAGTTTTTTTCTAGCAGAAATGTCAAAAATTAAAAGTACTACATTAATTAACTAGCAGATTTGTCACAGCAATCTGTGCTTAGCATGTATACCACTGAGGCTTTGTAACAGGCATCACAAATTATCAAAGTGATTAATTTCAAGGTTAAATCCCAATGAAAATAGAAAATTAGTAGAAATACTTAGAATCTGTGTTTATTTTGTAACTAGAATTCCCATTTGTCTGTCATCAGCATTGGTGAAAAAAGTTGAAGTAATGAAACCATGACTTATAAAGGATCAGCACTTTTATGTTTTGTTCAACATGTAATATTTGTTCACAGATTTTGCACCATTTTTGAGCAACTCAAGTAAGTGAGGAGATGGTTGTTTAAGCTAACTTTGAAGAATAGGAACACTTGAGAGCTCTATACTAACACTGATCCAGTGTTTTGCTACACATGTACATAGAAGTTAATTGTAAAAAAAAATATTTTACAATTTGACAATGTTAATAATCTGATACTAATTATACATTATTATAGTAATTTACAAATGTACTTGTCTTCATGAAATCCTACCCATTTGAGGAGTCATGGGAAGGGAGAATGAAGTAACCTTTTTATGTAAATTATTGAGGGTATAATCTCCTTTGTTTTTCCACATCCCCCATGAAATAACATTCTTGTTCTAACATTTTTTTTTATTGTCTGCACATGGCTTTTTGTTGTAGCAAAACTCTGGAATCAACTTAATCTAAGAACTTTTTTCCTAGCACACAAACTAACATTCAGGTGATGGTTTCTTCTGAATAAAGTTCTCTACAGTTCTGTAGCACTGAGTAGAGGCTACATTGGCTGCTTAGCATACCTGTCCTCTAGATTTGCCCTTGGATTTAGATATGCTTAGGGGTAGAAATGAGCCTTAGCAATTACCATTGCAGTGCAAAAAGTATTTGACACTACTAAAGCACTGATCTGCTGGGTTAAATGTTCAGACAATTTGTAGAAAATAGAACTAGTTTTTTATAAACTCTCTCTCTCTGTCAGGCATGTGTTTTATCAGAGTTGATGTATAAAATTAGCATTCACCTGTTAAAATCTGGGTTTTTTTCTTCTCTGTTCATTGTTTATGCATACATAAAAAAAGGAGATTTGTATATGTATATGTATAACTCATGGGGGTTTTTTAAGGTTCTGCTTTTCAGGTTTAGAAAAACTATTTTTGCTTGAATCAGAAGAAATTTCAAGGTGCAGTTGGTAGTCTATATTAGTCCTGTTCATGACTGTAAAAATACATTATTAAAAGTGATTGTCATTTTTCATATTAAATATGAGCTCAGAAATTACCATTGTTGCTGAACAGACAAGGAAAAAAATGGAATTCACTTTTAATTACCTTTTATGCTTAAACATGCAACTGTTAATACTGATTTTCTTTAGTAGAGGTGGTAAAGGTTCTAAAAGAGGGTATCTGTAATGGTGGTGTAAACCACTACAACAAGATCAGTAACAAACTTTTGCAGGGGCAGTTAGTAAAGTAAAAGATCTTGCTTTTAAGAGCATTTATTATTTAAAACTAATTACAATAGTGTATACGTAAGATTAAGAAAGTTGATCATTTGATGAACTAACGTAGAGAGTATGTGCTTTTATTTGAAAGCAAGTTTCTCTCCAGAGTCTGAAATACGTGGAACTCAGTCCAAAACTGCATCTGGAAAATATTTACCAAAAATACTTATGAAACTTGAAAAAATTTCATGTAATTTTCTCCTTTAGAAGTTCAGTCAGTTGATCTTAATGGTCTGAAATAAAGAATTCCTTGAAAAAGAAAGTAGCATGAAATTATTTCTAATGTCAGAATTTGACAGACAGAAATCTAGGCAGAAAATTGTTAGGTGGCAGCCTTGTAATAAGCAGTATTTATTGTCAACAATCTTGTTAACAAATTAGTAATTTCTAACAGTATTATACATCCTTTTGTGTTGACTGTCAAACATTATCAAGTGATGCTTTGTATGCTTGTAACTGAAAATGCTTCTGTGCACTGTGATTTTTTTTTTTTACAAAGAAATGGACTGAACTAAAGCAATTAATGATAAATATTTCCGGTTGGTCAGAAATTTTACATAGGAAGTTTTACCTTAAATATTGATTTAAAGCAAAATATGTTATTTTATTTACTTTGTTTTGTCTAAACATGCCATTGGGCAACATGGAGATACAGTAATTAACATGAGCCTTTTCTGACCAGTGTTCTAGCTGTTGTGATTAACAGAACCCTCATTATATGAGATGGGAGTACTTTTTTGGTTTGCTGAGATTTCAGATGACCTTGAATTCATAGAAAATCTCTTGGGTTTTGGCAGGGGTTTATTTATTTTCTTGTTTGTTTTGTTGTTTAATTTGCTGATTAATAAAGCAAGTACTATGGCTTTCTTTTTTTCTAATTGTTTTGTTCGCTTATTTTTTGGGGGATTTTTTGTATGATAGCACAACAGAACCCTACAGCCCAGCTACCAGGGAGACAACAAGAGATCGAAATAAACAGACAACAGCGCTACTTCCGCATTCCCTTCATCCGCCCTGCGGACCAGTACAAAGACCCCCAGAACAAGAAGAAGGGTTGGTGGTATGCACACTTTGATGGGCCCTGGATTGCTCGGCAAATGGAGCTTCACCCTGACAAGGCACCCATTCTCCTTGTAGCGGGTTGGTATTGAAAGCAAAACTGGAACTTCGAAAAGATTCATAGTTGATAACAAACTTCAGAAAATGAGGCTGAGGTTACAAGTTTCTCAAGTTGTATCCTCCTTTTTTGTTTTTGTTTTTTGGGGTTTTTTCCATCAGCAGTTCTTATCTGGGCAGGATTTGAGTATTTGGAACTGCTGTTGATGGTGGCCAAATGTTTCAGATGTATCATTTGGAGATGTAACTGGCCACATGTTTTACTTGCCTACATACTTCAATTTGGGAAGCCATAGACAGAGTGGGAATCCAAATGTAAAGGGTTTTGTTATTAAGAGTCCTCAGATTACTCATTGAAGATTACTCATACTGGAGACAGCATGAAGATAAAACATCAAAATTTATCTGGGAAAGGTCTACTTATCATTGTACTGTTTTTTAGTTAGGTATGAAGAATTACAAGCAGTTTGTATCAAAACAATTTGAGCATATGTTACATTGTCTTTCCATATCATGGGGCTAGTAGTAAGCGGATGCTTTTACCCTATTTATGTTAATTAGTATGGGAGAATAGCTATTTAATCTCAAACATTTAAAATAAATGTTGCAATGGATAGGTAGATGTTTATCTAGTCGTGAAATGTATCCACGTTTTCTGGAGGATAATGAGCAGGGGAGAAAACACTGGAGAAATCCTGCTTATGGTTTTGTGTTTTGAGTTTTTGTATTTAACTTGGAGACTGAGGAAAAGGCCATAACCAATTTGTTTCACTTCAGAATTATGCTTTACTAGCAACAAAAGTTTGTTTTCTGCAAATTATTTTAAGTAGAATTTCTTATACCAACTGTTGCTGTTCAGTGCCAAAGCCTATAGCTAAAAGTAGCCTTGCTGCCGTGAGTCCCTGTTAAAAATAAGATTACAATTTAGTGTGTGAGCTACACCTGTCATTTCATTGAATTGCCTGTGTTGGTCCCATTTGATAAACACTATTTGCTTTGGGTGGTAGGCTGGTGGATTAGCTACTTGATCCAAAGTCTTGGAATTCTTAGTTGCTTTGCTACATTTAAACAAATAGTAAAGTAGTTCACTGTGAAATGGCCTGAAACTGAAAGTATATGTAATCCAAATACAGTTGTCATCCTGTAATGAGTTTCAGAAGAGTATATCAAGATGATGATTTTTCAGCTTCTTTCCTTAGTTCCCGTTTGCTTGGTGTTTAAGCAGGTGTTTAAGCACAACTTTGTCAATTGCACCATCTGATACTAGTTTATTCTCATACTGCTTTAGTGTTCTCTGTGTAACAAAAAACCAGCAAACTGAAAGATACCTGTGTCTGAGGACTTCCTTATAAGCTATGAAGTCTGCTAGCAAACCAGAGCTACGGAGAGGAAATGTAATTAACAAAGGTCTAGTCTTTATTAATGGGACCTTTGAATGATGTAAAAAATGCTCTTTTTCCCTTTACCATTTCAGGTAAGGATGATATGGATATGTGTGAGCTTAATCTTGAAGAGACTGGCTTAACCCGAAAGCGAGGTGCTGAAATTTTACCGAGACAGTTTGAAGAAATTTGGGAGCGCTGTGGAGGTATCCAATATCTCCAAAGTGCAATTGCAAGCAGACAAGCTCGCCCTACCTACGCCACGGCGATGCTGCAGAACCTATTGAAATAATTGGGCATTTGGCACAGGAGCATTCGGATGAGAACCTTGCCCGTGATACAAAGGGAAGAGCTCCTCTGTGCTACAGAGGGCATAAACCTTCTATAATCAGAATAGAGATGTTTAATGTAAAGTGAACAGATTTATTAATCATGTGGTTTGTTAATTTGTACTTCATGATGTTTAATTTGTGTAGTGAACTTTGCTAGGTATGAGAACCTTGAAGAAACTTCAGTCAGTGTAGTTTGTTGCATTTTGTTTATATGTTGCATTTTCTTTAACAGTTTCTGTTATAACTCTTAACACTTTTAAGCAATCTGTCTGTATTTGGGTACATATTGCAAAGAACTCCACTGCAACCACCTTTTTATAAGATTCCTTCTTTAAATCACTGAATAGTTGGCTTCAAGTGGTGGCCTAGTAAAGAGAATATGCTATTTCTAATAACTGGAATTGTGAGGCCTTAGCTTTGACTTCTGTTATGGAGAAGTTGGAGTATACTTTTATATAAATCTGAGACATTTTATGTCCTGATTTGAAAACTGGTTAGTGTCTGTATTTAATGATTTTTGTTTTTCCAGAGCCTGATGGGGAATCCTCCTAAACTTGAGACCCATAAACTCCTATTTAATGCATTCTTTGTTTTGGTTTAAGAGAAATGGTTTTCTGTATGTTCCAGGAAGAGCATTCCTATATGTCAATATAATGTAATATCGGGGGTCCTCAAAGAATGTACTGCTCATTAGGGCTTATACCACTTCTGTCGTAGATTCTTCTTTTTTTTTTTTTCTCTTTAAGTGCAAATCTGCTTTGGACTTTATTTTTCTGACCACATTTCTGTTAGCAATTCTTGGACAGTTTGTTTAGCCAGGTAGTGTAATTTGAATATATTACACAAAATTGTCCAAGCCTTGTATCTGAAGGTATATAAGATTAAGGATAGCATTAAGGGAAATATGTTCAGCTTTTTGCTGGCAGTATAACTTAACTGAATATTGAGGCCTGAGCCTCAGAAATCCTCTTTATTTTAATTGTAATGAGATATACAAGGTCTGTACCTTTTGTTAGACTGTGTAAAAAATTGGTCCAATAACATAATGCATCTTAATACTATGTGCTGATGAAATAGCTACAATTTTTAGTGTACTGGAATATCATAGTGATTTGGATGCTGAGCTTTATATTAATCTCCTCTGTTAAGTTTCGTAGCTTGTAACAGTTCCCTAATTAAGCAGTTTGTTTGGGGAGTTTTTGTGGGTGGGAATCATTAATTTCATACAGTTTTAAGATGCAGCTCTTTCACTTATGTGAACATTGCTTTACCATGCTGGCCATTATTTCAACAAATTAAACATGACCATTTGTTATCTCTCTGATAGAAGTTCAAAATATAAGTAGCTTGATGCCCAATTAAGTAGCCTGATTTAAAAATGAATTCTTGCCCTTTTTAATTGACAGAGTTTGCTTACAGTATAAAATAATTTCCTCACTCTTTACTCAGCATGAAACCTCTTGGAAACTTTAGTTTTTAAATGCATAAATATACTTAACTTTCAAGAAGTGTGGTTCTGTAGCACAGAGGAAGCTCCTTGCTGACCTTAGACTGTGGTTGCATGCCAGAGTCTGCTTGTTGTTATAAATGCACTCCTTGCTGGAATAACGTGGAGATATTCAAGTGGTAGTTTACTCTCTACACACCTACTGCATCAGGGAATCTCAGCTTCCACTGCAGACCCACTCTACTTCCTGGTCATGTGATTGCAAACGAGAAAATTGTTTTCCTTTTACCCAAATTCTTCACTGAAACAGGCTTTTTTTGCTGGAAGATGCAAGGAGTAGTGCATCAGACTGCTTACTAGGAAGTTGTGTGCAAACCTGTACAGTGTTGCATGAGTTTAAAGGTGCAGCTTACTAGATTTAGGTTACTGGTTTAATGTGTTACTGCATTGGGACCAAAATGTCACAACTTCCAGTCCCTGGACACTTAGCACTGCAAGAAGCTGTGGTCACTCATGCAATCCAAGGAATAAAAATTGCTGGTCTGACCTGCGTTTATTTCTGTCTGGGTTTAGCTGCTTGACTTAACACATTCCATCTCAGTGTATATATCTTTAAAAATCCATGGATCTTATAAGACTGAATATAGTAAGCAAAAAATCTCAAATGCTTAAGTGTGTGTGTAGGTATATACACATATATGTGCTTAAATATCTTAGTACGTATGTGTGTAAACATACCTGCAGGGAACTTTAAATTATTCCAATCTGTTCCTTTAGTTATGTCAGGATTTCCTTGACTGACATCAGAAAGAAAATTTATTCTTCACAATGGTGTGTATGGAAATTTTTGTTTACTAAATTACTAACAAATATGAGCTATCATGAAAATAAAACAGACTGGGAAATAGTGAAAGAGGGTCTGGTAGCTGGACATCTCAAATGAGATGTTCCTACCTCTCTGCCTTGCTCTAGCAGTATGCCTGAGGGAAGCAGAAGATGCATTCCAGAAATCAGGATATTCTAGTTTGCACAGTAGCAGGCTGCTTTTTTCCCCCTTTTTTTACTCCACACCAAAAGCAGCTTCTGCTCTTAGTTTTACTTACCTTTTTGTGCAACGAAATCAATTTGCAGTTAGTTTCAGATTATTTAATTTTTTTTACATGTCTGGCAATATTTAGCTGCTTACCAATTGTTTCCATGGTCCCTTGTACTGTGTCATATAATTACACAGTTGGTTGATTTGAAGAGGAAATGTAAAAGGAGGCAAGGGGGTTGATCTTTAGGATTGTAGGATGACCTAGTGCCCTTCTGATCTACAGTTGTAGAGGAAATTATAATTTGGGTTTTAAAGCACTTTGGCTTGGTTCCCTATGTGTTTGACTTCAAAAAAAAAAAAAATTCTTCCTGCCTGTCAGTGAAGCTGTCCATTATAGTTGAGATCTGCCTAAAATGCTCCACAAAACAAAGGAGAAGAAGAGAATCACCACACTAGGCTTCATGCCTGACTAGGTGACCCAGGAATATGCATTTTCTTGAGAATGCTACTTTGGAGATCCTAAGGTCGTTCAATACGTGTCTTTTATCCACTGACAAGATTGTGTTTTTCTTTACCTCGTGCAATTCTCTGGGTTTTTCTCAAAAATCTTTATTTAAAATATTTAAATGACCTCCTAATACTGTACTGAAAATTAAAAATAAAAAATAAACACATTCCATGTTGAAATCTTACTTGTATCTTCTTACCGTTTTGTCTTTGAAGAGTTGAAGCATAAGGGTTAATTAAGTTATGAGAAAGATAAAAATACTCCTTTGCTGGTACTGCCTGAAGGTTTTCTATCAGCTATTTTTCATGCTTAAATGTACTTTTTAAAGCTTTATTCTAGTAAAGAATGTCTTTACTTTCTAAGGTAAGTGTTCCTCCAAAACAGCATTTTGATATTAGAAAATTCGGATTTTATTATCTTATATCTGATACTTCATTTCTCAGTATTTATTGAAACAAGTATCTTGTTCCTTTTACTATCTTTTTTTTAATATTTATTGCTATCACTTCCAATATGTCTGTCGTTTGCTATGCTGTGTACTCTACATCCTTTTAATTTTAGATTGTGTCAGTCAGTGACTAGTGACACCAACTCTGCTGTTTTGAATGTATGTTTGCTGTGGGGGAAGCTTTGTGTTTGGGATGGAGATGTGGTATTGCTTTTGTGGGGTTTTGTTTGTTTGTTTTCCCCTTAGAGTCTAAGGGAACATTCTTGTCTTAAGGGCCAAATCTGAGTGGTAGTTAAAAGCCATCAGTAAAAGGAAGAGACAGTGAAAAAAAAATTTCTGCCAGTTACAACGTTCTGGGGAATGCTGGAGAATTCACACAGTAATTCACAGTCATTAACTCCTTCCTCTGCCATAAGTGCATTTGATGAAGCCCCAAGAAGTATGTCAGTCACATTTGTCACTTCAAGGAGCTGATGCAAGAGCCACCATGTTGGTCATCACTGGGACCACATTATTCAGGTCACACATTATTCAAGTAATTCATACCTTACCTAGGAAAAGTAATTTTGTTTCAGTTTCCTTATGGCTTTTATCTCCAACTGTAACTTTACATCAGTTTTAAAGTAACATGATGTGTTTTAGTGTAAGATTAAGTACCAATTCAATTCCCTGTGAAATTTTCAAGTAAATAGTTTTATTGTGTTTTATTGAAATACAAAAGGTTTACGTCCAACAAATATATTTGGTAATTAATAGTTGAGAGTGACAAATACAATCATGAATAATCATTATTATAATATACACATTTCAAAATTACTTCTTTTTTAATCTGGCTAATGATAACTAGTATAAGTTGAAATACACTAAACACTTACAAAAATACATTTGTAATGGAAAAAATGGAATGCTATCAGCATTCTTAATGCATTCTTAGCTTACATGAGCAATAGTGAAAAGCTAGCATTTGTAGGCAAGGATGACTTCCAGTGTCCTGCAAAAAGTATTTTTAAAGTAATTTTATTCTGAAGTGTTACTGTGTAAAACCACATTTTAGGTTTCTTCTTTATTTTTCCTTCCTACTTAAATAAAGTAAGTAAAAATACTATTTCAGCTGTAGAAACTCAACCTTGTGTTCTTGGTGCATTGCCTTCATTCGTACAGAGTCACCAGTTCCGGTGGTTTTGCAGGCAAATCCGTGCAGTTGTTTTGAATTTGTAAACAGTTCTTTTGAGTGGACTTGAGAAGGTAAACTAAAGTTCAGTCTTTGCTGTGGTAACTGCACAATGCAAAGTAAGAATTGTCACTAAAATCAGCTGCTGTCCTCAATACACGAAAGTTTCACATCTGAATGAGGATGTTGTCATCCAGGATAATCATGAACTTTGTAGAAGCTCAGTTTGAGCTGTAAGTACGACTTCTGGTGTGCACCAAGCAGCAAACCAGTGCCTGAATACAACACTGGTGCAGAATATAAATAGAGATATATATACTCAAGGTAAAATGATGCTCATACTTGAATCAGGGTTGTGGATTCATAGTGCATAAATGAATAAGCCTACAAAACACTTAATGGCCACCCATTGTCTGCTTAGATTTCTTCTACATAAACTAACAGTAACCTCTCAAAATTATTTGCGTGTATACTGAGTCTAAAGTGTAGGCGCTCATGTGCAATTCTAATCTACTCACTACCAGGAGGGTGCTTGTAAATTTAAATCTCATGTTCTGAAAAGATGAAACTCCACATATTGTGCCTCAGCAAAAAGTCTGAAGTCTTCGGATAACCTGATAGTGTCACTGTCACCAGAAATTAAACAGTTAAGTGTATGTGTACATATGTAAAAATGATGTGTTAATTAACAGAAAAATAGGAATCTGATGTTCATAGAAACCCTTGAAAAATTAAATCCAAGTTCTGTGTGATTTGCAATGTGAATGTTGCAGGGAGAGAATGAAGAAGTTCCCAAATGCTTTTCATGTGGCCTTTGGTCGATGACAGCTCTTATTTCCATTCACCATTTGTGTCAGTGTGTGTAAGGAAGGTTAATAAAGGGGTATAGAAATGCAGTGAAGTTCCATTGACATTTTTACCAGAACAGCTATGACTTACAATATTGAAAAATGTCACATCTCGGCAAAATCTGCTTCTAGCATTCGGCTCTTAAGGAAGTTAAGATATATAAGCACCAGAAGCTTAATGAATGTGTCTTAATGGTGGGGACCTCCTACGAGACATTTTAGACATGGACAAATAGCTGCTCAACTTGGTCATTTGCTTTCCGAGCCAAAATACTGTATCTCTAGGAATCCGTGGGGTTTTTTTCATACTCTTCCTGAAGCCCAATCTTGAGTAATGCAGACCTTCTGTCTTGAATACCTATAAGAGAAAGTCTCGTAAGGCATTTGAAAAGCATTGTTGAATTTGAGAACGTATTATTTGTCTAACAGCTAATAGGCAGGGTCACACTAAAATCTGTGGAGATAATTGTAGTTCATTGTAAGGAGAATTGAGCCTCAAGAAGAGAAGGCTTCAGGGAGACCTTCTAGTGGCCTTCCAGTACCTAAAGGGGACCCAAGAAGGAGAGGGACTTTTTGCGAGGGCAGGGAGTGATAGGACAAGAGGGAATGGCTTTAAACTGAAAGAGATTTAGATTAGATGTAAGGAAGAAATTCTTGACTGTGAGGGAGGTGAGGCACTGGAAGAGATTGCCCAGAGAAATTGTGGATGCCCCATCCCTGGATATGTTAAAGGTTGTTAGTTTTTGAAAGACTAATAGGGTAAAACCACACCCAATGAAAATGCCCTCTGATAACTAAATTTTGCAATAGTTTTCCATGCAGTGATTCTATAACTAAACTAACATTTTTTCATATTTGGGAAGGATTTGAAGGTTATTTTAGCTTCTACTGCAACTTTATGCCTATTTTCATATGCCTTTATAAATACAGAGCTGTACTTACTGTAGATTGTACATCATAAAAAGCTGTCACTGCTGTCATTACATATTGCAAACCAGAATTTAAATACTCAATTTTCAATTTGGCCTACAAGCTCTAGATAGCCACATCCTCTTGAAAATTCAGTTCAAGTGTCATATTCCGTTTTAAAAATTTTAGCCCCAAAGGAGTTTTCTAGATTGTGACATCAAAGTGCTGCTCTTATTTTCAGCTAATGAAAGCTATTCTGATGCCTTAGGTTTTAACTCTTATATTTTCAAATTCTGTACTGCTTAGAGTGTAACTCTGAAGTTCCTTGTAGCCTGTAATTCCTGCTCTCTTGTACTAGGTAGACATAACAAAGCCTCTCCGGGCTTTGCCTTCAAGGACAGCCAGGCTGTTTTTAGGCCCAAAATGTGTAAACTAAAGATTCTAAGGGGGAGCAAGCTGAGGGGCGTTACATGGCTAAAACTGGGGCTTTAATTGGAGAATTAACCCTGATATGCAAATGAACCAAACCTATAAAAGTGTGAAGAACTCGTGACCTGCGGTCCATCTTGGGGTCCATTTTCTGGAAGCAGCCTTTGGCTCCCCCAGGGTGTACCTTGAAGGCCCTTCAAATAAATACCTGTCTTTATTCCCTAACTCTTGTCTAGTCTCTGTTTCTAGGTGGCTGGAGGAGGCATCAATTCTACATTCGTTTTCTTTCTCTATTGACTTTTTTCAAATAATTAAAAACATGTTCAATGTAAGGGTGATGTAAACATTCACTGTAACAGTGATAAATAGCCACCTAATTTTTTTAAACCCATTTCAATTTTGTGGTTGCTGGATTTCTCACTACATTAATTTATTCAACTAGATCTTGAGAAGAGCTTTGTCAATGTACTTTTGACAATTCAAATACAGTCTAGATGTCACAGACCTGGTTTTCTTTCACAGATGTGCCATTTTATTACTTTAATAAAATATTTCATGCTTTTCTATGTAGTAATTTTAAGTAGTTTAGCTAGTATGAAGGTTTATTGGTCTACGATTGCCCATGGGCACATTTCTTTTAAGATGGGTATAAAATACTAATGGCAAACATCTGTACTCGTGCTTTTATGAGCAGTGAAGTGAGTTGATTCTTGAGCTTTTAGAAAAACTGCTGCTCCCTGCTGCTTTGTTGATCTCTGTGTTTGCATTCCAGTCCCCTCATTTTCAGCTCAGTCTGTAACTGTGGCCAGAGTACTGGAAGAGACTGGAGCTGGGTACGATGAAGATCAATGAAAAGAAATCTTTCTATATGGTATCATTGCTTGTTCCTTTATTTACATAACAATAAACCTGTAAGGAGCCAAAGATTCATGTAGTTTGGTATCCTGTCTTCCACAATGTCCAGCTAGTTCCAAGGGCACTCCTGTAGTGATATTCCCCACAATAACAATGGGTGCTAACAGCTACAGTAAATCCTTTTGGTTCCTAATAGGGTTGTAATTCAGAAAAATGAAAATGGCAAAGTAAAGCTTTTTTTACCTATCAAGAGGACATACTCAGATACATCAGAAACAGTCTGCCAATTTTAGAGGAAGTTTTGACTCAGCTTTTCCCCTATCTTTTTTTCCCCTACAAAGATACAAAGAGTTTCAAGTTGCAAAACTTGAAATAATACTTGAGATATGAGCAGTATTCTGCTCAAATTGGAATTCCTACTTGTTCAAAATCTATGTAGCTTAACCAGATTGAGTAATCTGAGATTTTGAGTGATATAGTACTGCTATTTAAACCTCCCCTTTGGTTTGCATTTTGTGTTAATTTGTCATTTCAGGTATTTCTTCTTCCTTCACATGTTCCAGTGACTGCCACATTAGCACATGGTTATACAAAATAGAACTTTGTTACATAACAACATTTAAGAAGAAATTGTAGTTGTCGTGTCAAGCCAGAAAATCTGAGCTTTTCTTTGTATGGAATTACTACAAAGAGGCTCCCTGGTAACATTAACAAATGGGACACAAAAGACTTTTAAGGTTCTTGAAAATAGTCACAAACCTTGGTTTTGTCTGGCTGATGCCAGAAATGAAGAATTCCGGAGACTAACTTGTCAGTCTTGGTTTTGTAAACTCATCTGGTGACCTACAAGAGTTAAAAAAAACCCAAACCTCAAACCACTAATTATTTCACCAACTGACAAAAAGCACTCAGATAGGATAGACTGCCAGAGCCATGCAAGAGAGCTGTAAGAAAAGCAGTTCTACAGTCCTGATGTGAAACCTACACTGCAGTAAGTGTGGAAAGCAATGAATGCATTAGTATTTTCAGCTCTGAAATTGCCAAGCAAGCCAGTAGCTTCAATTTTGATTTAGTTGTGGAGTTAATACATGAAGGTGGACCTGTTATTTCAGGTGGGGCTGTTTGTTGAAGGATAAGGAAGGGATTTCCATGCAGTTTACCTCCAGGCTGAATTGTGTTTTCAAGTTCATGTAATGCTTCGTGATCAAGGATCTCTGAGGAACTGAGACAAGCACTTACACTGCAAGCCGTGTGACAGAAGCTAGATAGGGGTTCATCGTGTTCAAAAGCAGGATTAATCCTTACAGCATTTTCTGAATTGCAGCTGCTGAGAGTAGGACTTCTACAATGCAGAACATTTTTGTTTAGATAAGATTTTAAATTGCAAAAGAAACAAAAGGAATATTTTGAAATGTGAAGAAAAAGATTGTGAGAAGCTTACTGCAAATTAGAGTTTCTTTTGCATTTTCTTCTTATCTCAATAATTAAAATGATGAAAAGAAAACCAAGGCTTCCTAAGCCAAGAATGAGAGGTTTAAAAATGAAGGGTTGTATGGGTTCTGGACTGAATTTTGCACAGCGCTGTCCTTGGTAAAGCTGGTGTCTACGTGCAGGGCATCTAAAATAAGGAGAGGAAGAGAAAAAATGTACAGAACTTCAAAGCAAAAAATACTGAGTACCTTAAATGAAAACAAAGGAAATTCTGCAATTTAATATGAAATATTAAAAATAATTGTTATGTGTCTGCATGAAAATAATGTGATTGATGATAGGGAAAGTAAATATTTTTACATTCATGAGAGTGAGTTTTAAATAAAAAGCCACTGATACATTCCTTGCCGACCTACAAATTTTAAGGAAATTATGAATTCTAAATATCTCTGGCAAATTTCTAACCCCAGAGCTAACATTTGTGGTTTAGAATCTAAGAAGCTCAGCTGTGTTTTAAGGTAATGTCTGAACACATCTTTGAAGCCTATATTCTGTTTACTGGTGATTTCACTCTGGGTAGGAAGGTCTGAAATAAGAGTTCTACCACAAATAGCAGGACTCTACTCCTCTTTACAAGACAAGGGGAAAGTGAATTTACATTGAACACAAGTGCAAATAATTTTCTCTCTGACTGTACAAATTTGCACAAGCTGTCAGTTTGACACTGGTGGTAATTTGTAACTTGCTGTAATTCACAAAAATTTTCATTTATTATTTTTAATACTTTTGAAATTCCACATGATGGTTTGGTTATACCTGTACATCAAGTCAGGGCTTTTCTGAATGGGAAAAGTGTTATTTTCCTCTGTGCATCAGTCTCAGAGGAGTAGGTCAGACCCCCTGCTACCTCAGCAAAGTTTTGAAGAGGATCTTTCTAGTTCACAGGCTGATTTCTAGTACTAAAGGCTGCAGCTGCACTACTGTGACTCTGCAAGTCAGGAATTTGGCAGTAACTATGGCGAATTCAATATAATTTCTGTGATGCCCATTGAAGAAAATTAATTTTGGCAGTTGGGTTATTACAGTGAATAATTTGAACAATTTTTCCAGGGGTCTAATTTTTTTATATTAATCCTAAGTAAGGTAAAAGATGTATCATTAATTTAGTCAAAGTATTAAGAGAGAATAGACAAATGCAATAACTGTAACTTGATTCCTGCTTATGTACATGGCTGGTCAGCTACTGCATGACAGTCGAGTATACAGTTTCACAGAATGCTCTGAATTGTCTAGTCTTAAAATGAGAAGAAACTTGATACTTTGTAGAAGAGTTAATACGGTCTAGTATGGTGTACTTCTCCATATTGAATTAAGATAATTCCATGTAAAAATCCTTAAGGAATATATCAGCGATGAGGAAGAGCTGCTAATCTTCAAGTCCTTCCCAGAAAGCCCTGAAAGCAGCCTCAGCCTCCATGTGCTTTATTGGGTGGTCTGGAATCACAGTAGTCTTCATAGCTGTGTCTATATGAATAAAGATTTCCTTTCTAATAAATCTTAGAAAAGTGTAATTTCTTAAAATGCTACCATGTAATTAATAGCAAAACCGTGAAGGTGTTATTTCATTTTTCCAAAATGTATTTGGAAATCTGAAAGGAATGAATGCTTTTGTGTATGTCATCTCTGCCAACGATGCTGAATTTCTAATAAATTTCTGAGGCATCTCTAAAAATAACTAGATCATGATGTTCTGTGTATACTAACAGGCAGAAATGGATTTATCCATGGTGAGACTATTAATACTTTAGAAAGGTATTTGCAGTATCACTTAACAGCACTTGGATGTCGAGGTTTTGGCTTATTAGCATAGTTTATGCTGTTGGAAAGTATAAGCTCAGCCCTTCTTGTTCATGCAATGCACATTACCAGGGGGCTGTTAACAGAATTCATGTCAATCACCATCTATTTACCTGCAGACAGCTCCTCTTCCTGGAACCAGCTCACATTTCCCACCATTGACACAGAGATGGGGCTCCAGCTCGCACAGGCTCCGGCAGGGCAACCCGTCCTGGCTGGCATAGCCAGGCTTGCAAAGGCAGTCGGCCTCTTTTGTCCGCTCGTTCATTACGCATTCAGAAAACTTGTCACATGCCATGAATTTGCAGGGGTCTGCCTGATCAGCTGTAAAGGATGGGTAAATCATTTACTGAAGCATCACCCCAAAGGGCCTTGGCAGGGCTTGTGGCAGCCAGAGAAAACAGCTCACATTTACTGGCCTGCCACTTGGGCGTGCTAATAGGAGGATGTGTCCAGCATGAAAGGACACACAGCCTTCTTCCTGTACAGGACACAGCAAGCATGCAAGTTCATCTTGACTTCTGCACTTATTTACCCTATCACTGTTAAGCAGTGATTTTATTTTCATCTCATTGACAAGGATTTTCACATTTGGATATTTTTATCCTGTTTTTGCCATGAGTGCTAGCATCATACTCATGAATCCTGTGCTACTGCCTTATGTGTGAAAAATAATTTCAGCTATAATGATCTTAAACACATGATTTAGGACAGGACAGAGGGATGGGATTATTGAATATTGCACAGTATTAAGACCTGCAATGTAGAAATACTGTCGTATTCCAAAGAAAATATATGCTTACAGGGTTTGTAGTGGGGTTTCTTTTGCTTAAGTTTCTTTGTTTTGTGGTATGTTAACATTGGGAGGGTTTGCTGGGGTTTTTGTTTTGTTTTTTAGATATTAGTAAGGGATGCTTCTGTGAGATTGCAGGAAAGGGACCCTGCTGCTGTTCATGGGAAGGTCCAAAGCAGAGACAGCTGTTACACAAGTCTGCTTCTCCTTTCCCATTCTCTGCTCCTTACTAGAAAAGAAAGGAAAAAAAAAAGACCCAGAAAGAGTGATTTTAATCCAGTACTCAACCCCTCAACCAAGCTTGTGCTGATGGGGTGATGAGGAGGAGGGCTGCATCTGCCAGTCTTGCCTCATGGGGCCTGTTTCCTGTGTACCATGGGGCAAAAACCTTAGAAGGCAAAAGATGAGAAGCAGACCAGGGGATACAAATCCTGTTCTTGCCAGCAAACGGTCCCAGTAAGATGTATGAATCCAGAAAGGAAAAGAAAAAAAAAAGTGGACGAAACTAGGAAATGAGAGCAGATATACAGGTATGAGCTGGGCTATGTGATCCTTTATGTAGTTTAAAAGGAAGATTTGTACTGGATATTGCAGCTTGTTACCTGCAGGAACTAACTGGGCTGAGAGTTTCCTTCTGCAGGCACTTCATGCTCTATACTAGACGCTCAGTAATACTAATTTCCATGGAAAGTGAGGACTGTATTTGTCATAGGAGTGCTGAAAATCTCAGACACACACTGGGATATGCTTCAGTGGCAGAAATGAACCATCAGAGCTGTTCACTTATAACCCCTTGATAATTCTATGGCTATTTGAATTTTTGACTAGTGGGTTTTAGTGTGCACCATCTCCCTTTGCTATATGCAACATGCATGTTGGTTTGATATGTCCTTTGCTCCTGGACTGTGAGTGTGTGCACGTGTAAACTCCAACAACAAGCAGAGCATGGCATGAGCATTTGGCTGGGTTGAGTTTTTGTGATAATGTTTCATCTTTCTTAATACATACCTGCATACTTTGTTATATTTTCTGTTTTCACATCATTTAGATTACAGAAACACTACATGCAGGTATTTTTAAAAGTCCTTCTTTATGGTACTATTTATGACCAGTGCATTCAGCCCTTTGCAGCTGTTGACTCTTGATACATATTTTGGACTGTCAGTTCCCACCCATGTTTCACGTTGGTGGAACATCATTACCACTAGATGGCTCTCAGTTTCACAATAAAGAGGAATTTGCTTGTATTGCCTTAATTGGCTACACAGGTTGGAATTTATTTATTTGTTTGTTTTCTGAAATGAAAACACATCGGGCTTTGAAACACCTGTATTGGAATATACTGACTTTGTAAACACAATTTCTTCTATTTTGATGCTATACTACTGCTTGTAAGCCTTGAAAGAACAGCTCCCTCAATGAACTCTCTCTAGTAACGTTTTCTTGAATTAATGCTGAAATACCACATCAGTAAAGCATATTGGATGAGGATGAAAGACGTTAAAATGTTTCTGAATTTGCATTTTAGTATCTTTCTTATTTTAATTTTTATTTAATGAAAATTTATTACTAAAGCAAGGAACATGTGGCAGCCCGAAGTTCACTTGTTAAAAAATGAACTAATGAATTTAATACTTTATTTGTCAAGCATCAGTTTATCATGGCAATGTTTGAGGGGTAGAATACTGTGATTTTATTAACTTTCTTTACCACAAGCTACCTATGCTTTTAGTGACCACAAAGACATAGGTAAATTGAAAACTGGGTAGAAACTGCCTGCCTGAATTGTAAATGGATTTTTGTTTCAGAATTGTCAGAGATCTATACATAAAAAGACAGCTTAACCAAAACTCCTAAAGATATCTGCATACCTTTGCTATCTTTCTACTCCATGACAATGAAATGAAATTCAACCCTGAAATAATTACCAGAGTCTGAAAATAGGTTCAGGCTTCAATTTTATGAAGGAGTGTAGTTTTTGAAAACACTAAGCTTTTGACTTAAGAACAGTGTCTAGACATGCAGTTACTGACTTTCTACTGTTTAACAAAGACTACAAACTTATTTTAAAGATATAAATCCAGAGGGATTCTAGAATTACAAGTCTATGGGGTACTACATAAAGTCATGCTCCAGTTAGTGAGTATCTGTAGAATCCAATTATTCATAAAAATTGTCTCCTTTTGTTTTGAATGCTGTATCCCTTTAAAAAAGATTTAATGATGCTCTAAACCATGGGTTTTTTACAACATTGCAATAATCATCAGAAATTATGTTTACATACTCGGGTGCAAGACTTGCATGTCACACCTGCAAACTGCATATGAGCATTTCTTATACCTGTCTTCATCCAGCCCTTATTCTAGACACCATTCTATTTGTCTCTGAAAAGCAGTAGGTGAAAGTGCACAGCCCAACAGCTCCACCCAGGTTTTCATTACAGTATGAAAATATGTCTGCAGAGAATTTGCAACATCTTTTCTGTCTTATTACTCCCTATCACTGCTAATATGGTTATTTCCAAGACAGTCACTCTTCTGGAGCTGTAACTGTGTGAAAAAAGATTGTCTGCTTGGTTTTGATTTTGCACTTACATTAGTAACGTAATCTTACCTGGCTCAATATCCAGGGAATAGCTGTCAATCTCCAAATTGAGGTGTTGGGCTGCAGCATTACAGAAATCTTCCAAAACACAATGTACTGCTTCTGTGATATTGTATGGCACTGTCCTGGCAAATTTCATTTTGCTGTTGACAATCACACTTCCATTCCTGAAGTTAAGAATTTCCAAGTGCTTAAAACCGGTGAGGTTGGACTGAAGGTATGGAAGTAGCTGCAAAACAGAGATTTGCCTTTATTTTAACTTACTGTCAGTGTCTACCTGCTATTAATTTCTCTTAAAGTCAATTTTCATTATCAAGTACACACATCACAGATTTATTTCCCTGAGTTTAATACAATTGTTAAGCTCCACCAGCAAATTAACTTTTCTGTTTAGCAGTATCTTCTTCTGGATTTCTGCACTTTTCTCAATAATATATTGAGATGGATGGGCAGCAATTTCCCCTGTAATGAAATGCATAGCAGCTGGGGAGTTTATTCATCTGGAAGAGAAAAAAATTACCTCACTCAAAAGCCAACTTTAATTATTTTCAAACATTCAATCCAAGCAGGTTAGGGCATAGTATAATAGGCATGTTACTGAGCTGACCTGTGCCCTATTGTACCCACAGAGAAAATCCATATCTAATCACAGTCTATGCTATGATATATTTTTAAAGGCCTATTTTTAAATGCAGCAAGCAGACACAAGCCTTAGATATAATCAGCACTGCTATACTGTTGATGTGGATCTAAGAAAAAGCCAAATAAATTACATGCCAGGCATATATCTGTGGTTTTTTGAGCAAGTAAAAACTTTCATCATTGACTTCATAAACTCTGTCTTCATACTCTAAGGGCATCCCACGCTTATGGATCCTTTAAAATACAGTTTATCAGATTGAATCGTAGTAGGGTTTAGTATTGCTAAAAACTGTGCACTTCAGTGTATTCCTTTAAACTGCACCCAGCTACCACAGGTGTTGTTCAAGTTGATTTTCACCCACCAATTCCGTGAACTGTTGTTCTAGTGCTTTGTATTCTGTTGAGCTCCTGTTGAAGAGGTCATCGGAGAAGTGCATGTTGGTTACCCTCAGGCTGAAGAAAACCACGAGCTCTTTGCCTTTGGCTGCAGTTGTCATGGAGCTGGTAGTGACGTACTTCAGCACCGGTGCTGGGGTGGTTTCTGCAGGTTCAGTGGTCAGCACTGAGATAAAGCCACTGCCCTGCTCCCCTTCATACAGCCCTGCCGTGCTCGTGGCACCGATGTGATCCAGCTCGGCAGCGATGTCCTGCACTCCCATCCCAGTGCCATCTGCAGGAACTCCCTCAGGGGCTGGCGCTGGGGAATATGGTAATTCAAGGGACTGCTCCATGATCTCAGAGGGGCTGTAGGACAGGCTGGTGGCTGCAGGCAGCGGTGCTATTGATGGCAGCACATCTGTAATAACAGCTCCAGGGTGCATGGTAGAGATATCGCTTGGACCAGTAAAGACAGGCAACGTTTCATAAGCGCTGGCTGTAACAAAAATGTCATCACCTGATGATTCTGGTTCTTCCATTATCTTAACTGCTGCAGGAAAACAGGGTAAAAACAAATTAGCTATGTTGAAAAGCAAGCATAAAAAGCATAGAGCATGGAAAAAACCATGTATATGGTATTTCCACTGAAACATTTTTAACAGCAAATTTAACAATATCTAAATATTAAAATGATAACTCCATCACCAGGGAAGAACTACTGAAACCAAATACCTCATACGTATGTTTGTGTGATGAGATTTCTGTGTGGTCTGTGCTTAATAGTTAGTCTTGGCAAATATTTCCTAAGCCTCAAAACCACATTCTTTTTCTGAAGGTACATAATCACACTGTCAGTTTATATTGTCGGAAAGAGGAGATTGGAGCTTTGAGCTCTCTGCTTGGAACACTTGTGTGCCAGAGTCATCCTGTTCCCCTCTGTGAAAAGTTAAAGCTAATCATAAAATGTGAATAGAAAAAAAAAATACAGCCCCTCCAGATGCAAACTGTGTCAATTTACCCAAAAGACAACAGCACCAATGAAAAAAATATTCAAACCTTAAGAAGCCATCTACTGCACCTGAAGCAGAACTTTTAGGGCGTCCCCAATCGGAGCTTGGAATGGATCTAGGACGTGATAGCTGTAGCTGAAATCCAAATCTAAAGTGTCAGGAATGCAACTCTTTTAATTCGGCTTGCAGCTACCTGGCCTCAATGGCTTCACAAAAAATGATGGCCTCTACCAACAGCCACCTACCCAAACCGGTGACTTTGTCCTTTTCTAGTGATCTACCATTCTTCACATGGAACTTTTAGTGGCCCCCTGCAGGCAAAATCACCTGTCGGCTGTAAGGAAGAAATTTTTCTCCAGCTGATGAACTCTTCCTTTCCCTACATGCCAATTTCCTCCCAGTGGCCAATGAAAATATGAAAGGAGAGGAAACTTTTGCATTGGGAATAGCCTTGACTGAAGGAGGCAGCAACTGTTCTGGCCTTGGCAGGGGTGTTGCACGTGGATATTCTTTGTATCCCTTTCTGTTTCCTTGTTTCTAAATGAGCACCCTAATATTTCATTAAAAGCTTCAGATGTTCTTCTCTTGCCATGTCCTCATGTTTCTTGTGTGATTAAGGATACGGACAGATTAGAAAAGCAAAGCCTAGTGATGTTCTCTGTTTACAAAGCTCTTGCTATTGCTTGTTATGCTGATAAGGAGTGAGAGTCACTTATCAGTTAAGAGAACTCAGAACAGCTTTCCTAGCATTAGTGCTTGAGGCATTAATGCAGGATGATCTACTGATGGGATGAGCCTGCAGCTCCACAGACATCTCTCTCAGCATGAGGGCACACACTCGAGCATACGATTGTGATGGCATTTGTTAGGCAGATTATATTTTAGAAAGATACCTACAGAAGAAAGATGTACTGAAGTGGCTTTGAAATTGCAGAAAATTTGAATCAGATATATACAGCCATATATATATATATATATATATTGCATGCTTGGCATATAGCTGTGTATATATATACATATGGTCTATACATAGACTATAGAGGTCTTCTGGCATCCTCTTTACAAGCAAAGTAACTTAAAAGGCCTTGAGGGCATACCAAGATGATCTCTGAGCATGTATCACCTGTTTTCATAAGCTGCCAGTTCTTAGCAGTCACTGTGTCTCCAGCTGGAAGAGACAGACAGCAACTGACCCCACAGTTTGTGTTAGTTCTTGTTAGTAAACAGGCTCACATCGAAGGCTGCTGAGCCCCTGCTGTGGCACAGCACCAGTCCCAAACCCAGGGATAACTGCTCTCTTCTTTGTCTAATGGGTGTCATGTTACTGCTGCAAGACTCGTCTACGCAAGTGACATGTTGAAATCAGCTGTGAAATGATGTTTTTACCAAGATTTTCCTCTATCTACACAAGATTTCAATAAAATTCAATCCCAAGAAGTTAAGAACTATGGATGAAACAAAGAAGACCTAGACATTTCATAGAATCACAGAATGGTTTGGATTTGAAGGGATGCTAAACATTATGTAGTCCAACCCCCCTGCCATGGGGAGGGACACTTTCTGCTAAACTGGGTTGCTCAGGGCTCCATCCAACTTGGTCTTGAACAATTCCAGGAATGGGGCATTCACAAGTCCTCTGGAAAACCTGTTCTAGTGCCTCATCACCCTCACAGTAAAGAATTTCATCCCAACATCTGACCTAAATCTACACTCTTTCAGTTTAAAGCTACTGTCTCTTGTCCTGTCACTACATGACTTTGTAAAAGATCCCTTTCTGACTTTCTTGTAGGCACTCTTTAAGTACTGGAATGCTTCTGTAAGGTCTCCCTGGAGCCTTCTCTTCTTCAGGCTCAACAAGCCCAGCTCTCCCAGCCTGTCTCCATAGGAGAGGGGCTCCTGCCCTCTGCCTGTCTTCATGGCCCTCTTCTGGACTCTGTCCAGCAAGTCCATGTCTTTCTTGTGTTGGGGGGACCCAGAGCTGAGCAGAGTACTCCAGGTGGGTTGTGACAAGAGTGGAATTCAGAAAAGAATTACCTCCCTTGACCTGCTAGTCAGTGAAATGAAAAACAGAAACCCAACCCTTTGCATTTAAAATGTTGGGTTTATATATAACATCAATATATATTGATTTTCAGACTAGACGGAAAGAAGACACTTTTTTTTATGATGAGATTGGTGAAACACTGGAACATGTTCCCCAGAGAGATGGTGGATGCTGCATCCCTGGAAATGTTAAAGGTCAGATTGAATGGGACTCTGAGCAATCTAATGTAGTAGAAGGTGCTCCTGTTTATTGTAAAGGGGTTGAACTAGATGGCCTTTAAAGGTCCCTTCCAATCCAAATCGTTCTATGAATCTGTGAATCCATATGCACATAAAAATACGTATAAAATTTTGCAACAGAACACAAAATACCCTTACATCATTCATCATAAAATAACTATTTTTAAAACTTCACCAGTTTGCTTTGTAGATGGGATTTTGACATCAGAAAACAATTATTTTATGAAACTTCTACGAGTACAAACTCTCACGATTTAGACACTCAATCTCAGCATATTCAATTTCAGCATAAAGTTTCGTCTACAGCACTATCATTCAGGTTTAGGGAATCCACAGAAGACACAAAATAAGACAGTGAAATCAAATATACCCCCAGAGTAACCACATTGAAGGTTAAAAAATACCACGGAATTAAAAGATGATGTCCACAATAAAAACTGCAACTCAAATTTCAGCCACCTCTTATCCTCCCACAAAGTTGTTCACTGAACTCCCCAGATGTTTTTTTGTACTACATAGCCAAGGCAGGACAGTATTGTACTGAGAGTGTTATATCAAAAATTAAACACCTGTTGGCAAAGATGTGAAAACACTAAATTAAGAGACAATTTCCTGCGCCCATCCTATATTAAATCTTTGTACAAGGAGTTTTCCATGCAAGCATTTATTGCTTACTGAGGGAATGAAATACATAGATTTGACTTATCAGAAAAAAATCAACTGCCATTTCAACAAATTTATTCTAGGTATCTAATTAGTTGGTCCTCATTTTTTTTTTTTTTAATGAGGAAAACCCTGCTAATTGACCATGAATAAGGTGTAATTGTTTGGGAAAGGTCAAATTGTCATGAGACATTTTTCTAGAGGGTTTGCATTAATGAGCAGGCCCAGAATGTTATACATTAAGATGTCCTGGCATTTCCCTTCGTTCATGAGCATAATAAGCACTGACAGATTTTCCAAGTCCACTGGTGGGTACTCTGTATATGTTCTGTATATGAAAGTTACAGTGTTACAATGTCTATGTATATATTTGCATACTTGCTGGCTGAAGAAAATGACTAAAGAAGGGAAAAGTATGCAGTTAAGGGATTGGTTCATAATACAGAGTAAGAATCACCTTGCGTGCAACTCTGCTGATACCAATACCAGATGGATACAGAAAGTAGCTGCATTCAAATTTACATATTTTGTTGGTGCCTGAAATGTCACCAAATCCCTGGATGCAGGACTGCTGTGTACAGACAAAATCCTGAATTTATGTTCGAGGCCTTTAATTTTTAGCTAGGGCACAAGTAATGTGAGGATTAAGAGAATTAAGAGAAGAGGATCATTAACCTAATGTGTCACAACAAGTGTCTCTCGACACATAATTACTGATTACATTCATCTTTCTAACTGTAAAGCCAAGCCAAAAGAGCCACAATGGTCTAAGACTGTCATTCTGTCTGTCTGTATGAACCCTCCAGAAGCCAGGTTCAGTGTCCAATAATTCCATAGAACTCTTTCTCCACTGACTCCAGACAACCTCGGTTCACTGGGAATGCACCCCATCTCTCCTCCATCTCCAGTCCTAAAAAGTCTTTTCTCTCTTAACCTTTTTCCTTAGTATTCCCACTGGAACTTTTTGAGTAGTCTAATTTTTCATAGGACAGCCTGAGAGTGCAGCTCTAGCTCTGCTACTCACTCCACTACTGTGGTGTTCTATGTAACTTATAGAAACCATCAACATATTTTGAAAATTTCCATACCTTGCAGCTGGGCTTCATTATCAATGTTCTCATCATCAAAGATGCAAGTAAATGTCATTCTCACATGATGTCACAAGAAGAGTATTTTCTGTCTTAATAAAATACTGCTTAGTAATGGTAATCTTCTCTCATTATTCTCAGGACTATTCACTTCTACCTGACCCTGAAAACTTAAAGGGTAAGATAAAATTTGTGAAATCAAGACCTGAAAATCTAAACCACTCCAGAATTCAGGGCTTTGAGCAACCAAAGCTTATTAAACCTATGTCCATTATGAATGAAAGAAAGATGCTTCTTTAGCTATCTCCACACTTGCATCAAGGCCAACCTTCTGTTCAGTACCAGAAAAACCTGTTTTACTGACTTTCCTGCTTAGCTGAGTGATTTGTCAAGGGCAACAGACTGTGTGTTTGATTTGGGATGTTTGCTCCCAAACTGAATTATGACATTGCCCTCATCTCATTGGTATCTTTACCATGATTTCTTTTTGGGAGGTCAGTAGTATTATTTACTTCTGCAATGAATGAAGAAATAAAAAGCAAAGAACTCTTCACTTCTTCCTCAAAGATGCATAAAGATTAAGAGCAAATCCTTAAGAACAAAGCCAAGCCCTGACTACCTTTATTGCTCTGCAACTTTTCCCTCATAGTAGCCAAGTCTGCAGGAGAGTAGCAGAATGATGCAGTTCACTACAGTCTGACTGTCCATAAACTTTTCACTGATGCAAGTTAGCTGGTCTTACTCAGCTCACAAAAGTTTTCGGTACAGAGAAAGAATACTCTTTATGTAGTGCCTGAGGGTCAGTATTTTGATTAATCCCTCTGTCCTTGGGAAACAGAAGCTCCACTAGACTTTCTGGGAGTCAGTCAGTTGCAGAAGGGAGTCACATCTGCCTTTAGCAATTTCATATTTGGTCACTGTACCGGTAAGAGCCCTCTGAAATATCAGTTTCTTGTGGGATTAAAAATTCTTTCCTTCTTTGATTATAATTTTCACATGCATTGGCCATAGCATGGCTGAAAATAGTAATTCAGCTTGCCATTTGCTGTTTTATTAAGGACTTCTGTTACTTCAATGACAAGTTTTCTGAAAAAGCCTCTTTCTGTAAAGATTTGAAACAATGAAATCAATACATTTAATATTTTTAAAAAAATTTTGACTTCAAGTTAATAAGTTAAGTACAACAGGTGGAAATACAATAGATAAACTATTAACTGAGAAACCTTACTTTATAGACCTGTGTCAAATTCATATGCTGAGAAACCTGATGTTGACCCTTAATGACTGTCTTTGGCATTCTCATGTTTCAGCAGTTTTAGAGGATTAAGCATTTCAGACTCACAAATATAATTTAAACAATGCAGCAATAGCTGGTGTTTAAAGCATACCCAAAATTCTGAGTAGGATATAAGAATATTATACAGAGAGGTGAGGTGTATAATCAGACACCTTGTATGGACAGTAGGTCAGTGGCAGGTTATTTCCACAATGTGACAAGTCACTTTTACCATTTACAGAACCTCATCTGCTAATGAGATTGCCAGATAAAATGACATACCAGTGCTCAAGCACTCTAAAAGTCAGTTTTTTGAGTAAAGGCCTTGCTAAAAAATGATGCAACCAAGATTAAAATGCTCTTGTGAAGTAAGGGGATTTGTAAGTACATTTATATGAAAATATGTTACAAATGCCACGGATACCATGGCTATTACGTATTGTAAGATATTTTGTATTGAAGTTCTGCACTATTTGCTACCATAGTAATATCATATTAAAATATATATTAAACAAGCAAGGTACCATGCTAATCTTGGAAGCAAAACCAAGCAGCAGTGAATTTGCAAATAGGAATGCACTTCTACAAAGGAATAGAATCAAATCCAAATAAAAACTTCTTTCTTAAAAAAATAGTTTCAGGAGGATTTAACATCTCTTATTCCCATTGTTGAATGTTCTCAATTAAATTCAAAAAATTTCTTTCATGAATTTAAAATAATAGGATCTATGTGAAAACAGCCTGAGTCTTTACAAACACCTGGAAACATAAAGAAACATCCACCTAAATGTTGCAAACACTGCTGCATGACACCGTAACAATTTTAGAGCACCCCAAACGGAGAACCTGGAATACTCTTTTTGATTTATTTTACTTTAGAAAAAGTAACTTTTGGAAACAAAATCTGACAAGTTAAAATACTTATCCTTCAGAACTTAAAGTACTCTCCAATTCCTGCCTATTTTCTCTATTTTTCTCAACTGTGCAACAGGAAAAAATCAGAGCAAATTTTTGTAGATGATGGAACCATCAGACAGTTTTGTGGTATCAAAGTTTATTAGTTTACAAAATGGTAAAAACAAAAAAACAAAATAGAAGTTACATGATATAATGTCAAGTAATGTGTTGACCAAGGACCTAAAACAGAAAAGACAAACATGAAATTAGAAAGTTAAAGCCAGTGATTCTCTTAAAATCTCATCATCAGATGAACACTTTAAGTCTCATCAAGAAAAATGAAAACACTGCATACACTTTTTCCCCCGTTGTACTATGTAGTCACTTGTATGAGAAAACAGTTCATAGAATGAAAGTCATAGAATGAAGAGTATTTTGTTCTTCTAAATTGTACCTTGGATGTAGGTAGTCTGATTTTTCTCAAAGTTTTGAAATGGAAGAAGTGACTCTGAGAGAGAGAGATAGAAGGAGATATTTAAGTGGGAAGATCCTTCTGTCTTTGTTTCGTTGTAGGACTACATTTCAGTCTCACTGATACTGAAAATGACTTTGGGCCAGATGCCTTAGTGCAGACTTGGGTTGTTAAATGCACCCATCATGTTTGGATTTTGGGCCGGAGCAGCCCAGAACAGCCAGGGCACTCCTGTCAGGGAGCCAGCAGGATGCTGAATGGTAAACCCACAGCACCATAAAATACATCCATACAGCCAACAGCTGCAGGTTTGTGCTCAAATCCCTCAAGAGACCTTCATGTAACACTGGGATGCAGAAGTCTTATGGCATAAGCTAGTTTTTCAAAAAATGACAGTTAAATGAATATTTGGGATTGTTCTCACATAAAATTTTGGATTAAGGTGCATGAGTTTCATTTAACTTTTCCAATTGTTGTTGAGTAGCAGTGACAATACAATGATGAAACTTTGTTACTGCAACTGTTCACAGATCTTACAAATATCGGGAAACTAAAAACAGAAAAAAAAAGAGCTAGTTAGCTGTCCATAAAATAGTCTCTTCCCTCCCCATGAAAGAACTACTAAATATTACTAACACTAACCTTCTTGCAATAGTTTTTAAAGAAATTGTTAATAAGAGGGCAAAACCTCTTATTAACCAGCAGGGGAAAAAAAAAATCATTATTTTTTGTAACTGCAGCTGATGCTGACTCTATTCTCCTCTTCTACCCTGCCACATATCATCATTGAAATCATCTGTCTTGATGCTTTCAGGCATGCATTCTCCTCAAGCCATATTACTTTTTTTTTATTCAAGTTTTGTAGTATCATGTAGGCATATTGTGAAGTTCTTCAAGATTTATTCAGCATAATTTTGATTTTTATTGTTTCACTTTGAAGTGTCAGTTAGTGCCTTTTCCTGAAATGGTGAATAAGATATAGGGATAGATAGGTATAGATGTAGATATAGACGATATAGAATAGGGATGAGAATGAAACTTTGGGCTTATCTTGAGTACTTAAGACAAGTTTAACGAGGGCTTCAGCCACGGCTCTAGGCTACACATACATTTAGGAGAAAGGACTGAAATGTATCAGAGCATTTTTCCAACTTCATTCCTTTCAATCTCTGGAAAGATAAATTAAAACTATGGCAATTGTTATTGAAAGATAGATCTTAGGAACTGAAATCCTCAGCTATGAAGATTCCATTAATGAGTAATACTTTTTGTTTTCTCAGTCAACACCCAGCAGGCTTTTCTGTGCCATCAATTCCCTGCTCCAACTCTGCTTGAAAGCCCATTATTCCAAACTGCATGGCAATAAAGACGGTTATTAAAGGAAAGTTTGACCCTGTACAAAATTTTGATTGTAAATCTGTTATTGGCACCACTATTCTACAAATATTGTATGCTACAATAATTTAATTTAAAAAAGTCTACCAACTGGGGAAAAATGAAAGAGAAGCCTAAACATGTAAATGCAGTAAAATGCAGAAGAAATCAAATCTTTTGCATCCAGGCTTGGTTTAATCATGTTCTTACTGATGCATGTAATGATCTTACCATTCTACAGAATGAAAGTGAAACTTCTGTCTCCTTCTAATTTACACCTGGATATCATTACTTGAAATTGAGTTTAGTCCTTTCCTCTACAGAACTTATAGAAAGTTTAATTGAGAAAGAAATGTTAAGGACTTACTGGAAAAAAATTACATGTTATCTTCAACCAGAAGTCAGAAATTACTTGCATATTGCAATTAAAAGTAAAAGTATATGACACCTCTGACAGGAGCTTAAGTTGTAAATATTCATAAACACGAATCACATTAAATTTAGTACAAACATTTTTGCAAATATGTCTCCATTTAAGATTTTTATGTATTTTTGTTTGTTAGTTTAAACACTATAGCATTTTTCAAACTGACTAACAAGCAGCTTAAATTGATATTAGCATCAGTGTCACCTATGTAAGGCATCTCAAGATGGCTGAGAAGATCAAAGTCGGAAGGCCAAGCCCTGTCTGTAGACAGAGATACAAAATTCCATTGAGGTATGGAGCAGATGAGGGAGCAGAGATGATTCAGAGCACCCAAGTTACAACTTGTCTGTAACAGTCCAATGCAGGTGGCACGAGTTTTTCTCTAACAAGGAACAGACTAAAAAAATTTCCAGGCTGAGGTCAAACGGACTCTCCTATGTTGGAAAGATATTGAATCCTCCAAAGAGAGGAGCATAATAATTTAAAAAGTCAAAGTTTTAGTACAGTTTTTTCATAACACATAATTTCTCAAAGCCAGCACTTCTAGCAAGACCAAGGATGTTTATTAAGAGAGAGAATGCATTATTTAGGGCACGTTAGTCTCAGTGGTGCCACTTTGCCTAATATTTGTTCCAACTGGACTACATGACATGTAAACTTCATTAGTTTCTTTCATTTATGACATGGCAAAGGTTAACCTTACACTCCCAGCACAGAAGTCTGCATTATTTGTTTTAAAATGTCTTTCTGATTATATTACTGCAAAGGTCAGGGGTTTTAAATTAATTTTATTCAGAACATTAATATATTAAAGTTGTTTGTGATACTGGTTCTTCAAATGGTGAACTTATTTCTGCCTTTTATATTCCGTTTTTATTAGACAATTAGAATTATTGCAGTCATATCTAAAGACTGTAAACTGCCTCAAATAAGTTTTTAGCCCTTTAGTTCTAAAGAAAATTAATTTTCTGGAACAAAGTGGAATTGGACCACATGTGGCAACACATATATATCCCTCCTGGAGGGAGAGCTCCCTCATGCACTGTAACAAAGAGGAAGAATTATGAGTGGGTTGTAGGCTTGACAAAAAATTGTGACTGAGCAAGTGGTGGAGCACTGAGGTCTATCTTCCTGCTATTTTCATAGGTGCAGAAGGAGGTGTTACATTTTTTCATTATACAAGTGGCTCAGAAGATTTGCATCTGGATAAGCAAATTTTCTTAGCAGCAATAGAAATTGTTTTCAGTACTTCACGCAGTCATTTCAATGAATCATTGGAATAACCAATTCAGTTTAAAGAAAATTATCACTTGTTTCGGTGTGTTTGTATTGTGTATTTGGGGGGGTCATGAATAAGAAATAATATTTGAAGGAAGTAAAGCTTAACCTTAAAGTAAAACAGAAACGGTTGGATAGCTCAATAATTTAAACAAGTCATGTGTTAAATTGGAAAAATAGATAGTGCTCACTTTCTCTCAAATTTTTCGCTTGGATTAGCTGTTTCATTTCAGCATTTTTAAGTATGTTTTGAAGATGTGATGTAGATTTTGTTCTATTCCAATTGCTCCTGCTGTCCCCAGCATGGAGATAGCTACCATTAAATTCTGACCAGATGCTAATAACTTATTCTAATATGTTTAGGATTATTCAGGAATACTCTGAGTAGGCAGTTCTAACTGATCAAAACTTCTCATTCAATCCAACATATCCTAATATGGGCCCGCTGAAACTCTTCTACTCAGCCTCATCTTCAACTCATAGACAACTTTCAGACTACTGAATATTGTATCTAGTGCTTGAGAAAATGGCATAGCTGGACCTACCTGTTCATTCCTCCAAATGTCAGACAACCTTCACAAAAACCATTCTTTGCACATGTGAAGCAGCAAGAGACAAGTGGAAGAGCACAGAGAGAAGCTGATGGGAAAAAATGTCGAGAAAATCCTGTCAGTTTACATTCAAAGAAAACATAAGGAAAACATAAAAATACGCAAGGGAACAGAAGAGTTCTTACCTTTGATATCCATGAAAAAAATGGGTGAGAATTCCTGGCACAAAGAATGGGTGAATTCCAATCCTGGGAACATCCGGAGAGGTTCTTGCAAGAAACAACAGGGTTTTCTTTTCTGTGACAATGCTGGTTATGCCAAATAGAAAACTGTGCTAAGCAAAGACAGTGCTTAGGCAGCTGAGGATGAACCAGAGGCAGAAAGAGCCCCCAAACATGCAGAAAACTGAGGGTTTTTTTCTAGAGATTACTTGGAAATAAGGCTGAGTGAAGAGTGTGCCACCTAATCAACTGTTAAGTAGCAGGATAATATTAAAGGGGACAACTCACAGCAGGTTTGTGTGAACATGAGAGTAATTTTGGCAACAATTAATGAGACTTTTATCAGTTACACATTCAGAGATGTGATCATCATGTACTCCTTATCAACGTTTTTTTCTCACTGAAAAAAACCCCTGCAATAAACCCTGTAGAGTCTTTGCCTCTCAGAGTCTTTCTTGAGAGCCTGAGAATGACCCAGGCTGGTCGTACTGAGATGCAGTAAAACTGAGCAGCTGAAGGATTTTACTGCTAGCTTTATTTTGTTCTGCAATAACTGCTCCAGAAATAATGCTTCCTCCATGATGGCCAGGATTTTGGGATAAACATTTAGCTGGATTGTACAGTTCATTAGTAGCTACAATTAAAACAAAATCAAATTAAATTTCTTCTTACTGTTTAGGAAGCCAAATATTATTATTTGTTTTACTGCTGAAATGTTCTTGGGTTTTGAAATAACAGTCTGTCCAATATATTACATAAATTGCTTCCCTTTTAAATTGTCATACTGTTTTAGACAGTCACAGGAAGACTGCAATGAGAAGAATTTTAACCATATAGAATAAATATTAATGACTTTTAACTCCAGAAGGGGAAAAATATGACGAAGAAAGAGGAATGCCAGAGAAAAGTGATCAGGTATAATCTCAGACAGCAGGGGGAAAAAAGCTTTTATTTTTGCACTGGTTGTAAACGGAAAATAGAAATAGCCAAGATTTTAAAGGTGCTACAGCAAAGAAAAACCTTTTTGAGAAGTCAGATATTGAAATGGTGACACCTGATGCAGGCATTTCAGACCTTTTCAATACGAGCTCTGGAAATTTGTGCCGCAGTTTTTCTTCTAATTCTATAGTGAAATCTCAGAACAGTAGGCTTACTTTAAGGACAGCTCAGCATCTTCCTGCTGGTTCTGGACAGGGGGTGGAGTAGCTGCCATCACCATGTGGCCAGCGCAGCGCTCTAATCCTTGCTGGCCTGCTCTCCGCTGCCCACGGACAACTTCACTGTGCAGAATTGTACTGTCACAGGACGGTCTGAAAGAGGTCTCACACCTGCTCCTGGCTCATCCCTCCCACTGGCTGCCCACACCTGACAAATCCCATCCATTGTCCCTTAAGCAGGGCTTAAAAGGACACCTCTCATGGACTCTTCATCCCTCACGTTTTTTCTCTTCTTTCTCTAGGTGTTGTATGCAGAACTTTGTCTATATTTATGTGTGTGAGGCTGAGCCTCATTATCTTCTTGGGAGCTGTGAAAGAAATTTTTTTTATTACTTGCTCAGTGACCTCAGGTAGGCACAATTAAGGTAGTTGGCGTAGGATGTAGATGTTCAATATTCAGGAATCTGTAGTGATGTCCAGCCCACAGCACACGCATGTGACAACCAATGCAATAAAGTCCATCTCTGAAACAGAGCTAATACCTAAAAGAACTTCAGACTATGTTAATTTTGGTAGCCAGTTTTTCCTTTCATGGTAAAGAAGAGTGAATTTAAATTTCTAAACATATGATGAAGAAAATGTGCTCCATCTTCTGGACAGCATGGTGGGGAAATGGCTGAAAACTAGTGCTGTAGAATTTCAGACAACATCCGAATCCTCTGCCCAGCCTTCTACAGCACTGTCTGAGTAGTTCCTGCCATTTCACACCAATAACAGTTTAAAGACTTTTTAAAAAATATTACTAAGAAAAGCGGCTATGAAATGCAGCCAGGAACAAAGTGTGAAATATTCTGTACCAGGTAGGTTCTGCTTGCCATATTAAAATTAATAGTACTAACACTGCTGGCTTTAATAAAACCTGAATTTCCAGATTGAATTCTATCAGTTCCTATGAAATACACAATATAAAAGGAAATAAAAGACCACAGGAAATACTGTACACACAGGACTGCCAGAATTGGAAAAAAGCTTTAAAAAGGGAAAAAGTTTTAAAGAGTATACATTTTAAAAACTAAATAAATAGATTTTCAACTGCTCTCCTGACTGTTAAGCATGCAGAATGCTTTGTGTACTATAAGCTTTTAAGAAAATATAATAGCTACAGCTTTGAGTCATTGCTAACACAACATCACTCCTTTTTAGACAGGGAAAAATTATTTTTTCTCCTGCTTGTCAGCTGCAGAAATAATGATGGAATTCCTATACTCTGGTGCTTGTTTTAGACATAACTTTTGTTCAACAAGGAGAAACAAGATAGGATGCCTTATTTTGGGGGAGGCTTTTTTTACAGCTCTAAAGCTTGTTCTGTTTTGCAGCTTGACAGGTTCTAACCTAAATATGCAGCAAATAATTTCTTGAGGGGTCAGTACAGGTGAGTTAAAGACCCTCTGCTTCTTCTCTTCAGTCATTTGGAGCTGATAGGCATCAGCTATTTAGCAAATTGGGAAATAGATATGTGACTTTGCGCAGTTTTTATGACATCAAGTCCTGAACGCAACAAGTGAATAGAATGAAAAATGCATTACTTCTTTGCCCTGCAAGCGTAACACTTTTCCACAATTATAACGAATGTTACTTGAAGCTATGCTGTGCTTTTATCAGTAGCGCTACAAGACTTCTCAGCATGCATTTGAAAATAGTTGCATGTAAAACTTTTCATCATAAACATTATTTTCAGGAACATTTGACAACTGATTCTTATAAGAAGTGATTTTTCTAAACTTTAAGTCACTCTGCTAATCATAAAGTATTTGCTTTTCTCTCATTTCAGAACTCTGTGTATAAATGCAAGATTACAGAATGGGAAGTTTATATTCAGGGCATAAACTACCGTGCAACAATGTGAAATATGCTGTGTTCCTCCCAGTCCGGAGCTGATGGTTGTATGCTCCCAAGTGGCACATTTTACATCCTTTACTCTCTAAAATGCTGATGTAGTTATTTGCTGGATCCAGCCAAACAATCCTACAGGCTGTACAATGCATGGACATCCCCCACTGCCACACCTGTGCTGTGCAGGCCCATTGTGAAGGATGCTATAACCGTGCAGGGAGTGTTCCCAATCAGCTATGAAAACATTGCTTGTTTGCCTTACAGGATGTGACCAGGCAGCAGGGATGAAGGTCCCTTCCTGCTGGTTTTGGACATGCTGGACAAGGAAGAACATCTGGAAAGGGGGAGGAGGGTTCACTATTCTCACTTCAAGGGACTTCTGGAGTTCAGGAGGGACATGAAAGGCCAAGGCCTGAGCAAGGAGGGAGCTGGTTGAACTGGGACAGAGCAGAGCCTCCTATGGGAATAGGGAAATTTCCTGCAGCAGGGAGCAAACTTGCAAGCTTTGAGCATGACATTCTTAGAGATGCAGAAACACTGAGTGTCGTTGTGCAAGCTAATGCATATTGTTGGAATTTTGCCCTGAATTTGCCTTTTGTTTGTTTTTCTCCGCAGATTTTTTTAGTATTGCTTAGAGGCTATGTGGGGATATCAAAGAATCCTGCTGACTCCCATGATGTGCTTATCTGCTCTCTGCTTTTCTGTTGAGAGAGTCAGTCAAAAATCTGAGACAAAGCACATATGAATATTCATCCAAGAACTAATTCCTCCCATATCCCTGTAGTGACCTCTTGCATCTTGCACAGGAAGCACAGGCTTTGAACTGTAAATAAAACTTAAATTCACTGACCTAACACTGAGGTGGTAAGGCCAGGCCAGGGAGCAGGACTGGAGAGGGACCAGACAAGAGCTGGGACAGATTGGGGGCAACTCTTCCAAATCATGGCTCTTGCTGCTTTGCCAGTGGAGGCTCTTGTCCCACACAGTTCAGTTACCTTCATACAGTGGCTTGTATGGCTTTCTAGCAGCTGATGGAGGTGATGGAAGCCTTAAAGATATTTTGCTGTTCTGGGGGAAGGCCTGATTTACCTGTGCCCCAAAGATGACCCCACTATCTTCATCTGAACTTTCTTTAGTCTGCAGGGTCAGCTGTGGGAAATGTGTCTGTCATGTGTTTTTCATTTGAAAGGCTGCATTAATCAGAGTTTTCTCCACATATGTATATGTATCCTTTTTTATTATGTATTTTTCCTCACATAGATAGCTGCCTCCATGCCTGCTGCATGGATATAATGGAACAAACAAACACAGAAAACGGAAATTTTTAAAAGCTTTTCACATTAATCAGACCAGTAGATTTGTGAGCTTTTCTGAGCCATGGTACTCTTTGCTTGGAAGAAATTATGTTACTCTCACTGCTATCATCCACAACTGTCTGTAGAGCCCAAAGTAATATACTTTCCATGTTTTAAGTACCAAATTTTTTAATGTTAATCTAGAACTTCATTTTTTTTTTCCTTCCTGACATATCTTTTTGCTCTGCCTTTTTGAAATTTTACCATAATACTCTGTACTAAGTGCTCCTTATCCTTAGGCGTTTGTTGTTGCGTTTGACAAACTTGAACTAAGGAGCATTAGGATTTTGCTGAAGAGGCCATCAGAAATGAACATTTTTCACCTTTGGTTGTGACGGAAATTTTCTGTCCCAATGGGAAGGAATGCTCACTGCTCTGACACGTGACTGTATGTGTCACAACAGCTGCACCTCTCCTACTCTCTTTTACAGAGAAATCTCTTGTGTCTTACCTTGTCCTGACAGAGTGTCTTGGTCAACTTCCTTGGAAGGAGGTTCTGCTACATCAGTTAGTTCTTGCTTCTCTTCAGACTCACTGTCGGCCTCTCCGGCATGCAGGAGATCAGGTGTGATAAAACTTCCTGCGGTAACCAGCTCCACTGGAGACTCGTAGCCATCGGTGAGTAAGTCTTTGCCAGCAGAACCATCTGCTGGGGGAGGCAAATAGGAATCCTCTGATTTTGGAGGACTGCTTGTGCTACCCAGAGCACTGAAAGGCACTGTGAAACTTGGGTGCTCGGTAGCAATAATTTGGGTGTATGGATATCTGTCCTGAAATGGTTCTCTGGAGGGTTTGGTAGGAAAATCAGGTTCCGATGTAATAAAATTATTAAATTCTTCAGGGATGCTGATCTCTTCACTTAGAGCAGGGCTTTCAGTTGTAAATTCATCACCAAATACATCTCCTCTTTTATCCACTGTTGCTGGACTGGGATAACCTAGTGGGAGTTCCTCCTGAAAAAGTTTTAAAAGAGCAGCTTTCATTAATGTGTTTGATTTTCATTGCTAAAAAGGCAATAATCTTTAGCCACATGAGCTAGCAAATAGCTAAGTCAACATGGAATCATATTATGGGTTGGGTCAGAAGGGACCTTAGAGCTCATCTAGTCCCAACCCCCCCTGCCATGGTAGGTGACATCTTCCACTAGACCAGGCTGCTCAATGCCACATCCAACCTAGCCTGGAACACTGCCAGGGTTGGGGCATCCTTAACCTCCCCAGGCATCCTGTACCAGTGTCTCACCACCCTCACAGTAAAGAATTTCTTCTGTATATCTAACTTAAATTTCCCATCTTTCAGTTTGAGCCCATTATCCTTGTCCTATCATCACTGTTCCTGATTAAGAGTCCCTCTCCAGCTTCTTTGTAGGCCCCCTTCAGATACTGGAAGGCTGCTGTGAAGTCATAGGATGTGTAAAATATTTGGCATGTGCATGTGATCCTAATCACATTGCCTGTAACTTAAAAAAAGGTCAAAGAAAGATGATCTTAACTAGCCCTGTAAACTGCTCTCTTTCTGTCATTAAGATGTACTACTGAACTGATGAGACACTGTTTACTTTGTAATTAAATCCAGAAAAGGTAATCAAGCACTAACATTCACCTGTAAATGCTCTAAACAGTATCTCTGTTACAATATAACAATACAACATTCATCCTCACAGTATGTACAAAAGGCAGATATGTTATTTTAGCATAAGAAAATTTTTGTATGTGTATGTACCTCTTAACACTGTTTAATTTCATTTCCCATGGAGAAATAAATAAACATGAAAAACATTATTAACCTACCAAATCGGGGCCTGTCAGAGGAACAGTGACCATGCCTTGGATATCATTATCGAAATCACTAGGTGGTATAATAGTTTCTGCAAAAAACCCAAAAACATTAGAGAGAGAGAGAGCAGAATACTTCACCACCAGCACATTGAAAACTGATCAAAACACCTAAACTCAGTAAAAGAAAACAATACTAAAATTTTCTCCATCAAAAAATTGCTTTTAAAAACCCATGTTAAGACAAAAAGGCATCAATTCCCATTCAAACAGAAAATTATGAAGAAAGCCAATTTTTATATGCAGTATTCTTCTTATGCCTTATTTAGCATAAATGGGATAGGTCTGCAGAGAACTGAACCATGGAGTAATGCTTAAAATAATCTGAAGTGTGACCCCCTCAGTTAAATCTGCATGGGCTATGATGACTCATTATATTGTGTTCATTAAGCCTAAAGTCATTCCAGTTTTACCGAGTCCTCACCATTGTTAATGTCAGTGTTTTGGCTTTAGTGCTCAGTTGCTCCTTTCACCCCTCAGAGGAGATCTTTAAAGTACTTGCATGCAAACTGTTTTTCTAAAATTGCTTATTAAAATTAACTACTGAAAGTTGATTAAAATATGTATTATTGAAGTGTTCTATATGAATTTTTTCTTGGGACTTTTAATCTACATTAAAATACGACACTTCATTCTTAAAGAAAGTATTAGTTCAACTGAATAAATTTTTTTTGGCAAGAAAATGCTGCTGTTTGCAAATGAAACACTGTAGCTAAAATTCAGTATGTGTTTTAAGGTTGTTTCTGTAAATATGCATATGAAAAAATATTTTAAATTATTTTCCCTTTTTTTAATCCATCTCTCCAAAACTAGTTTGCTAGCTCTGTGAAAATCATTGATGGATTAGAAAGGGACATTTATTAGCTGGATTACGGAACAGGGTGCAGACCTTGCACTTCTGCTGGAGGTTTTCACACCCAGCTTGTTATCTACACTCCCTCTGTGTTTCAGAGTGTGAGTGAAACACATCTTTACTGATTTTATCTTGGGATCAAAAACTGTTTAAGGTGTTGGTCTCTCTGATGTTGCTGAGAGGTCAGACGGCTTGCTTACAACCATGATAGAGCTTTCAGAAAGCTAATTTTATGCTAGAGGCAGACCTCACTTTTTTTCTTGTTAAAGAAAGGAGGCTGTCCATACTGGGATGTTAAAATGATACAGTGAATATTCATAGTATTTCTTTTATTTTTCTCCTCCTAATTATCTTAGTGTGCAAAATATCCGGGTTTTCTCAAAAAAAAAAAAAAAAAAAAACCAAACCGAGAAAAAAGTCCTCTAGTATGGTTGCAAGCTAGGCTGTATAATTATAAAGACACATTTTTCTATAAAACTTAACTTGTTTCTCTACATCCTTTGGATGCTATACAACACCAAGGAGAACGGACTATACCAGATGAAAATGGTGTGCTAGAGAAGCAAAGGACACCTTACTGAAATTGCATCAGTTTGGAAAGGCAAGATTCAGGCTTGTGCCTGGCACCGGCCACCTGCTTTACTGACCATCAGTAAACTGGAGTGTTCTGAGGTCCACCGGCAGGGACTGGTCTTCATGGAGTGCAGTGGCAACCAGCTGCTGAAGGTCTGTTACTGTGAGTCTAGCTGCTGGTATTTCCCCCTCTTCAACTGGAGAAATAGGAATTTTTTCGCTTTCAACCTTATTAGATCCAATAGTTGAGATGTCATCTGCTGTGCCTTTGGCTTCTGAGCCATCTCTCTCAAAGTTCACCACGTATCGTGCTATTGTGCTGCTTGATCTGAAAGGGGGAAAGGTGGAAATGCCCAGAGCAGCAAAATCAGCCACTGGCTGAGAACTGATTTTACACACAAACAAACAAATATGCAATCATAACATATTATCTTCTGTAAGAGTAATGCAAATTTACTTCTTTCTAATGAGACTGTCAACTTCAAATTACTTTTCCTTGACCTAACCCTTTTTTTTTCTATGCATAACTTTTGATAAAAATTCCCATATTGAAGAAAATTTGAAAAATCTTCTAACATAATCTGATATAATCTGACTACTTGGAAATCTGTAGAACTGTAATGTAGTCTGAAGTCATTGACTACTGATTCAAACAGCTATAAATGCACGCTGGGGTTATTAGAAGCCATAATCACACGTTAATTATTCAGGAACTTGTGAAAAGGGACTAGGCAGTTCATAAAACTGAAGATAAGCAAAAATCTTATCACAACTGAGACAATTTTTTTCTCTTTTTTAAAGAACAGCAAGGTAATATGGCAAGCAAATCACTTTTTCCCAATGGGACTTAGCTTTTCCAAGTCCAGATGAGTATGTATGGCTCCTCTCTAGATGGTTCATGTTTAACAGAAGTCTCAAATGTTCACCATTTTTATTACATCATTTTCATACATGTTAAATTCACCCAATTAAATGAAAAATAATGAGTATGTTGTAAACATTTCTACTCTATTATATTACTTTTTTTACAGTACCAAATAAGTGTAGGGAGAAGAATTTCACTTTATCTAGCATGTGCTATGTACTTGCATTTATACGACATTGCAAGAATTCAGGAAACACATTAGACAGTTCTTCCTTTTAAAGCATGAGCAAAAGAGAAATTCTGGGAAACTGCTAGGCAAATTATCCCCCAGTAGCACTTTTAAGCAGCAGCAACAACAACAGACTCTGTAGCTGTTTGTATTACCAGTGAAAAGCTCCCTGCATTTTATCAAGCTAGTAACTGGTCTCTTTGCTATTCTATCTGGCTTGATAATGGAGATAACAAATCAAATTCTACATACTTATTGGAAATATTGTGTACATGGGAATACAGCTAGGAAACAGATCAAAAATGAAAATTTGAATATAAAGTTTCCTACTTATTTTTCACTTTCAGTATATGGCTGATATAAATCTTTAGTCACATAAATGTGAATTTTCTTAGGCCAAACATTTTCTTTCCTTCAGAGACATCCTGACAAAATTTGGCTACATGAAACATTCAGATTAAAGTAAAAGCTGTCCCTGACACTTTATATCACAGATTTTGTACTCAGTCAGAACACAACCAATTTACTTTGTCACTCAAGATAAAGGACATTTACTGATTTATCTATGTACATCATAAAATTATTAATGATTATAATTAGTCTATGAAACTATTAATTATGAATTACAGAAAAATTACCCATCTTTCTCCTTCTTCTGTCTTCATTTCATCCCAGAAGAAAGTGTGAGAAAGGATTGCAAAAGAAAGAACAAAGATTCATGTAAATCATTCAGTCACACACATCACAATCACCTTTTGACAATTTGTCTTATCTTCTATGTGTCATCTATAATTTTTATCTCTGTGTGAAAATGTCAGTCTACTCTCCATCAGTTCACTTTTTCCCTTCCAAACAATGGGAATCACCATGGTTTTTGTGGGGAAAGAGGAGTTTTACTTTACTATGGCAGTTTGAAATATCAGCTTTCCTATTTCCCTCATCCAATGGTGCAATTTGAGCCCTTGTCATTGCTCATCTCTATCTTTATGGTGGCAGTGGACACTTGTGGCAGTTCTTTCCATGGTCACAGTTACTAACATGATGCCCACTCAGACTGTAGTCACAGGGGTAACTTGAATTACCTCTGGAAGACATGCCTATGTTGACCTTCTGTGTATAATGCCCTGGTTTTTTCCCTGGTGAGGTCTCCAGAATACCCATGATGTTGTCCTTCTTCCCCGCCTTGTGGGAAATGCTGCTAATACATGTAGTACTATGGCTAAGGGAGAACGGACAGCAACACCCGTCTTTGCTGATCTGTAACTCCCAGAGCTGACTAAAATACTGGATAATGGGAATCAAGCCAATTCTTCCACACTGATAAATGTTCTTTCATATCAGCTAAGTCCAAGATATGAAACCAAAATGGATCCCAGACCTCCTGGAGTCACAACTAAAAGAGCTTAGTTATTGCAAGTTGTAACTATGAGATGCTACTACAGATTTTCCCTGCTTGTACTACAATAAACAGCTTTTTCTTTTATTAATTTCAATATAAAAATATAAGCAACTTATTTTCAGACAATTTTGCTCTTCTCTCTCCTTTTCCCCAGCAATTTTTTCAGAGAGAAATGCTAGGAAGAAAGATGCTCTTGTCTAAAATTGCATTGCAATATGAGTGTTCCTCAACATGTATTAAATATTGCTAGAAGTACTGAATGTTCCTGATGCTGTGCCAAAAGACCACATAAATTTGTCTTTTTTTCCCTGCTCTTTATTCCTTTTTCTGTAGTTTCTTACTATTAGTTATTTTTCATTTGATTCTTTATGCAGTGTGCTACCCCTCCCCTCTAGATTGTTTACTGAAAAAGCACACAAGAGCTTGTATTAATAGTAAACACACAAGGAAGATAAAACTAAAAGAAATGGCAAGACAGAACACAAATTCACTGAAAAAGTGAAACTTTTAAAATTGTTTAAAAGACCTGAGAAACAACTACTGAAAAAGTTTCGTATGTGTGAACATGTATCCTCCTGCAACCATCTCTTGCCAAGGCACCTTCCCTGTGACTTATGAAGGGCACAGGTTCTGCACACCAAAAAGTTGTCACCTAAATAATCATGCTACTAACTCTCTTTATCTTGTCATTTTAAAAAGTCCTTAATACAGGGCTGTTAACAAACAATTCAAAGAGTTTATTGTATCCTTCAAGCTTCAGGGAATCAAAGCTACTTTTACTAATTCAAAACCTCGTAGTCTTATTTGGGCTGTGTTTGCACTTCTTGTCATATTCTCTCTATGATATTCCCATAAGATTGCTTTCTGTTTACAGCAATACACACCCCAGTATTCTACAGGTCTCTTCATTTTTGAGGGCAAGAAGAAAGAGGAGAACCCTAGGAGCCGACAGAGAAGATAGCCCCATTTTCTTACTTACTTGAATCCCAACACACGGATTTCTTTGAATCCTGGAAGTTTCTCAAATATTTTTTTCATCTAGAAAACCATTAAAAAACCAATTCAGCATAAGATCTATGAATAAAAAGCAATCACAAGTTGACTACCTAGATAATACTTCACATATTTCTGAAAGAGCTTTAGGAAACAGTCTCAACTGCTCTCTTTTGGATATCATAATTGCTCAGCTTAAACACAATATTTGCTTTGCATATACTTGTTTTATTACCTGCTAATAGGCAAAAAGAAGCACAAAATATTGCTTTTCTTAGTAATGTAATAATGCAAACAAGTGATAATCTATTTCATAACAGCAAGTAAAACAACCTGAATCAAATAGTTTTCTCATTTTCAGCAGTTTTGATTCATGAATAATTTTGTGATTCAAGTCACCTGTAAATAGTTACTTATTTAGAAATAGTAAGCAACCACAGATGGGTTTAGATTATTTAACAAATCGCTTAGAAATTAAACAGTTTTAACTGTCTTGCGCAAAAAGAATAACAATACATTTTTAATTCTAATGTTAACAATAGTACAATTACATGGTTTTGAATAGAAGGGGCGGTATATGTGTAGTAAACCATGTCTGCAGGCACTTCTGTTTGAGGGCAATACTGAAAATCTGCAGAGAAACCACTTTTTGTCAGCTCTGCTAACACATCCTTCACCATTTTTCTGCACATATCTGGAACTGAACCAGGAAAGTGAAATAGCTTCCACTAAGGAATGCTCATGAAAATGATGAGAGGCTTTAGTTAATTTTACTAAGAAAACCTTTTGGGAACGCCAAATCATTAGCCGCTATCAGTTAAACTGATAGCTGAACATTTAGTTAGTATTATTAATTATATGAAAATACCACAGATGTTCCAATTCTTACATAAACTATGGTAATGCACAATGAGTGTAAGTCCTTTGAAGAATCATTCAGACAACAGTAGCTAATTACTTTTAACGTTTATATTACATTTCTCATTAGGTTTATTGTAGAAATTTAATTATGACAAAGTGCTGCCTATGAATTCCTGATTAAGTCTGAACGATATTCCTGAAGTTATTCTGTTCATCAGTTATCTGAGGCTTCTACTGCTGTCAAAGATGTTGGCTTGTTAGCTTGGTGGCTGAAAATATGGCTTAAATGAGAGGAAAACTGATACTACACACAAAGGAAAGGTGAAGGTCTTGAGAAAACAGGAATGACCTGTTTAAAGGGAGGGCAGTAGACTCTATTTCATGGTGAAGGTAATTCCATAGTATGAACTTCAGCCAAGGTACAAAGTCAACATTTTTGCATTCAGTAATCCTCCCTACCTGTAGCTGAAATTTGGCAGCTAGTTGTTGGTACTTTGTGGAATTGGGATCACTAAGTTCAGCTGTGTACTCCTGATCAGTGAGAGTGACACTGAATTCCACCATTTGCTCCACAGGCAGTTCAGGTACCGCATTCGTTCCCAGCTCCTGGAAAAGAAATGGCAAGGACAAAAAGTGAAGAAATAAAACTAAGTGATTTTTTTCCCCTCCACAATTCAGTATTTAACAGGTAGCAATGTTCCCTTTTAAGCCCATCCCCAAAATAGCTTTCTGAACTATATTCCACAAAAGGTGAAAGTTCAAAGACATATCTGTTGGCTTAATTCTTCTTTCTTTGCAAACATGTTTCTATTACTGTAACGTGAGAGTTGCCTTTGATATGCATAAATGAAGATGAAGAGAATCAAGCCTTGCACAGAGACTGTTACCAAGTCTTAGTTCCATGGTCATAAAGTCACAGAGCTGTTTCATGTTCAGAGGTTTGTGTTTGTTTTTCTCTGATAATAAAATAGAATTATCCTTACCCACGATATACCTTTCTCATGGAGTTGAATTTACTACTATTAAAAGTTTTCTCATTTTGTTTGTTCTTTCCCTACCATATTTGCAGCTTTTCCCTCCGCTGTGAGGCCACACGTGTGTGCTGAGACCCTAGCAGCAAGGACAGGGAAAACAACAGCCCCTCCCAGCACCCCACCCCTCTCTCAGAGGTATCTCTTACAGCAGGTGCTGCTAGTGTGTAGAGGGGCAGTCTCCAATGCCCTGCTGCACAGCTGTTTTGAGGAGAGCCCTGGAGAGCCCTCTGACATCTGGCTGGTCAGAAAAAAGCAAGGAAAGCCCAGTCCTATCTCCTGTGTTGTGGAAAGCCCAGCAGGAATGCTTTTTTGGTATTATTTAATGAAGAACAATGTTAAAAAATGGTACAAAGAGGGCAACAGGCCCCTCCTTGGAAGAATGAAAACTATGTAAAAGCTGGTTGCCATGCTTTTGTACTTTCTACTACATACTCAAGAAGCATCATGCCCTACTCCAGTACATAACAGATGCTAATAAACCCCTTCAGTCCTGCCAGCTGAAACAGAGGGGAGTGCTCATGGTTTGTATGCACTGTTTATAAGGTTTCTCCCTCTTTCCTGCTAGCTGAGCTCAAAAGGAAAAGGTGAGTGAAAAAGTGGGTAGGAACACAGGCTGCCCTCACCTTCACAGGAGTCTTCGTGTCGTTGAAAATTTCGTTGAGCAGTGTGCCATTAGGTGAGAGGGGTGTGCGAGGAGAGCCTGCGGGGAGGTTGAAAGAAAAGTCAAGAAAGAAAGGTTTGCACACCAAAAGGCCTCCCCTTGGTGTGCTGGTCAGGTGTCAGCTCACTGGAGCAGCTTTCCTTCAGGAGGGTGTGTTTGAGCACAAGCCTATGGAAAGTGGCCATGACTCAGGGTGTGGGTAAAGTTGCTGTGTTTTGTACAATAGACGGCCTTTCTTCCAGGTTAAACATTAGTGGTGTGGCATGTGTGTGACCAAAGGCAAAAATGGCACTGACTATGCATCAATGAAATTGTGTGAGTTAACAATATTTGATGATTTCCTGTCATACCATATTGCATATCACCAAGTGTCTAAGCTTAATTTTGCCAATTGAGATCTTTGTCTCTCTGACAGCCACTTTTCTTTAGGGTTCAATTTAAAGCAACAAAAGATGTTGACAGAGTTTTCCACCTAGAGGCAAAATTACCATGCTGGAAGACCTTACCAATAAGATTCTGTTATATTTGGCCCTTACAAGAATATATATTCAGGATGGTTTCTCCTTGAATCTAAATGATCATATTTACAGATTTTTATCACTGCGTGGATTGCTAATATTATTTTAAAGAATCGTAGTACACAACAGGGTTTGTAGGTCTAATTGTAATAATCTGATCAATTTATTGTCAATTTATTGTCTATTATCACTCTGACTTTCTTGCTTGCCAGTCTTTATTTGCCTTGCTTGCTTGTTTTGGTTAACAAAATGCAGCAGCTGACATTCTAAATGATATTTTATAACTGAAGAAAAATTAACCCTATATTATCTAAGTTTGAAACTAGGAAAACATATACATTTGAAGACAAACTTTGAATGCAACATTTGAGTAGCAAATATGTTGAAAAGAGATTTAAAAAATTCTTCTCAAAGATTGTTTTGCTAAAACATTTTCACTCCATTAAACTTGTCATGCTTCTACAACATTCATTAAATTATAGCCTTATAAGACCTAAGAATCATTGCCCTTAGCAATTTTTTATTTACTGGGCAGACACACAACAAGCAGATTTGATTTTACCTGTAGAAATGGAGGGAATGTCTTCCACCTTTTTGCCTCCTATTTTCTCTGCTGATATTTCATCTTTCCTGTCAATCAAATAGAAATGAGTGACTTAATTGTCTGCATATTGTACCAGAAATGACAAAAGTGTAAAAAACCAAAACCATATAGAAATGAGCCCTATATTAAGTGTAGTTTAAATGTGAGAAATTACCTCTAATAGGATGTTTTGTGACCTGTGGAACAGCATAAGGACTACTAATCCTGTCAGGAATCTGCTCATGAGGTTTTGTGACAGATTTTATCAATGCCACCAGAGGGATGGGATCACAGAGATTTAATCAGTGCACTGGGTCTGGCTTTTTTTTTACTCTTTGAAGTCAGTGAAGGGTTGACTACTGTGTAAAATGGAAGCAAGACTTCTTGTACATCATCTAAATCAACCTTTGTCTCCTTTGCTATTTCTCATCCTATCAAGGTAGTTCCATGAGAACTTTGGGATTCTTCTAATTTTAGAGCCAATGGACATTTCAGGTTCCAGGTGTGTTTCATATGGTGTGGTGTGAGAAAATAGTGGGTGGGCTTATTTTTTAGTTGTCAGCCTGCATTATAATACCATAAGGATGCCTCCAAATAATGATAGTATCAAATCAGATTCCTGAATCTAGATTATTTTGAGATGTAAAAATGTCAATGTTTACTTCTGGATGTAATATTTATGGGTTAATGCGTACCATGACCCCCAAGGAGGACAACTAAAAACTCAAGCAAGAATATGGTGGGTACAATGTATCACAGGATTTGGTTTGGTTTTGTTGATGGTTTTGTTTTGAGTTTTACAGCCATGTGGTAATGAATACATTTTTAATAGCTACTGTTAGCTTGTCTGAAAAACAGCAATAGTATCTATCTCAAAGTACATTTTAAAATAAATAGATGTATTAAATATTCTTCTACTAAGAACAGAAATTATTCCATGGCCTTAAACCCAAACTGTTATTAATTTGTAGCTTTTGAGAAAATTTAGGTTCTCAGATAAGAATCTTCTAAGGGACATTTTCAGAGTTTTCTCTCCTGAAACTGGGGAGTGAAATATAATTCCTCAAATTTTCTGCAGTGCATACAGATGGAGCGTTTGTGAGAACTGGTATGAGTGAAAGAACTAAGAGCACTGTGAATGTGTAGTGTGGTTTTAACTGAGACAGCACAAATCTTGTATCATAGAAAAGGTCTCTGAGCTGCATCGCTATACAGGAACAACCTATATGTTTAATAACATAAATAAAGAACATGAATGATAACTGATTTACCACATCCTCTGGATATCTTTTGTGATGAGAATTAATGTATTATTTGTAATGTTTTCACAATGTTAACTAGTTACGTTTTGTGTCTATGATTGGAGACTGATTTCTCTACATGACAGCTGCAGAAGATACAAAATATTTCCTGAGCCACACAGTAGTAAAGATGAAGTCCAACCATGCATAATAAATGCTGTCTGTATTTCCAGCTAAAATACAATCAATTTCATAGAATTTACTTCACATTCTGGATTGTGTCTAGGGAAAACAGTACTGTTCACAAAGAACCTAAGAACTCTGAGATCAGTCACTTCACTTAATGCCTTGCTGCCACTGCTTGCAGCAGGATGAAGGAAAAGACCTCCCTTTGAACTTCCAGAGGAGTTTAATTAGGGTCTACATTATTAAAAATATGTCAGATCTCCCATGTCAGAATGAATTAAGAAACATGAGACCTCTGTGATCATGAGACAGTGTAACCTATGAATGGGAAAGATGACTTGCCTAAAAATCTGAAAATCAGAGAAAACTGAAGGAAAAAAAACAATACATCAATCAGAAGTTGGAGACCATGATTTGTCTAGCTGCACTATAGTATTTATATGCAGAAAAACAGAGTTCAGTATGGTAGCTTTTATCCTGCCATTCTCAGACTTCCGAGCATTGCTAGGAACACACTTTTTCAAAGAGTTTACAGAATGAAGTATCACATTAGTTAACACCGTCACGATGTACAAAAATATAGGAGAAATCTAAAGTGAAGGTATAGAGTTTTCATGTTATTGTTTAATGTAACCTCTCAGCTAAACTTTTATTAAGCTCTCTGACTTTCCTTTTGAGAATTAGAGCAACTTTTGTCACACTCCCAATCAACACTGGTCTAATGCAAAGCTATGCTGATAATATTCTGAGAAAACATTCAGTGGTGTCTTGAAATGAACGAGTAACTCAGACATTTGGCTGCATCCATTATTTGTGATTCAGTTACTGTGTCCTATGATACATCCAGTATACACACCTCTCACAGCACACACCAAATACACCACAGTGCTAGATGAATATCCGCTCACATCCACACACATCTACACATATCTTTTCAAGGAAGGCAGTAAAATCAAGTGGCGAGGTTCTACTTGTGCTACTTACCTTTCCTGGAAGGTTCTATGTTTTACTCGCTGCAAAAAGATTAAGAAAAACAGCATTTTACTAGTGGGTGTATCCAACCATTGAGCCTGTTAGCTCTTTCGTTTACTATAATTCTATGTTTTCCTTCTAAGACATGCCCCCTCCTTTTCCTGAGCGATACTTTGCCCTTAAATAAGCAGTTGTGGAGGGACTCGGAAGTCTCTCTCAGTTTCCAAGCAAATGTCAGTAATCCTTACCCGCTGAATTATTTCCAGGTGCTCTTGGGAATTGCTGAAGTTTTTGCCAATGTCGAATATGCAAAAGGTTTCCCTCTGGCAGGCAGTAACCCAGTTCTGATATTCAGAAGTATCAGGAATCCGATCCAGAAAAATACGAAAGGCTTCCCACACAGCTTCCTGGCAGACTGAGTAAGAAGAAAGGGGCTGGGGATGGATGCTTTGTACCAAATAGTAAACGTGAAAGCCTTTTAAAAGTGATTTGGCATTTACGAATTCATCACTCAAGATGAAAGAACACACTTCTTCAAAATGTTGTCTAAAAATGCGTTTTAGAGAAGGGGATTTTCAAACTTACTAGAAAAACCATTCCAAGCAAAACTTGCTAGTAATTTAAAAGCTGTTGCCTTTAGCACTTTACTTTGAAAAGCTCATTACTGTGAGATGGGACACTTATTTTCAGTACTTGATACCTACTTTGGCTTAGAGTGAGTTCATTATCTGCATTATCTAAAATATTGGGGTCTCTGAAATTAGTGCAGTCAGTTTCTCTAAGTATGCTCTAAACTTGCTGTAGGGATGTACTCACCTAGCTGTGTTAGGGCCCCTCAATAATACCTCAGGAACGACCTGCCCTCCCAGTAGAGCAGCTGCATGTGGAGCAGATGTGGTCAGGTTATTAAAAAGGAACAGGCTATCTTTTGAAGAGATGTATTTATTATGAGCTAGAAATTAAAGCTACTTTCTACCTCCTTTTTCTTTCAAGTCGCTGGTGTTTGTTTTTCTGAGCAGTAACTGCTGAATAAAGATATAGCATCTGATGATAAGTAATCCAGTTACCAGATAAACGTGACACATGACCAGTTGAGGAGGCATTGTAGTGTGTTCTCCCAGTTTGCCCCACATGAGGGACTGTCCTCACGGTGACCTAAGCTATGATGTGTTAGTTCAGAGTTGGTATAGGGTCACAGTAGGCTCAAGTATCCAACAGCAACTGTCTGAGCTCCTGTATCTGAGCTGTTTTGTGTTGGGTGTTCACCCCTGGAAGCAGAGAAAATATATATATATATATATATGTATAAAAGAATAAAATTGTCTAAGTTTTCTTAGCAGAAAAATTCTCTAGAGGACTGATATGATCCACTGTGCTATTACATTTATAAATGTGTCATGCGACTTGGAGGTGGGGAGGTCATCTCCTGGGCTTTAGACACAGAAAACAACAGACCTGAAAGTATATCTCCAAAATGAAATGAAGGTAAGATTGTCCCAGAGGTGGGTACAGGCTCTAAGGCTCCAGCATGGCTACCAAATTACCTTTTCATGAAGGATTGTATTGTGGTTACAAATTCAAGGATGACGCTTGCATCACCACATTTTCAAGCGCACTTTTTTTTTCATTTATCAGTTTCATCAGATAAATTAACATACTCAACTGGGAGGGCAGAAGTCTTTATCAGAAGTTCTGATCTTTCCTTGGAGGAAAATTTTTTTGACATTTTGATGAAGGACATTGTAATGGAAAATACGCAATTGTTCAAGGGAGCAGAAACACCCTTTTATGAATGACTGTACAAATTATTCAGCTGCAGAGACATGTTTTGTTGCTTGTTTTTTTGGGAAGTAATCCAGTTTCAGTTGAAGAACTGAATGACACCTGCTTAGAAAATTTTGTAAGTGTAGGACACTGCAGGAAAAAGGAGTATAAGTTTAAAGCTCCTTGCACTACAAGACTTATAGAGTCCAATATCCCAGCTGATGTGCTGCTCTCCAAAAAGCTGGGTAGTACTGTCATATTCAGCTTTTTAAAATGAAAGGGTCATAGTTACAGTTTTTTGAGTTCAGGTTAAAGATACCTGTCTGTTTCAGCATAGCTCGTTTTCAGCCCCATCTGGGATGTTACTAGGGAGTTTCAGGGACTTGTAGGATTAATTTATATTTAAGAAATGCTTTTTGGATCAGCCTCTGTGACACATTTCAGATTTCTGTCTAATGCCCATGGGGTGCTGCAATGGATACCAAATATTTTTATGTCTATAGGAATAGCTACAGACATTAGTGCAGTTCTCCTATGCTGCTTGTAGCAAGTGGCTGCTGGAGTAAAATTTTTGCAGTTCTACGTCCAGGTCTCATTTCAGAGGGAACTATTTGGTTCCCTGAAAGAGAGCTGAGGAGCAGCCAGGTTGAACAGATGAATGTGAATGGCTGGTGCCCGATAAAGGGAAAAATAATAGATAAGCAAAGGTGATTTAGGGAATAGATGTTGCCTTAGATACTTGCATCTCAGAAATGCTGACTAGGTTTTAGAATTAGCTTTGGTCTGTCTAGTTGCAGTGCAAATACATGCATTATTCCAATGTAAAATGGAACAGCTCCAGAATGAAAGACTGGGAGGGGTAGAGGAAGGGAGAAATTTGGATTAAAAATTGGAATGGTAACTCTATAAGCTTTCTGTAGGCAAGGGAAATAAAAAAAAGAGCTGGGGAGGGACTGACCCACCTGAGAAAGTCTTATTTTTAAAATGTCTCAAATACTTCTTATACCCTAAGTTTTTTTCATGACCTGCTGGCAACTATCTCACTGTTTATTATATACCAACACTGCTACAGACTTAATATAACTACAGATACACCAACACATTTGTGCAATGACCATTTAATAATTCCATTACTTGTCTTACACTGGTGCTATTAATTCTGAGTAGCAATGATGGTACCTGCTCTTTTGAGAAAGGTGGTACTTCTTTCGACACTAATGTAAGCACAATTTGTTCTTCATGTTCAGCCATGCTAGAACAATGCGCAATTACTCTGAGTTCATTAGTCCTCTGAGTGCATTGTTTTATTTTCTTCTGGAAACTGTCTGTCTTGAACCCTGCTGATGCACATGTAACATTTGATTATCTATGTAAAAATTAAGCATAAAGTCAATAGCACATACACTGCCTAAAGGTGAAGAACAAGATTCTGGAAAATTACTGTGTTTCCTCAACTAAAGGAAAGACTTTGAAGGAGGAAGTACATACTACAGTAATCATCTTACCTCTTAATCTATAGTAAGCTTGGTGACTGGCTAAAATCTGCTTCACCGATTCTTGTGGGCAAACTTTCACACCAGTTGAGAAAAAGGACGATGACCTCTTTGTTCGGTGTTTTGCCATATCAAATATCCTCCTTATGGTCGATATCCTGGACCGCTTTGTTGTTCTTTCTGTTTTGTCTGACCCTGATGTGGCTGCAAGATGTTTGGCTTCAGCACTGTTTATTTTATTAGGAATTTCTGTAAAAAATAAAAACAAAAATGTATATAAACATACTTTGCCTAGGCAGTAGGTATCCAATGCAAGTTCATGTCTGGAAAACGGACAGGAACTTGAGAATTCCTTTTGTTACTTTGTAGTGGTGTCAATGCACTGAGTGAAATCATTGGGCTGAGGAGAAGCAGTCTGTGACCACATGGGGGAACTGAGGCTCAAGTGACTTGGTAACTAATTCTCTTGTATTTTAACACGTGACCCCAGGACACACAGGGTAAAAGTTTCAGAAGCTCTAAATCCTGTTTTCAAAAGTGACTTTGGATTAGATCCACAAAAGACACTTAAGTGCTTGAACTTTGTGCTACAGCATCTCGTTTGTGAGCATATCGCCCTGTAGGGAAATTTATAGTACAGTGATAAGTAATGTGAACACTAGCAGATAAGTAAAATGAGAAATAGTTGTACCTCAAATATTTAAAATCTTATCTTTCCTTTGGGCTTCAAGGGACATCTCCCTTCAAATCAGGTTCATAATCTTGGAGCTGTCCCAAGAACTAAACCTTGAAACTTTCAAAAGTTGAACAGGAGTTTTATTGCCTTTGGGAAAAGAAAGACTGGTTTCAGTCTCTCTTTTACTCTGCAGTGCACTCCTCTATCCTTCCCTCACATAAACTGAAGTATTAACCAGAACAGACTATAATTGTTTGCTTGCAACTGGATGATAGGTGTTGTGAATATTCTGGCATCGTATTTCAATAAATCTTTAAATGTACCTGGAAAAGTGGAACAGCTACAGTAGAAAAAAGTGAAATCAGTGACTAGCAATTGCAAGACCTAGGATTAAATTTTACTTATGAAGCTATTCAATTATGAAAAATGGAAAAGCTTCTAGGCTGCCAAAATAGCCTCAAGCATAGGAACACCCATCACAAAAATTCAGGGCTCATCTGATTCCACTTCCTAAGTGTTTGTGTTGCAGTATGACGTGACATTGCAGCTAAATTTAATGTAAAAAAGTTAATGGTAAAAATAGCATATAAACGACACATTTAAATGAGCTGAAATACAGCCCTTTGCAGGATCATGTGACAGGAGCAATGAGTATCTTTTAGATTATCTTCCAAAAATTTTCAATACCTCTTAATAAAGATGCTAAAGCAAATTTGGAAATACCCTTTGTGGTTGCCTTTTCATACATTTGATACAGTCATTACAGATGAAAAATAAAGAAAATTATAGCAGAAGACAATTTGAAAGAACTAAAAAACTTAAAGTGAGGTATGTGTGTTCCTGAATCCTGATGAATCAAATAAAATAATTACTTTGAAAAATGGTTTAAAAACTTCTAAAGGAAGAATAAAGGGAAATAATAGGGTAAAAAAGGGATAAGTTCAGTAGGAGTAGCACTACCAAAAAAAATAAGAGTAAAAAATTATCAGTTTTCTGGAGAAAGAGGAGATGTCATGCTGCGTATAACAAATACTAATTATCCTATTCTTAGGCAAATCAAGAGAAAATAAGGAAGGTTAAAAACACATTATCATAACACTTTGGAATTGTCTTAACATTAATTAAATGTTTAAAGAAAAGTGGGCAGATAAATGACAAAAGTAATTGAAAAACATACTTTTAAAAAAGAATAGTATGTGAAATGAAGAATGGGGAATGTTCTACCATGTGTGTCAGTAGACACACATACGCATGTCTATCTATATATGTCTCAGTTCTTATTTAATTTCCAAATGAACATCTGATGTTTACTGTGTAGAAATCATAGTAGTAACATCTATATTTTGAGATAGGTGCTACTCTGATATGGAAAAAAGTCGACTGCTTGATTGTGATGAATATTGCCTGTGAGAAAGGAAGTTATAAAACAAAGGCAATAGGTGATTGTTATTAGTTTTTAATGTATGCCAGAGACAGTGACCTGTAGACCTTAACTGCCTAATTGTTGCAAGGTAATTTAAAATGATAATGCAGTCATATAATGTTTGACATTAAATGAAATGGAAGTAATTTTTTCACATTAATGTCTGGTCATGAACTATAAACTACATAAAAGGAATTTCCCTATTGAAAACATGTCGTTGGGTTCAAGAGAAACCACAAGTGGCCAAACACTGAATCAGCTGAGACACAGAGTTATTTGAGTGTTATATGGGATGAGAGAAGAAGATCCAATGCCATTGAAAGCTCAAAGCAGATTCATGAAATCCTCTAGAAGAGAGAATCAAAAATCCACATGGAAAGTAGCCAGTTGTATTAACCATGATAGACCAGCTGCCCACCAGGCAGCCTGACCAACTGGGGCAGAGGATTTTTTCACTAAGCTCTTTGATAGCTTTTGTATGGAGCAGAGGCCTTTCTTGAAGGATTTTCTTCTTCTCCAGGATTTACCTCTAAGTCTTTAACTTGAATTAAGAATTACACTATTTGTAAAACCAACAAAGGAGATTCTTCTCAAATGATTGTTGTAATGATTTCAAAGTCTCCATGCTAGGACCCCTATTTGGGCTTATCATTCTGAGAAAGTAACCAGACATTTTCTGCTTGCAGTTTGCACTGTTCTGCCACCCTATTCAGGGTGGGTGTAAATTCTATTTCTTTTCATTCTTTCCCTTCAATGCTCTTTTTTTTTCTTTGTTTTTGAGGGACCTGTTTCTAAAGTATCTCTATTGTAATATGTTTAATTTAATTTGTATCTTGTGGTTAGTAAATTTCTCTTACTAGAATAACTTTTATTATCATAATTCTTTGAAATCACATTTTTACTAAATTTAAGCAAAACTTGAATTGGAGAAGGCATCAGCCTGTCTCTCCACATGATTATCCAATATTAATTTCCTAATATTTGCTGATTGTGAATGGAAGAAAACTTGCCTTCTGGTATAAACATTTCCTCATAATTCTTCAGATCTGTGTTTTCCCCTGTGTCTGTGGAAATTCTGAACTGAGAAATTTTTACGTAAGCCTCACAGATGTTTCTGCCATATACTTTACTAAAATATGCCTCCATCTACACCTTTTTAGGTGCTTTGATTTCAGTATCCTGAGCTGAAAAAAAGAAATCAAAAAGATACACACTATATGAAATCGAATCCATATATATTAGCTGATCCTCTTTATTATGTAACAGAGTAAGTGAGTAAACTGGAGTGATGCAAATTCTACAGGTACATAATTTGATGATGTAAATAATCCCAATAACACTAGGCTGATTAACTTTTCTTAAAATAAGTAATTCCTATAATTTTTTTCCTAATTATTTTTTCTGATACAAATGCATGTAATTAAAATATTTATTGTTTACCATAAATATACCCTGCTCAAGTTGACTTTTTCTTATTTAATCCTATTGTTTCACAGAGGTGACTGTTTCAGTTTTATTTTTAAAAGGTATATTTAAGCTTTTAGTTCTCTTTGATAGTTCTAGGGCAGGACAGATAACTGTAGAAGTCCGATAACGCTTTACTCTACTTCAGCTAATCTCCAAGATGCCTTAAACAAAGGTCCAACTCTCCTTTATTCTCGCATGAAAGAATCTACACCATGTCCAAATTTTCCGGGTGACATACTTGAGGAAGAATATTGGGGTAGTTTTACCAAAGTTATCTACAGAGTCACTGTCAGCTGTTATTGAATTCTGGAGTTCCTGACCTCTAGTCCTGAACTTAGACAAATATAACAAAATTTTTTCAAAACACCATCAAGCAATTTTCAAAATATGATACAGCAACCTAATTCATATGGGATCTAATCAAAGTGCTTTTATATCCATACCAATCTCTCAAGTGCATAGTAATGCTCTTCAGGCTTTGGTTTCAGGCAGATAAATGGTATTCATTTCACATATTAAAAATCTGAAATTCTTGAAATTAGGCCAGGCCTCTCCATGTCTCTTGAGACCTGCATTATCAAATTTATACCCTAACTAAAATTACAAGGCGGGAGGAACAGATTTCAAAAGTTCCTATGTGTTCTTAATAATCTGCCCGTCAAAAAAGGAAAAGTACATCATTACTGAAATGGATTCTAGAGAAAAAGAGTTTATAGTTATTCTGATATTGGTCAGCTTTGGTTATTGTTTTAAATTTGCTTTTTAAAACACAGGAGCAAGATGGTCTTATTCATATCTTTTTGTATAAATGAAGTGGATGCTTCTCTATATAGTTTTATTAATTTCTCTCTGTTAATGGTACAACTTTTGGAAAGCCTCAAATTTTGGAGTTAGTAGTTTGGGTTTTTTTCATCAATGTAGATGATCTTTGGGTAGGAACATTTATCTACAGCATTATTTTGCCAGTAAAAATTTATTTTTATTTGACCAGGAAAATTTAGATTGAATATGAAGAGAAGAATTTAAAATATGGTAACTAAAAATTTCACAGCAAAATTAGAGGTGACAAAATTTTTGAAGTCTGAATAATTTACCAATAAAATCATCAAAAGGTTTGAAATGTGTGAAAAAGCAGATTAGTCTGAAAAATCAGTGGATGTTCTTAGGATAGACAGGAATGCTTGACTAATAAATGAGACATATTGCCTGCAAAATAAAATAACAATTAAAAGACGAGGCTTATGTAAGAGAAATGTTGAAATACAGTGAGGAAAGCTTATCAAGAAGGTTAATCCGGCAAAGACCCCCTAAACATGTTGCAGCTAAATTTATAGTGGGGCAACATTTTGTTGATAATTGAGCCAGTAACAAAAGCATGGCTGAGTAGTCCTGAAAAGTTGATCCTGAGATCTCTTAACGGGCTGATCAATGTAAACACCAGATGGAGCACAGAAAGTACAAAGAGAGGCAATAGCCTGAACTCTTTCCCTAGAGGCACTCTCCTCCATTCATGGCAATAGTGAGGATCCCACATTCTTACAGTGCTTGCCAGCGACAGGGCGCCCATGACGTGTCCTCTCCTTATATTCCTTTTAAAATCTTTTTTTTCCATGGCATATTTCCTCAGGTCAGTTGCATGGGAAGAGTCTAACTGGATTTGAAGGGGCTTAGATGAACAGGGACAGATTAAAATATGGCATGGCTTTATCACCAAATGCTGCCTACATTCTCTGTGCAGCAATCTCTATCTTCCCATGCAGATGTGAAAGTGGAGGCCCTTTCCTTGTACTCTTGTTGATGTTCAGGGCTGCTTTGCCAGTGCTTTGTCAGACACTGCAACTTTGACTGTGTTTACATTGCATTTCCAAGTTTGTTTTCACAACCGTAAAGGCTCACAGTTTTGAAAAGTTCAGAGTGTGGAATTCCATACTAGAAAAAATAATGCTCTTATTTAGTCTGCTCAGGTCTTGTCTGAGAGCTTAATCCCTTTCGACCCAAGGTTGTATGGCTTGCTTGAACTTATCTTCACGCCTGATATGTTATTGAGCTTTTCTGAATGCACACAGTGAAAGAACTTTGAAAGGAATTGCTGAGGGGCTCAGCCACAATGGTTACTGCATCCTGGTGGGCCTTATATGGGCTCTGGGGTAGCTGAGACACGGGACAACTCACTTTGGATCTCGCTTCTTCAGGTTTAGTGCACTTAGCCAGTGAACTGCTGAGTAAGAGGGCAGTATCTGCTACTGTGGGCAAGTTTTGCTGAAAGATAAGCAGCTGACATTGATGCTTAGCTTCAGTAGAAGAGGAATTGTAGCCAGAGGAGAATGCTTCTGTTTCCAAAAGAGGAAAGAGGGCTAAGACATATTTATTAAAAGTGAGTAATTTTAATTTCTCAGAATGAATATGGACAATGATGATTGGCAATTCCTGTTTGGTATGTTGGCTTTGTGAATGCCATTCTTAAATGTGACTAAACAGTAACATTGCCTGTGGAATGAGGCCTGGATCTTTAATTGTGACAATTGCATATCTATGGGGGCCAAGTCCAGGCCTCCAGTTTGGAAGATCCTGTGTCCAGCTGGCTAAGGTTCACTTGTGAACTTCCTGTACAAGAGCCACAAAGATAATGGCTACACACTCAGCACTTTAGAGCCCTTCCTGTATCTACTAATATCTTGTATTATGCGAGACTCAGCATCACCTTTACATGTAGGGAGGTACCAGGCTCTACTTGTGCAGTGGAGACTTTATACTGGAGACAAAATATGCCTGATCCCTGTATCTCTTGCTTGGATTCAGTTTGAAAAAACATCACCTTTACATATTAACAAGCTGCCCTCAAGCTCTCTATGACACAGGAGAGGACTTCCAGGCTTCTGCTTAAAAGGTAAGTTCTATAATTTTCAACCTTTCAAAGACTATGTTTGTTTTTAAAATTAGATCTATACCAAGGGATTTTCCTTCTTGAGAATTCCGGAAAATGGTGGGTTTTCATAAATCCTGCTTCTTGTCAGAAATGCATGATGATGTTTGAAGTGTTTATCAAAGGTGAAGAATCTGGTTACTGTTCAACAGTGCTCTAATAAGGTAAGTCTACCATGAATCTTTGTGATACATTCCTATTGTAATCCTTATGTTAGAAATACTAAGTGTTTGGTTATAATGAAACAACCTACACCTCAGAACACGTGCGGAAATAAATCTGAAGAAGAATGTGATAAATTCTGAAATATATAACAGTGACATTAGTAAATGTGCAAATTTTAATAAAAGCTCCAAAACTTTCTGTTTTAATGGTTTTACTTTCAAAGCTAGGAGATGGCATTAGAAAATGGTTCTTTTTCAGAACCCTTTAAATTAACCTGGATTTACATTTTGATACCAAAAATCAGGACTGTCATCAACCAATGTGCTCTTGGATTTCAGTAAGTGTGAAGAATTTAATTTCTGCGCATAGGTAATACTGTGAAGCTAAAATAAATATCAGAATCTCTCAGCTGTTCCTCCTCTGCTCGTACATATCTGTGTGGTTTTCTGTGCCAAGTGGAGAAATACAATTGATAATCAAATTCAGGGAGAAACTTGTTTGTTTACTGTGATTTTGGAGTAATTTTTGTTAAATTTATGCATAGGCCTTGTAACAGACATAGTTTTTTCTCCCTCTCTGTATGAGATAATTTAGTAACTTCTTTTAATTATACTAATTATACAAATCATGGGAAAATAATTGTAGTGAATTATCTACCTCTTATAGTGAGAACAGAAAGCATAACATGCAACTGGTAAGATTTTCCTGCTTTTGTGACTATAATTGCCATATACTGATGATGAAGCCACATTCACAATAAATGCTGTCTGTCCACACCACAAATATTGAACATGCTGAAATCTAAGAGTCACATAGGATTTTGACACATTTTCTTGCAACCTGAAAAAAACATAGTAAGAAACTCATGTTTTCATAGATGTAATAGGTCTCATTAAAGGTAGAAATTTTTACATTCTCTTTCAGACAGAAAGGTAAAAATTGTTATTCATCAACTCTTCTAACTTCTGCTGTTGGAATTCATAAAAAACATCAAAGGCCATCTACGGTTTCATTGCCAATTTATGAATCTTGCAACAATCTGCTTAAAGTCCAGAACCTGGACTAGAAACAGCATTGAAGAGTGACTGGTTTTAATGCTCATATATGAAACATGTATCTATTTATATTTCTTTGGCCATCCTAGAAGCATTTGACCTGAAAGGCTTGTTCTATTAACTGATATGGATATGATATCAAAAGACGCAAGAAAATGCCTTAAATATTTGAGTAGTTCTTGGAGGGATGCATCCAATCTGCAGTGATAAAACACTCAGTTGAGAACCTCTGCTCTTAATTCTCTGATTAGGCATTCTCAAGAGGTACAGCCATTCTCTGAGAAAGTCAATGAGGCAGCGTTAAGTTCAAGTTCCAGTGATGCTTTGCCACGTACATCAACATTTCAACAGTTTTGATGGTATAAGTCAAAGAGTTGCAGAACAGAATGGGTTTATTGAGGTAACTATATTCACATATGATAGCAATTAGGATGTCTGGTGTATGAAAAGGTGCCAGAAGCCCCAGTGTCATCTCTTTACTTCAGCTTGTGTAGTTGGAACTAGCTGATTTTCCTCGCAGTTTAGGGTCACTCATTTTGCAGTACAATCTACAGTCTCTGGCTAATTGACGCCAACTCATTTTGACAGAGCGTGACTTGCACTTAACCTTCCTTAACTTAGTTATGTGTCAAACTGCATTGACCAAGTTTGGTTTGGAGGATACCTAATCCAGTTCTTGATCTAAGCACGACGACTTACTCATCTAGTTTTGAGGGAGAAGAGGAAAGGGAAAATAACTTGAATAGAAATGTCTTCATTTTGTGCCATCATCATGAAATCACATAATTAGAGATGAGTGCATCACTGTTTCCTGTGTGAAACTGCTGGGGTGTCTATGATCTGTGCTGAGTCATATGTATGAAAGGTATACCTGCAACACTGGGTGTCATAAGTGTGTCATTCAATGTCACACACTCCAAAGAGGAAGAAATGGAAACATAGTTGGGCTTACAAAGTACAAACCTCACGGAATGTACAGGATAGTGCACCTAATTCCTGATTAACATGGAAGAATTACGTGACAGACGATGATCAGAAGACTAATTTTAATCCCAAAGGGACTAGGCTGGATAGAGGTAAAAAAAGAAGGAAAACATTTAAAATATTTTAAAGCATTAAAATGCCGTAGCATGCATACAGAATTTTCCTTTGGGGAAGAACAACTGCCTTCTGGAAAGAAAACATCATGTTTGCTATGTCTGATGGGTGTTGGCCATGTCACTGAGTGCATTGCTTAAACCAGAAAGTCTCCAAAATTAGCCAAGAAATGAACATGAACAATCTGGATTTCCAGTAGGTTAAGACTCCAAGTTATTTTATTGTAGCCTCTAAATTAATGTCCTGTAGAAGGATAAAACCTTTGATTATTAATAGTGACCACCTTGTCCACAGGTGTTTTCTGAGAAAAAATCCCACATATTTTGCTGTTCATTCACATGTAGTTCACTAATCCCTATGGCACGGGTGGGACTATTGCTGGAATTAATCTTTAAGATTTAGTGTCAACGGTCTAGTATTTATATTAAGTTTGGCTTTTAGCCAGAAAATAGAAAAGGTCAAACCCCATATGTAGTGCAGTGTTACATTTGTTTGAGAAGGGAGGGAAAAAAGTAAAAGGCTTACTTTTCAAAAGTTTATAAACCCAACCAGGAAAGCCAACTTTAACAATATAATTCTTATTTTATGGATGTCAGTAGAAGACAATCTCACTGCAAAAAGCAGATATCACTTGTTTTCTTTCTTTGTTTGGAACTTTTTACTCTTTGATTTTTCATTTCCTTTGGCACAAATTTGCTTAAACTTTTTTTTTTTAATTTTTTGTGGGCAATTATAGTAATGAAGATCTGAAACATTTATTGCTGAATTAGAACAGCCTATCAGGAAAGGGTGAGTCAGAATGAATTAAAATGATTTCATAGAGCACACACAAAGCCTTTGTGTCCTGAGGAATGGCTGAGTAAATAGCGGATATTTGCTTGCTGAATAAAAAATGCCACAAAACAGCCTTGAACGCACTCTGGCTCCCTTACATTCTCAGTATCAAGTGCTAGGATGTACCCAGCATCAAGGCATAGTTTTGAGAGTTCAAAGCTCCTCTGTATTTTGGTATTTAGTCTGGCTGTTCAGTAGTTTACTATTCAGATTTTGTGCATAGATTTTTTGCTGTCACAAAGTTTTGTCCCTCTCACTTTCCCTTTCCATTGATAGAGACAGTTTTTTTTAGGACAGCGGCAAAATTATGGCCAAAGTTAAACACCGTAACGCTAAAGTATTTATTTTGCTCCCTACAGTTTCCTGTTTGTTTACTGTGGAACTCGAGGTGCTCCTGGAGAGCCTCCAAATGGCTGGGAGAAGGACTCTTTTGGACCTTAGATAGGGACAGGGAGGAAGGACCTAAAAAAACATTACTAAGCAAGCTCCATATTTCTTAACCTACTTTTTGTTAAATATAAATGTGAGAAAATAAAGAATTTCAATTTTAGTTTTTCTTTTTCATGAGGAAAAAAAAAAATCAACTGACTAACCCTATAAATATTTCTAAATTATCTCTATTTTTGTTTAAGATGGGGCTATTTTATATCTTAGTCTCTTATTTCCTAGTCTGTCACAGTTTACATGTACTGCAAATTTGAATGACTGTAAGGGTCTCAAAACACCTATGCTACGAGCACTAAGGAGTGATTCATGTGAGTATTCAGACTACTGGGAGACCCCATATACTTTTGAAAAATATTTTCTCTAAGTATCTGACCCTAATGCTAAGTCATAGAAGCATCTCTGCTCTGAAAAAGAAGTTTCTTAACACAGGCATTAAGTCTTTTGAGATCTGTGTGCATATATTTGAAATAACATAGTTTAAAAATATGTATGGCATGACTAAATGTCAATAAAAAGTTAGTGTTATCCATTTATGCATACCACCTGTACTTTATAGAACTGGTGGCAAGGAATATTTCTAGTTATTTAGTATTCCTCTCTGTCAAGATAGCCCCGCATCGTCTTTCTGGTCTTTTATGGAAAATGTATTGTCACATGCAATCACAATTTGCAATAGGTGAAACTATGTGACACCACTTTTACCACTGTTGCTTTCTAAGTTGTAATTGTAAATAGGGGCTGCAACGACACCATCAAGAATGTGTGAATTGCATGGAATTCATTCTGTCTCTTCCCATCACAGAATAGGCAACTTAAATGCAAGAGCAATGCATCTTGATTAAACTTGTTTTCTTGTCAGACATGAAGTATCATCATTCTTTCATTTTTTTGCCACATTTCCAAAATATCATTAGTGATTAAATGAAGCTATTTGCATAGAATTAAAAAGTAAAGTTAAAGAACTACAAAACATAATTCTAGTGCTAATACAGTATATTTCCCCAGGGATTTTTTCAGTACTTTAATTGTCCACTAGAGAAGATTTACATAATTTAACTGAAATACAAGAACTGTGTTCTGTATTTCTGTATTTCTTTAAGAAAAGCATGGATCTCTTAAAAAAGCCCCAAAGTGTAAATAAAACTTTCCAGACAGTATTGACAGCAGACTATATTTCACACTGTCTTCCTAACAAATATTTAGATAACAGTGGGGAGACTTATCCTTTATAATTTTACGTTCTTTGCATTTAATTAACAAGCCTGACATAAAAATAGAAGGTCGTTGACTTTGGCACACAGAGCAGTTGTAATGTTAGCTTTTAATTCATTTATACAAATATCAAAGCATAGATGGAAAAGCTAATGAGAAACCTCCTCCAAAATTAAATACGTTCCCCAAAGCTCTAAATCTATGGAATATGGGACTAACCACGGAAAATCACATCACTGCCTTTTCTGTTTTGTTGCTGAAGTAGCTTTAAAATTGTTGTGAACTTTTAAATGTTTTTAAATAGAGCAATAGTTAGCTGACGTACTAAGTACAGAGCAGCTGCCTCTATTTCTGTTTTTTGTGCAAATAATTTTATAGTTATTATTACAGTAATCCTTACTGGTATTGCCATTTCTTGTATATTTGCCTGCATGGTGTATTCCTCCAGAACTTGTATATCTAGAAGTTTTTGAAGTTGTTTTTAATAATGAGAATAACTGTCTTCACCGGTAAATGTGAAGATACACTTTGCTACTTTCTCTTCATTTCAGGGATAAAAGACCAACCATGTCAAAACTCAGATGATCTTTCAGCCTTTGTTCACTTTCCATATATTTGTTTTAGAAATAATATGTTTTTCATAACAGAACATACGCAGGTAAAATGAAGCTAAATAGCATCTCTTACAGATACTGTACAATCTGCAAAACACAAATGAGAAATAACACCAATGTTTCCTTTTTCAGCTTTATAGCAGTATCAGTAACCGTAGTGTCTCTAGTTGAATAGTCAAAACACCACATTCTAAACAAAAAATTCTGTAACATGAAACCCCTTGAGCTTGCAAGTATTTTGTTTCTCAACATATGCAATATAAAATTCATCAAAACCTTTAATATACGAACTTACCTCTGCTTCCCTGAACTTGGAGAGCAAGGCAAATGATCAAAAATATTAATCCAGTTTTCAAATGCATGCTGTCTATTGATCATTCACAGTTTTCAAGACCAGTCATGCAGGAAGCAAGAATATTTTGGTCAAGTAGAAGAATTCTGTTTTCTTGGAGAACTAGAATCCCCAAATGTCTTTTTTGTTATTATTTTTCAGGTGTCTCCAGCCTTGGACTGCATTGAATTGCAACTAGGCAGAGTGCAACAGGTGCCAGAGTGCAAGAGCTGGGTGAACCCCTCCAACGCCCACACTTCTAGCCTGGGGAACTGGAGCGGTAAGACAAGAGTGACGAAGTTTTAAAAAAGAGCAGTGTCTGTTTCTGGAATAATCTGTTTATCTGCTGCTCAGACATAATCCCTCTTACGGTCCAGCTGGAAGAGCTTTCTTCATCTTATTAACCTTCTGGAGCGGCATCTGTCAACCCCAGAAGACTTCAACAACACCATGATAAACAACAGAAATCTCTTCTAGTTCCCATTGCCTTTGAACATTGGTCCTTTGGGCATTCTGGAGGTATGGCATGTGAGAGCTAACTGTGCTGTTTCCAAACCAGTGATCACAAACACCAGGGAACTTCCTTAAGATAGCTTTTTCCTGAAAGAACACACAACGCTCAGCTCTTCCGTTGCCTGTGTCATGCAGTCCTCTCTCCCTTCTTGTACCACAAGGTTGCTGTTGCAATATTCCCGTCAGAGCAGTGATGATGATGTCCTGTGACAGTGGTGAAGTGATGACTCAGCAGTAAATTGCAGCAGTGTCCAGGGCTGGCACAATCTGATGCCAAGCTGTGACTGGGGCAGGGAAAGCGCTGCATGGTGGGAGGAAAAGAGAAAGTGGTGGGAAATGCTGTTTCAAGCACACAGCTCTAACTAGGCCAAGAACTGGCAGTGAGTGAATACACTGTTCAAACAGCTCTGCTCCAGTTTCCCACATAACAATTCCAGTTACATGTTGGCATTTTCTTTTCAAATAGGTTTTTTACTGTTGTATTACACCTGAAAATGCTACCAGGCAGGCATTTCTACTGGTCTCTCCCCCCTGAAAATTTTTGTCCAAGTGCTTGAACATAAGTATCTAGACTGGCAGCAAGAATCTGTAAGCACAAGTTACTTTAAGAACAACCTTCATTTGAACCCAATCAGTATTCTATTTTTACTTAGGATTTAAACAGTGGTAACCGCCCTCCTGGTCCAAGATTGCCTGATTTTAACTACTCAGACCAGTTACTGTGGAGAGTGGGCTGTGACCAGACAAGATTTGGGTTTTTTTTGTATATAACCTTTCATGCAAATTGTTTTATTGTGCCAAAAAACCAAATTAAGAACACCTTGCCAGCAGCACAATGCAAAGCAACAGAAGAGATGATTAGGACTTCTATTGAAGAAAAATTTATTATATAAGGATCATTCTTTAGCAGTACCAATATTTGTCTTTACATGTTTTACATATAATAATCATATTGTACATAGTGTAATCATAACTGTGCAAACCAGGTAAGCATTAGCAAACATTTGTATTTGAAAGATGAAGCTCCCCCCATATCTTACCTTATTTTTAGTTACTTCAGCTTTCAATCTGCAGCAATTGGAAGCAAAGAGAATTTTTCTCAGGGTGGTGGAATCTGCCATTTGTGGTATCGTCTGAGAATGTGGAATTGGTGAAAGTCAGATTATTTCCTCAGAGGACTCTGGATAGCAAACTCCATATGGAATTTGGTAGGAATGTGATCCTTTAATTCCATTAGGAGTCTAATTTGTCGGACCACGTTTTGAAAATGTGCAATAAAGAGATTTACTTAATTACTCTAGAAACTGTTTAGTGAAGTCTGGGCCAGGAATCAGAAATCCTATATCAAAGCTTTCATATAAAGATGTATTTTTGAGCCATTCACATGTTGGAGAAGGCAGATATTTAATAACACATTCTTATCGTTCAGAGATAAAGGAACAAGAACAATCCTAAAATATGGCATTGTTTTTACTGCCAAGATATGACTTCAGGAAAAGATTGATCTCTATAGGTAAACTGTGACTAAAAATTTGTAGGGCAGGAGTTTGCATACTTTGAGATTATGCTTAAATCATGAATATTTCAAGCCGTTTTCTGCTAAGGCAGTGCCTTCTATGTAGTTCCATTTAATTAAGAAATTTTGTAACTAACCTTGATAACTGCCACAGGGGAAGCAAACAAGAATGATAAACACTCATTAAAACTAAAGCAATATTATCTAGGGACCACTCCATCTCTAAGTACTGCAGAGTTTAATTATAGGTCACTGTTAATTAATCTAGAAGTGTTTCTTCTAGTTGGTTTGCTGTCAACAATAATTATATAATGTTAAAAAGGTGATTATAAAAATTCTCCTAAAATTCAATAGCGCATTACAAATATACTACCAAGACATTGGAAGAACAAAACTGGATGCCAAAATATCCATTCACCCAGGTTAAGCACTTACAAATGGGTTAAATTAAACTCGTTACTGGTCATCTGAGTGCATTGCTGCACATACCTAGAATAATCACACTAATATGTTGTTTAAATACAACTAAAGCTGTTTCCTTTGTTTGCAGCTGAGGCCTTCAAGGACTCCATTTAGAAGACCTTTGTTTTAAATTATTGCTAAGTCTGGGGCTCAAGACACTGTCACATAAAGATGGCCTGAAGGTTGCTACTGCTGAATTTTAGGTACCCGACCTGGGTATGTAAATCAGGGTGCCAGCTAACTCATGTTACTGGTGAAAGGAAGTCATATTTTATACCATCAGCCAGAGTCTATACCCTCTCCGTTCAACTCCATGTTGTAGCTTCCCTGAGTAATTTCTCTCCTGGTCTAGCCAACTGTTTTCCTTAAAATTTCCACACTGCATTTACTTGAGAGATGTTTCTCACGCTGGGGAAGGGGAGATAAAAAATTTTGAAGTACGTTTTAAATAACCTCAAGCCTTTCTCCGGTATTCATTATTTCCACAAAAGCCAAATAGATACTTAGCAACCAACACACACTGGGCACAGCATCAGGCTTCTGATTAAAAGTGAGGAAACCTGGGTTCTTCTGGTCCCTTCTCTGCTGTTGAATTTGGCGAAATCAAGCCCTGTCTCTCAGCTTCCTGATCTGCAAATGGTGGGGGATGACCCTGGAGGAGACAGAAAAGATTCTATAGGAGCAAACAAAATGATACATGTAAGCTAGAATGGCTTCCCCCCCCCCACCCCCCCCACACTAAAATGTAGATAAAATATTTCAAAAATGATTATTTTAAAATTTAAAAATATTATATGTTTTTTAGATATTCTGGTTTCATATTTTAGATACGAAAGTTAAACATAAGCAGTAGCCCTGCACTGGATTAAAGACTTTGCCACAAATGTCTTTTTGCTCTTTGAATTTTTCCAGTTCAGCAGTAATGTGGACTTTGCCATCTACTGCTGATCCGCCACCATGTTTGGGGTTTTTTTTTTACTGACCTAAGACAAGATTTACATTTATCCAATAAATTATGTCAAATAATAAAAAAATATATTAGAAAAAAAAAGAAAAAAAAAGAAAAATTAATATGTATCTCTCAGGTCAGTTAAAAAAATACCTATTTTTTTTTTTACTGTTTGGGTTTTTTTTAGTGTTTCATTGACAATCCCTAACAGCAGGAAACAAATATGATCACATCAGGAAAGGTCAGCTTGAAACGAAGCAAAATAGTTTCTTCCTGAGAGAATAGATCAGTGTCCAGACATCGTGCTTGAAAATGTTCTCTTATTTTTCAAACCAGTTGTTCTTTAAAACCTATTTCCTCCAGAAACTGAACGCACCCACTATATCCTGGAATAGTGCCATACAACTTACTTTGCTGATGGCCACAGACTGTGACAGTGTTGGGCTGAAGTACTACCTTTCTGTTGGGCTTTCATTAAAATATTAGTAATGCAGCAAATGCTGTGAAAATGAACGTCGTTTTCAGCCTGACCAAATGCCAGGAGTGGAATAATAATTTGGAATAATAAAGCTGTAAATACCAATTACAAGAAATGGCCAATAACAGATCCAAGAGTTCAAAAGAACCTCAGAGGTTAAGGTTCTGAGTTGATGACTGTGTTACTGAGTGTGTAAATCAGTCTCTATATCAAAGCTAAGTTTTCAGGAAAGTTTTGGTCCAAACCTGGAGAATTGTACTTCAGCAAGGCAACAAAATCTGTCGATGGTGCAGCATAATTTCTCAAAATCTCTAAGATTTACACTGATGATGAAAAGATGCAGATCAGTGTCCTGCTGTTGAATGAGGATAACAACAGTGCAGATAAACTATATTAATGGGAAAAAAAATGCTATTGATGAACAGATAATTATTAGCTCTAAATTAGTAATAGCCATTTGGCAAGGAGAGTTTGAAAGTATAATTTTCAATATTTAAAAGATGATGATCAAAAAGGGAAACAGAATATTAGTGTTTATTAGAAAGGGATAAAAAGGAAAGGAAATTTTTTTAAAAAATGAAATGGTGTCTCATACCCTTGTTCTGCAACAGCAATATTGCCTAGTAAGACTAGACAGAAATTTGAATGAGATGGGAGTGAAGATTATCAGAAGAATGGAAGGGTTTCCTTATAAGGAAATATTACCAAGCCTTGAAATCTTTGGCCTGAAAGACAAATGACATAAATGTTGAGAGAATGATTAAATGACTCAGTTTTTCTTGTAAGATGGAAGAAAGAAGAGGAAAATATCCAATTTCATTTTCAGGCATCTATTGCCTACCTTCTTCCTGAGCTTTTGTATTTTTGGTCTTGGCAGCTTGCTGAGACAAAAAATTTTACAATATAATTATGATATCATAAAAGTTTCCTTCCTTTAAGACTAAGAAGGAATTTGAGACATTTTTGAACAGTAAAACCTTCAGGGAATGGGATACACAAGCTCTTCCAGTTGCAAAAAAATCAGATTCCACAAAATCAGTCAAACTCATTGAAGGCAAGCTAGGACCTGGGTCACCTGTATTGGTTTGGCACAGCCTGGTTTTGGGTAGCAGGGGGGCTGCAACGATGGCTCCTGTGAGGAAGCTGCTGGAAGCTTCCCACCATGTCCAGCAGAGCCCATGGCTGATGGCTCTGAAGATGGACCTGCTGCTGGCCAGAACTGGGCCAATGAGAGAGGCTGGTAACACCTGTGTGATGACATATTTAAGAAGAAAATCAAAACAAAGTCACAGGTTTTTGCTTCTAGTCAGAGAAGAGGAGGAGGTGAGAATATGTGAGGGAAAACAACATGGGGACACCAAGGTCAGTGGAGAAGGAGGGGGAGGAGGTGCTCCAGGTGCCAGAGCCGAGATTCCTCTGCAGGCCATGGTGAAGACCCTGGTGAAGCAGCTGTGCCCCTGCAGCCCTTGGGTCCATGGGGAATGCAGAGATCCACCCACAGCCCGTGGGGGAGGTGCCCGTGCCGGAGCGGGTGGATGCCTGGAGGAGGCTGTGATCCAGTGGGAGACCCGGTGGAGAGAGAGGGCCCTTGCTTCCAGGCTGGAGCAGCCTGTCCTTGGAGGACTGCACCCCGTGGGAAGAGAGACCCACGGCACAGCAGTTTTGGGAGGGCTGTGTGCCCGTGGCAGGGGCTCACACTGCAGCAGGTGCGGTTTGGCTGCTGCTCGGGAGAGTGGACCCACGCTGGGAAGTTCACGGAGAGCTGTCTCCTGTGGGAGGGACCCCACGGCCTCACAGGGAAGGGAAGGACTCTTCTCCTGGAGCAGCGGAAGAAAATCTTGGTGATGGACTGACCAAACCCCCCTGCCCTGCCTCCCTGTGTTGTCGGTGGGAAGGAGGGAGGGCCTGGGGGGGAGGTGTCTTAAGGGCTTATTTTATTTCTCATTACCTGCTTCTGATTCTGTTAGTAATAAATTTCACTTAGTAATTAAGGTTGAGCCTGTTTTGCCCTTGAAATATTTCTCCCGCTCTCCTTATCTCACCCATGAGGCCTCCATTAACCCTTTTTCCTCTTTTCCCTCCTTTTGCCCAGGTGTGGCAGGGGAGGGTGAGGGAGCGACTCTCGTGGGGGCCTGGCGTTGGGCCAGGGTCAAATCGTGACAGGCACTTTGGCTTTCCTGTTCTTTTATGTTATTTTATTATCCATTTATTTGCCATAAACACAGATAAGATAGTAGATTAACTGAGTCTTTGATCTCATCCATGACTTCTTTCAGGCACTGAGCTGTAGTCCTTAACTCAGACTAACTTTCCATTAAAATCAAGCTTACTGCTCAGGCTGAAAGCAAACTTGTCTATTTTCTGTGACACCTGTCTCCTCCAAAACAAGGAGCCTGATGTTCTTCTGTTCTGCAGCTGCAGAGGCCACGGTGGAATTCTAGTCTGAACACAAAATTGAAGCAGGTGATGCGTGAATGCAGCTCTTCATATTATTTCATGAACGTAACCCTAGACTACTTCTGCAATCAAAAAATATCCCCAGGTTTCTCTGGGGCCTTCAAGAATCTTTGCTGTTATGCTGTTGCTGACACAATTGTGAAATCCTAGAACCCCTAATCCTTTAGAACAGGAAAAGGTATTGTGTGCATGCATTTACACAATGAGTTACCAGTCAATATATCTCTGATGACTTCTTGACCCCATCACCTCTGCTTTCTTCTGGAACTTTTTTAGACTGTACACTCTCAAAAGGATTAATGTACTTACATGCTGTTTAGTGTGACAAGGGAGATAAGGGTATGAAAAAAGCATGATAGTAACTGAGCAATTCAGCGTAATTGTGAGGAAAATACCTCAGCATGACTACTGCTTTAGGATGACCACTGATAAACAAATGATCCTCATGTTGATAGTTGACGACTTTTGTGTGGTATTTTCTGATATCTAAATGGGACTGAAATGATATTTTTTCCTACTAGGCTGCAAAACAGCAAGATGATCACTGGATTCCAGTCAATGGAGATAAAGACTACAGTACATCTGCTCAAAGAGATTATCGGTCACTTGCTTGCATACCAATACACAGCCTTCTGTTACTCCTGGAGCTGCCTTAATCTTCTATCATGGGGAGCCATAATGAGCTTGACACATTGTTTTTGTCTTGATGCTGGGAAAGGGATCGTTCTAGATTTAGCTGATAGAGGAACTGATGGTTTTACTGTTCACAAAACTGCCCTCAGCAGGGTAGCAAATTAAGTTGAACATTGTAGTTGTCAGCTTTAAAAAACTGAAGCTATCAAATATGTCTCTTTACATGAAAAAAGCCTGCAGAGATGGAGTCTTTTGCCATATATTTCTCTAAATAGAAGCAGAAAGCTGGTAGCTCAGTTTCCTTTAATGGTAACAGGAGATGTTTAGCAGTGAAAGAGAAGGCAAGAAGGGAGGTGTCTAAAGTACTGCATGTGGTTGTATCTTTACACTAGCTTAGTTTTTCCCTCTTTGAATGTAAGATAATAGTTACTCTTTCTTGCTTAGCGTAGCAATGTTCACTTTTTTTCTTTCACAGTTTGTAGCTATTCCTTGTCATCCACAGCGTCTGCATTTGTTCATCAGGGTTTTACTTTCTACATTTACCATGTGAGAGTGGAGTATGAAATGACTGTATTTCCTGAGCACAGGACTGATGTGGTAGGCAGGAGTTTCTGGAAAGGTCTTGCAAAAAACCCTAATGTGTGCACCAGGGTTGTGCACCACTGAAGGTGTGGTTAAATGAAGAGAAATTAAAAACCTACCTAGAAAGATAAAAATACATGCAAATGTATGGAAAATTATCTCTGTTGGGGAATCAGTATATATTTTTTACCTAACAGTTTATTATTCTTCTTTTTTTGGAGGGGGTGTGTGTTGCTATTGTTTTCTGAAAGGGACAGGTGACAGTCAGCAGGACTCTATGGACCTGACCTGAAACTTCCTGATCAATATGTGTGGTGATAACTGTCACTAACAAAGTTAGTGGCTGTCATAATTCATAGTCCAGCAAAAATAAATATAAATATTTAATTTTGATATTTTTTAATCAAAATATAGGAAAACTGGAAATAGTATGGAGATTGCCTTTAATTAGGCCTGGCAAGGCTTGAAGAATTTTAAACTAATTTAAACGCTACTATTATCTATATTATTGGTGGTTTTGCTTCAGTTGCTTTCAGTAATCTGCTGTGTTTGAACTCAGAGAAATACTGTGAAAATGTCTTCTGACAAAGATGCTTTGGGAAGCAGGTTGTCTGTCAACTGTACAAGTACTGACCTCTCATCTAACAAGATTGTTTTACGCTTTTGATGGAATCCTACCTCTATGTGTCTGACAGTATCATGCTTATCATTGCTTACATAATAGATTCTGTGCATGTGCAGAAGCTGGTTTTCCCAGTACTGTTGCTCCTGGTTCCCTCCATGGAATCTCATGAAATTAACTTGGATGTTGTGGTTACCACCAATAAACTCCCTTGGGGTTTATCCATGATAACATTACCAGTGTGACACTGCTGTTACTCATTTAGTGCTTTGCTCCTCATATCCCTCGTTACCTTATCTTCCACTGTTAAATGAATTATTATTATTATTATTGTTATTATTATTATTATAATTATTATTTTCCGTTATTTCTGAAGGGCTCTGAGCCAAGTGGGCTTTTTCTGCATCTTGTAGCTGCATTTTTGGAAATGTAGCTGATGCAAAATGAGGATATAGAAACGTTTTCTCTAACTTTTTAAAACTGTGCTATAGTTCCTGGTTTTATTGCTCAGTTGCTCTTTCTCATTTTGATATTTTGGTATTGAAAAACTTTAAGGGAAATATCAATTAGATGAGTTCATAGTTGGTGTCCCTTCCAAACAGAAAAATATTGAACACGTTTTGGCTATTTTATGTGAGCATGAGTGTCTTTTTATTGTTTCCAAAAGTAGTTATTGTAAAGTTGCTCTCATACTTAAAGATTGCCTCTTCACTTTCGTTAAGCAGCTTGAGAAGTTGTCATGTATAATTTAGTAAGGTTGTGACCTTGTTTTTCTATGAAGATGTCAGTTACCTTTCACTTCCAATTTTTTTTTTCCTTCTTGCAGATTTATATTTCTGGAAGCATTTTCAGTTTCAGTGTACAATTCTACAAGGCCAGATGTATTATAGATGTATTACTCTGCATGCTGAATAGAGCTGGGATTGTTTAGCTTTCAGAAGAGATGACTCAGGGGGGAATCTTAACAACATTTAAAAATACCTGATGAGAGGGAGTAAAGAGGCAGAACCAGGCTCCTCAGTGAAAGGATATCAGGCAAGGGGTACAAACTGAAATATAAAAAGTTCTATTTGAAGAGACTTTTTAAATATAAGAATGATTAAACACTGGGACAGTGGTCTCCAGGGAGGTTGTAAAGTCTACATTCTTGGAAACATGTAAAACCCAACCTAGCCACCTGTTCTAGCTGACCCTGGTCTTCCTGGGGGTTGGACAATGTGACCAGCACAGGCCCCTTGCTCATTCAGCCATTCTGTGACACTCTCATAGTGAGCAGCACTTCAGACTGCTGCAGGGCCTCTATAAGACACATTCAGCTCCAAACAGTATTTTCACAGAGATTCTTTGATGTGGCAATTATATTTGCACACCAAGATTTCAGAGTATAATACACACAGAACAGGAAGAATTATTCCATGTACTATTCCGTGTACAATTAGGAGTCTAGGAAGCTGAATTACACTTCAAAGAAAGAAAAATTCAGTCTGAATAGGAAGAAAACACTTACAGAACTTGTTCATTTCCAGAACAGAATTCTGTGATGAGGCAAAAGTTTGTGTATTGTTATAAATGTAGTTAATAACCTGTTCAGATTTTAATTTTTTATCATCATTCTTTCTGTGATTCCTAGACAAGGCTTCAGAATTTCAAACAACACTGTACAAATGCTCAATTACCCTTCCCCAGAAATGAATGCATAGAACTGATCAAAGCGATAGGGTGAGAGTTCAAAAATATTTTTGCAATATAGGATCAGTTGTGGTTAACTTACTTCCAGTTTAAAACCTGCATCCTGAGATGCACTGATGGGGCATATGGTTGGCAGGAAGGGAGAAGCTGAGAAGAAAATCTGTTCTGCACAAATCCCATTTTCTTTCCCCTTCAGTCTAGAATAAACCCTAAATTCTCAGTCTATGATTGATATTTTGTATTCATTTTTAAAAATCACATTTTCCAACCAATTATTTGTCCAACTACCATTTTTTTATTCTTTCCCCTGGTCACCACCTGGCCTCTCGTCTGGTCCCTTTTCCCCATGTTACCATCTGCTTTCTCTTCTTTCTGACCTTCCTATTTCATTCAACCTCCTAATTTCATTCTGCTTCTTTCTGCAGTTTCCTCATCTCCTCTGTGTCTCAGCCTGAAGTTGTTTTACAGCCTGCTATGGTTTATTATTTTGAAAGCCGAGAGTGGAGTGAAGGATTGTTGTGTTTATTAGCTACCCCTGGTAACTTCAAGGTGAGAAGTGAGAAGCTACTTATCTTATACAATACCACCATCCACTGGCAGTTCCTCCTTCGTTGCCTCCACATTTCACTGATGGCTACAGTGATACACAAGTAGCTCCTGTCTTCAAACTTTACCAGAGATTTACAATTTGAAGGCTAAATAGCTTATATTTTATTTGGGAAAAATGAGCAACTGCAGTGTACCTTCCTTCTACCTCCCACCAGATTGTGTTAACATGAGGGTTTATTTAGCTCCTTTTCAGCCATCTTTTTGATTTCAGCTTCTCAATCTTCATTGCTACCTTCAGGTTCCCATAGTGGCCTCAGGTTCTTCATGCTGCAATGCAGTGAGGGCCCTCCCTGGAGGATGCAGGCTTCAGAAACCAGACTATTGTCAGCTGAGCTTGATGCTCTGTTCAGTGCTGATGGAAGAGGATGTGTTGTATGAGTTCCTCCCATCTTACCCCCAAGATAACTGAGCAGTGACCTGGGACTCCACCATTCTGGTCTGAGACAGCAGAGAATAGGCCCCCTCTGGGATCCAGCAGCTTTTTGCATCACACTGATGATCAGCCAGACAAACGGTTTTGGAGGAGCTAGCTCAAGGCTGATTCTGGCACAGAAGAAGTTAAAACCTGCAACTTTTCTGTGTAGCCTCACACCTTTGTGAGACACACTGGCTGCCTGCGTGTCCTTATTACCAATTCAGGGCTGCCTCTGTGCTATGCACTTGTTAGAGGCAAGACAAGGTAGTGCTTCCGTCCCTATACAGTTCACACCATAGACATCTGACTGCTTATTACAGTTCCAGTTAGGAACAGCTCTGCCCTGTGCCAGGCAGCCACCTTCTCCAACCCCCTGAGCTTCATTTCTTACAGACTCTGAGCTCAGCCTCACTCCAGACTCTTTCTGTGTGCCTCTCCTCCCTCCCTCTGGCCATCTTTAATATCTATCCCTTGTCCTGTCTTTTTGTCAAGTAATCCCTTACTAATTAAACTCTGCCCAAAGGACAAGTAAACAAAAATAGCTGAACTGACATGAAATTTGCCAGCTCTTACTCCTCTTGCTCTGTTTTTGTGCTTAATCCTCTCTCTAGCTTTTATCTGCCTGCCTATTTAGATAAGAAGCTGTTGTGGAATAGGGATGCTGTGTGTGTATTGTACAAGCCCCACTTTCATAAACACTGTGGTAACAAATAAATGCTACTATCACCCTATATTTGAAGGTCATCAGAGGCTGCTCTTGCCATGTCTCGAAGGTGTTAGTGGCAGCTGTTTTACTGCTGTCTGTATGAGATATTTGGGATTCTGCTTCTGCAAAAAGGTATTTTTTGTGAAACTGCTCACATTCTCATCAGGCTAGAAGCTTTTTTTGGGCTCAGATGCTTTCCTGGATGCTAGATTGTGTGAAAATGTTCCAGGAGAATTTTATAGACCAGCACTTTAAAATAAACAGGTCTCTTTACTATCTTCACATGTGAGGACTTGGCATTAGCTCCAACTTTCCCCCTCAAATAGCTTGAATAACTTGGGATGAAAGAAAAAGAACAGTGTCTTTGGAGGGATGTCACTGCCCTGTGTTTCCTCCATTTATCACAGATGCCTCTGTTTTCAGTTTGAATGTGCATTTTTGAGAACTTCTGTAACTTGTGTAGCAGTTCCAAAAGTCCATCTGTGTTTATGTGCAGCAAGTGTTGAAGCTGTAGCAGCATACACTCAGCATTGCTCAGAAAAGAGAGACAAAAAAAAAAAAAGCAGCCAGGCAGTGCAAAGTTCCATATTAACTTTTTAGCAGTGACCTAATTATCTAATTTGAAACAAGCATGATCATCCCTATTTAATGCACAGAACACATGAAATCCCAGGTTAACATCTCTCACAGGGAGCCCATGCAGGACTTTAGCAGCTGTCTTGTCTTGCCCTAGGGTATCCACACGGGTGAGTGCGATCATGATACGTGAAGAATTTCCTGCTTTCCTGGGACCTGAATTTTCTCTGAAAATTATTTATGGGCTCTACATGAGGTCCATTTGCTCAATGTGTTTGAGGCATACGTCAGTCAAATGGTCTTGCTTTGTAGGAATTCTGTTGACAGGATGTTGGCTTTGCTCTAGGAAAGTGATAAACATATGATTGTCTAGACTTACATGAACAAGGTGAAAACAACATTCAGTCCTACCTTGACTGTCAAATTCATGTTTTCCCTTTTTTCTTTCCATATATTTTTCTCATTTTCATACATGAAAAACATGTCTGTATATCTTAGTGTTGAAGTTGGGTCGCTGTTCTTGGCTGGAAAGAATTAAGTATTTTGGGTAATCCAACACCTTCTTAGGAACAATCCAAAAGAGTACTTCACTAAGCTAAAATTCCTGAACTGGCATTGTTGTGTCTTAGCAGTAATGCAAACTAGACAGCTGATTTTAAAACAGAGGAGTACTTATTAAGCAACTTTTTTTGGTGTGTACTAAGGACGTTCATGAATGTGCTTGTGAGATGGCTCTGGCTGATCTGAGTTCCTGGTCAGTGTTTCAGGTCAGATATATAGGGCAGGGTGCAATGCAAACTGTTGATAATCAGACTTTCTAACTGACAAGGAGGGCTGTTTCCCACACTGGTATTTCCAGAACTGTAGTTTCAGGATTTGTGCTGTCTGTATTTGGACTCAGACATTTGTCACATCTACTTCTGCAACACAAATGTGGGACATTTTTTATGCCAGAGAAAGGATTTAAGGGTGAGATACTTGCTTTCACAGAAAGTCTAACACTGTTAGTATATGAAGACATCAGTAGCTACTTTTGAGAAAACTACATATTTTTTTTAAACTCTGTGCTATAAAGTATAACTTATCTGTCAGTAAAATTTCCAGACAAGTAGGGACCCATGAAGGTCAGAAAAGAGAAGTTAATTTACATAGATTAAAAGAATGAGTTCTTGGTGTTATGGAAATTATTAGAAAAAAAATCACACTCTGATTAGCAAAAATCCCTCATGATGATGAGGTTTTCATCCAGAAGCATAATATAAAAGCAAGTGTAAAAACCCCAACAAACCTAAAAAATAAAAAGAATTTGGAATGCAGATATTGTGATGAATAAAAGGGGATCATAAGGAAGAAGTAGAGACAAGAAATAGGAGGTCCAGTAGTAGCAAACACTTGATATCAACAATGAGAAAAATAGAAGTGATAGAAAGCAATGGAATACAGTGCTGTGGATAAGCACTCAGGAAACAGTCATATTTTTTTCCTAAAATATCCTAGAATTTTGCAAAACCAAGCAAGAGGCTGGGAGAGATGGACTGAGTTCCAATTTTACATATGCTTTACAAATCCATTAACAGGGCCACTGTCACTATTCCTATGTCAGCTATGAAAGGGAGCTAGTGTACTCCATGTTCTTCCGTAATGCAATTCTTTGAATCTAGAAACTGGCTTCTGTTCTGCTACAGTATGACAGTCTGATCAAAATTTTATCCTATGTAATAGCCTCTCACCAGTATTCAATTTTCTAATGTGGTAACAAAGTCTTATCACATACATGACAAGATTCCTGATAACGAAGGTAAGATAGATTAAGTAACATGGTAAAAGATTTCAAATACATTAGAATTCTCCCAGCAAGACTTTTGACATTGATTCCTGAGGTACCTTGGAAACAGTGCTTATCCAGCAAATTTCACAGCAAAACAAATAAATAAGCAAAACCGGTGAATAAAAACATTTCACTACTGAATTTGTAGAAGCTGTATAGGAGCCACGTGCACTGCATGCCTCATGGGAACAGACTGGATAAAAATGGGATTCACTTTGAGGAAGAATTGCATATACCTAGACCTAGGTATAAATGATTTACCTGGCAGAAATAACCCTTTTATGTAAGACAAAGTATTGGCTGTCACCACAAGGGTGATTGAGAAGCATAAAGCAAAGATTCAGAGCTCCTTATTCCCTATTATAGAGCCTACCAAAAAGTACAGACATGTTTCTGTAATGCATCATCATTACTTCAAAATCGAGTCTTTATTCACAATGGAGGAGAAATGTTTTCAAATTATATTTTGCTTTTCAGCAGGAAAGCAGTTAATGGCATATAAATTTAAATTGCTATGAATTATGTTACATGTTTAATTTTATTGCATTCATTAAATTATATTACTTTCCACAAAGAACAGTGTGCTGTAGAATATTTGTCAGTTTAAGTATTTTGTAAAACTAACTGAAAAGTCCCACATGGGACTTAATAATTTTCTTCTATAGAACTCAGATATGAGTGCAGACAGTTCTGAAAACTTGCAGAGACTGAAGACAGAGCTTCTGCTGAATGAGAAGAAAGCTTCTCCTTCCAGAAATTTGCACAGATCCAGCAAGAGCAGATAAGTATCTTATATTTGCATTACTGAGTCTTGTAACCGTCTTAGTAGACTGGATTTGTGCTTTTTTAGTGAAAGTGCATTGCCTTTCAGCTCTTAAGTTAGCTTTATTCTAATTCCCATTAACACACAACAGATGGAGAGCTATAATCTGAAGGGTCCTGTAACTAAGTCTGCCAAGTGTACTTGTGTACAAAGGACTTGATTCCATCATGGTTTTGGCTTGATTTCTACAAAATTGTATATAATTGACTTAAAGTACATGATCAGTTTCATAAAATCTACTGAATCAGCTTTTGAGCAGGGTGTAGATTACATGCATGTGTTTGTCTGACAAGCCCTGGATACATTCCTTTCTTATGTTCATTATTTTCCACTTCAACATAATACATGTATTAGATTGTTTAGATTGTCAGCTATGATTTACAGAGGTAGAAATCGTAGAATGATAAATAAGTGGCAAAGACATGGTATAAACAGGATACTAAGACAAACTAGCTATTTGTTTTGGATTCTGGAATTGTATTTGTTCTGGATTGTGGCTGGATTGTAAAAGTAGGTTGTAGTTTCAGAGACATTTTTTACACGAGAATTCAAATGCCTCTGACCTTTACAAAGGTTGGTGCAAATTTAGAATGGGAATGTATCATGACACTTATTCACTTTCTCAGAACCTCTTTTATATTATATAGTTTACTTATTTATGTCTTATTATACAGAATAAAAAGAGTAAAAAGAGCAGCAAGTAAAAGGTTCACTAACAATCTTTTTGCTGAGGCACTTGGTGAGGATGAGGAAACCGATACACTCCCACACGTACACAATACATAAAACAATATAAGTGAAATAATAAGAATACACATTTGTTAAATTGCAGAGATTAACTTCCCATCAAAGTGCCACAATTTCTTTCAGTGCTATAGGAAAGCAATTAGAATAGTTTCTACAGTTGTTGCTTTTGTTACATTTACAGAGAAAAACATTTAATATCAGGAAATTCTGATGCTTCCGAATATATTTCCACTTCATAATATAAAAGGACTTTGTGAATTTAAATGACAGCTACTGAAGCATTAGGGAATATAAAAATATTGTACAGCACTCTCAGTTTGCCACCTGATAGAGCAGAAAAGCACCTCTTCTCCCCTGTTTTTGCAAGGCTTATTTCATGTCCACAAAATGCAGAATGGATACTTCGATACTGATGGTCAATTCTGAAAATTCCTGTTTGGTCAGTGCATTACAAAAATGTATTCCTTCTGTTGATAGAGCAGATAATATCAGTTCTTTTGATATAATGCAAACGAGCCTGTTCTACTTTAATCATGCAGTCAGTGCTCCTGTTGAAGTTATTTATAGTCTCAAGGGAATCAGTGTGTATTTTTTTACACCTGAGTTTGAAGTTCAAGATATATTGTTTGTGTTTTTAAGGCTTAACTAATTTGTAGTTAAATTTGAGAGGGGATTGGTTATAAAATTGCTGAGTCCAGAATTCTAATGAGAAACCACAGCTTATGAGAAAATCAACAGGCTTTCATCCCCACAGAATCCACTTATGAGAAAACCAGAAGATTTTCATCCCCACAGAAATTACTTCATTCTTCTGGAGACTGCATATTTCATAAGGAGGATGAGTAGACAGCTAATGCCAGAGCTGTACAAAGGCACAGACTGAAGGGGAGAGGGAAAGTACAAATATGCTTATGGCACCGTGCACAAGTCAATTGGATCTTTAATTGTCATTGGTAAAGCTATTAGTCTAAACTGGACAAACTGAAAGGGCTGACTTAAAGGACCGTCGACAGCATCTTGTCCTACTGAATAGAAGGAATGATGCTGTTTAACTGGGATTAGCTAGCTGATATTTCTGGATATGTAAACACCTGGATTGCATCTTCAAAATGGTAAACAGGCCTTCTTAAAGAGGAGACCTGTTAACAGGATAGTATCAAGCATAAATACAAGAAGCAGGCTTCGCAGAACTGACCTAGCTCAGTTTTATGTCTTTTACCGGGGTCTGTACCTCGTGCAGAATCCTACGAAGTGTGCAGGGACATCTACTGACCGAATCAGAGACTGCAACTAAACGCGCTCAGGCCACCTGAGCGCACAAAAAATAAGTGTACACAGGAGAGGCTGCGGTGGGTGCAGGCAACACAGGTGTTCAGAAAATTACCTCATGTACATGCAAATATTGCTTTATATAATACAAAGAAAATTGTTATCTGAGTAGGAATGCTGAATGAGGCTGTAATTGAAATAATCCTGACCAATGCAGCATTAAAGCTAATTGAAACAACCTAAAACCAACCAGCTCCCATCTCCTGTATTTTTGCAACTGAACGGTGTGTAGTTTTAAAGTGATGGGATGTATCTATACGTAAAAAAATCAGAGTACTGCTTATACAGGAAAATCATCTCAGCATTCTACTTAAGAAGGCATAAGGATTTGTGGGAAGTGTAATTAGACTAGTATTCTGGGAATTTAGAAAGCTGGATTGAATTCTGTGTTCATCTACAGACAACTGTGTGACCTTCAGCAGAATCCTTGGGTCAGATTGCCAAGGCTGCTGTGAGGGGGAGTTAGAGGCTTGAAAGCCTTTGATGATCTGTAGCTTTGTTGATCAGTCTAACTCATTTCCCTAAAACTTTCCTCTCTCAAGCCAGTACTGAGAGGATGAACATGTTACAACTGTGCTTTTATGGTAGTAAGAGAAGTTCCACAGGCATTCCAAAACTGGAAGGCTCTTTTTGTGCCTAGTGGCTGACCACACCTCTACCTTCAAAAGCTGCATGCAGGTGCTGGATTGGATCATAACGGTATAGATTTTCTTTCTTACAAGGGAGATTTTTTTTCTAGGTATCAGACAAAACAACTTCAAGTCTAGATTAATGATCTGAGTAAAAACACCAGCAAAGGAACTTTTAGCCTGTCGGTTCTGTTTTCATCGTGAGATGACTCCACAGTTAATATGAATTGTCATAAAAAATTTTATGGTACTCTGATGTCATTAAGACTGACTATCATTACCTGTTTAACTTAAATATTTTTGTAGGATTTATAAAACTCCTACTTGCCACAAAAATAATAAAAAAAGGCATCCATGACAGATATTTTCTATCTTGGAAACGTCAGTGGGCTCTGGGGACATCTTCTCTTATTGTATAGGCCTCTCTGTTTTGCTTTTTAGTCATTGATGTAATGTTTCTCCATACAATTTCTTTTTCTCCTAACAAAATCTATTTGAAAATTTCTCTCCTGAGGAATGAAAGCAAATTCCTGCCTTTGAACAGTCTCTCTGTATCTTTCTCTTATAAAGTGGATTTTCAGGAATCATCTTTATCGTCTTTTCAGCAGTTCCTGAAGAATAAGTGATAACTTATTTGTAGAAAACCTAAGGACTGTTGTAAGTTTTTTTACGTGAGGCTAGAATAAGAATCTTACTTTCAGATTCAAAGAGATTGTTTGAATTTACCTGCACTGATGCAATTTGTGCTTTTTTAAAAATATTCATCCCTCTAAAATTATTAGAACCTTGCAAACACAGATCTGCATATAGAACCAGCAGAAACAGTATGGAAGTGTATTTATGCCCTGGCTCATAACTCTCAGTTTGTCTACATTGTTGATTTTTAAAAGACAAGAAAGAATTAAAAAAAGAAAAAGGAAATTATTCAAAAACTTATTAATAATTCTTTTCTACAACAAAAGGTTGAATTGATGGCAGCAATGGTGTGCTCCTTTCCTGAGTAAAATTTTAAGATGTTTAGTTCTACACAGTGGTAAACGTGTTCAGTCTCTTTGGTATCAAAGGAGTCATACCATCTTACATTATAACAGAATTTGTCCCAAAGTATTTATGTAAAAATACATACAGGTATATTGGCCACTGTAAAACATCTTTACTCACATCTGTTCTGTTTGTGTATGATCCTATAAATAACCTTTAGGGAAACACCTAAAGGAATTAGGTTGAGCAATAAGATGGTGAACATAATTCATGGCTGATGCATGCAATGTAATTGTATCAGAAAAAATAAGTGGAACTTCTATCTCTCACTGGGGTCTGAATACAGAGCCACAAATATTCAAAGATCTGCCCATCCCTGTTTGTACCTCAGTGAAAACTAAGAAAAGGTTAGAGAATACCCCAAATAGAAAACAAGTGATCCTGAACTCATGTAAAACTTTAATGTAACTTAATGGGATAGATTTCATTGGAATATTGTTTGATTCTATCACCTTTCCTATGCAACATTTCTTACATTATTTCAGCAAGGAATTTTCCTGATTTAGATTTTTCCCAGCAAAATAATCTTATGTAACAATGATTTTTTGAGACTTAGTTTATAGATGCCTGTATCTTAACACCCCTATATTGGAGGGTGATATAATAGGTGCAGAGCATTGTTATTACAGTGGGCATTGACAATAGATCAGGCTAAATATTTTTCTTGATTTGCCTGTCTTACTGCTGTAGCCAGTGGTAAATGTTTAAGGGAAAAGTAGAAAAACAGAGTAAGTAGTAGTAGTAGTAGTAATTGTCCACAGAATTTTCTGAACCTCTTGAATTAAATTTATGGGCTTCCACTTTTTTTTTTTTTTTAAAACAAATAGCCAGGGCTACCTTCACACTTCAGCAAAGGATTCCAATTGACAGATCTGACACAGTGCCTCTGCTAGACCTGTGAGCTCCTGGATCACCAGGTGGAGGCCAGAGAGATAATTCTGTGTCATTTCAGGCCTGAGACCTCAACCATGGTGTGGCAGAAGCATTCTGGAGAACATGTGGAGCTTTGCTGAAGTAAAATATGTTCAGTAGATTTCATTGATGCTGTTGTTGCTGTTTTTGAGTCTGATTGCCCTGGAGAAATTTAAGGTCTTAGCCAAGGCCTGGCTTACTGCCTTTCCTCAAGGGAGCACCAACAGTGCCATTGCCCTTCCATTAGTTATCTTGTAGGTTGGTTTGTGGATTAATTACCTCTCTTGAAAATATCTGGGAAATAAATGCCTCAGTTCCATCTGTTTTGTGGGGCTTAGCATTGATTTAATTAAATTTGCTTCCATTTCTAGCATTTCACAGGCCACATCCTGAGGGGAATTAAGACTTTGCTGCACTCTGGCTTCACTTGAGTTTCTCACAGAGATGTAGCACTCTGGAGCTACATTTCATCCGAATCCTGTCTATCCCTATAATAAATTACTGGCTTTACAGTCCAGTGTAGCAGGGGAGTAGCTCTAGAAGCACTAAGGCTTTGAAGAACTCCTTAGACACTGGTCCAACTGGGTTGCTTTGTTCCTGTTAAAGAAGGATTTAGTCTGAACTGTTGGAATGTTTAAGCAATAATATGACTTGGAAGTAATTTATCTGAGTACGTTATGGTAAACCTCTCATCTGTTAGATCTATAAAAAGTCTGCATATTTTTCTTGTAATCAGAGATTCTCAATAACATATACACAGGTTATATAAATACATTAGCTACCATTTTCATGCCACTGAAGAAAAACTAATTAGGCAAATGTTTCTATTCTAGCATGGGTAGATGTGATTTTAATAAGTTTTTGAGATTGTTTCAAACCCTTGAAAAGTTCTTGTCTTCAGGCTGTTTATTTTCTTGCATTATACATTTGTTAGACATTCAAGGTAAGTGGAAAAATTTGCACATTCTGGAAAAGCTGGGAGTTGGGTGAAGTATTTATGCACATTTTGTGGCTTCAGAACTGCGTTTTAAACATCTTTTTGATAATTTTACATCAAAGGTTCTATGAGTAAAGTTTCTTTATGCAGTTGTATATGGGAAGTGTAGTTTTTGTTAATGTAATCACCTTGTTTAACCAAGAAAGTCAATTCTAACTCACTATGATAAATAAAAGAAACACAATTGGAATTTCCTTTTAATTTGAAAGATAACATTATGTTGAGGTTTTCATGTGAGATCTCTATGTTGTGGAAGGAATTATTTGTCAACTCTAGTTCATGTTTGTCTTCTGTCTTTCTTATTTTCTTTTCAGCACTTTAAAACCCTCAGATATGTAACTGAACACTGAAATAGCACTGTTTAGCATTTCTTATGCTTGGGTGTTGTGAAAGACTGAGGTGATGAGGCATTTCTCTATGTTGTAGCAAGGACTTCTGCTATGAGATTCCAGATTGGTTTAGGTGATGATTTGGAAATTTTGACCTTTTTCTGGACTTAAGTTCACAAAATAAATGGAAGGGACATAGAGACTGTGATGCATAAATGTGACAAGATTTTAGCAGTATGCAATTACCTCAGAAAAAGAAATAATTTAACCTGATGCCTACTTATTTTGTGCCACATTTGAAGTTGATTGCAGGTTTGCAGTTTTGGATGGCATACAAATTATCTTTAAACACACAGAGACACACCTTAGCACTTAATAGATAATCTGGGAAAATGAATGATAGGCTGTAGAACTAAAATCTGCTGTCCAATGTTTTTTCAGACATATGAGGTGTGTTTCTGAATGCTGACTCACACCTCTTAAAATTTACTTTAAATAACTAGCTTTTGTAGGCCTGTCAGGTGGCATTTGAAAGTGATGTCATTTGTAGTGCAAAGTCAATTAAAGTTTTTCTTATGAAAGAAGTATAATTTAGATATTTTATAAAAAGATTCCTTTGACTGATATTGGAAAGCCTTTATTTTGCAGGCCATAGATGGGACCAGCATTCAAAAACCTCCTCTGTGCCTTCTTTCCCTAGGTCTGTATAAGTCCATTTCTCTCAGTCATTTTTCACTGCATCTTGTTCTCTGGCCCTTGACCACCCTGGTGGCTCTCACTGAACTTGCTCCAGCGTGTTAATGTTTTCCTTGTGCCCCGGGAGCCCATAACAGGACACAGGATTCTGCATGTGGTCACACAAGCACTGCACACAGAAATTCCAGTGCATTCAGTGGAAGGTGGAGCTCACATTTGCCCGTATAGGGGAGTACACCAGCCTAGAGGAGAACAGCTCCTGCACATCCCATGTTTCATCCCATGGTGCTGAAATACTTAATTGGCATCCAGCCTAGGTCAGTAACCACATCAATCCCTAGAAGTTTTGGAAAACATCTTAACTTTAATAATTATTTTCCCCCTTTCTCTTTGCTAGCACAAAAAGAAGCCAAGTCACTGTCTAGTGAAAGGCCTTTTCTAAAGTCAGTATCACAGAGCGAGAGTGGCAAAGTGCTTTTCCATGGCCTGAACTTAACCACTGCCTAAGGAACATAAACAAATCTCTAAACAAAAAATCTGAAAATTTTCTAAATTCGGAGTAACTGTCTCGTTTGGTAGTGGTGGTTGCATTTTTTAATAAAAGGTTCACTTTTATGGCTTCCTCTTCATAGAATAAACCTAAGTTTCAATTTCATATTTGCTTAGCCCTATTGGCTTTCATTTTCCAATTAGGACTAGCCTCCATTTCTCTCAGTAATGTCAAATTTATTATTATATGCTCTTTGATTGAGCCTTGCTGTGGCCATTTTTTCAAAGCCATCAGAGAAGCTATTTGCTGAGGAATTAGTTCTGGGATGTACCTAAAGAAAGAAAGAAAGAAATGAGACAGGCTCTCACTTAGAAATTTTTCAGTTCTAGGACAATAACATAGAATTCCTATTTTTCATTAGGACTCATGTTTTATTTTTTGATAATAATTAATCTGTGTTAGATGTGAAGAATAATTGTCGAATGGTTATTTAATGACACAACTATAAAATATATTTAACTTTGCAGCAACCATGGGCATCTTGGAAGACATTCATATTGAAATTCTGTGTGTTAAGATGACAGAAGCCATATTTCAGGCATTTGCATAATCATAAAAGGTCATTGAAAAAGAGTAATAAATTTATTAATCACTTAGTTATGACCTGAGAATTGACAGAATCCGAGTTATCCTCTCAAGATGGTAAAAGCAAAATTTTATTTCTCTCCAACAGTTATTTTTATCCATAGATACTTAAAAATGTTAAGAGAGGAGGAGGTTCTCAGTGGTTTCTTATGCTGATGTTGTGTCATATTTTTATTTTCAAGTCCTTACACTCAGAATCGCTTACAAATTGTGAACTCTAGATAATAAGGATCAACCTGGGGGATTTTCTGCCTTTCATGTGTAAACTGCTTTGTGTCAGTGTTCACAGTAGAAGCAGTGATGTTATCTGCTAGATACAAATGCATTCTGAACTTAAATGGACCTTCTCGAAAGTAATAGGAGTTCAACATGGTATTTAATACAACATTGTTTGAAAGCTTTCTGTTGAATATGTTTAACTTTGTCCAGAAGACACAGAGGCACATACCCCTCTCATCTCACGAAAGACCAGACGTCTTCCATTTCATTTAGATCGCTGGCTTGCTTTTGAAGTTTTGTTAAATTTGTTCATCTGTGAAGATCTTTCATATATGTGGTAGAGACATTAACAGTTAATTTACACATTTGTATTGAAGGTCAAGTGTTAACATGCTATTGAGGATTGAAAGCCCCCCCTTTCTTTCTTTTTGTGAATTTATACATTAAAGTACTTTCACGGCAAGAAATAACTGTCAGAAAAAGAAATTCACTTTTTGTTGTGTTCCACTTGTGCTTATTGAAGAAATGTGTATTTGAATGAGGAATCTTTCCTCCTAAATACAACTTAATACAACTTGTCCTTTTGCTGTTGCTTGAAAGGCAGATTCTTATGTTTCTGATATTACACTCTTCTACTAGGAAAGAATATGTCTTCTCAAGTAACCTTGGATTGGCTAGGGACATTGCAGGATTAGCTAGAAAAAGATACTGACTGAAAAATAAGCAAACACAAAAGCCTTATTCTGAAATTAATAGTTAAAACAAGAACCTTGAAAATCATAAGAATGTTTCTACAACTTGGAGGTAGGGAGAGAAGTGAATTTCAGTGTCTATTATTAAATTATGAAGATATTTCTCTGCCTAAAAATATGTTATTTATGCACTTTATGTGTGAAATTCATACTTAAGCCCAATTGTGGTGAAGGCTAGAATTAGGAAAATGGTTGCTTGGAAAAATGGCTGAAACATCAATTTTGCTGTTTAGGCCTTGTAACGGGGTATACTCCATCTGCAGGTGCTGAGTGAAGCTCTGCTCACCCCAGATATAAAAGAAAAGGAACAATGAGGGATAAAGAAATAGTCAGTGGTACAGGATTGCTGCTATATGAGAAAACACTAAACATGGTGATCTCACAGACTGTAAAAATAATACCTTTGTTTCATACAAGAAGGAAGAGATATCCAGCGAAACCATCAGACATCATGCTCAAAACAAACAGAAAGAAGAGCTGCTGTTCAAACTCAATTAAACTTTGGTATCTACTGCGTTGGGATGGTGTGCAGGCCAAACACTACACAAGTTTTAATAATGAATGAATTTATGAAGTAACTCTAAAATCTAATCATCTAGATGAATTTATGAGTAACTCTAAAATCTGATCTTCTATCTACAACTTCTGACTGAAGCAGTCCCTCAACATGCTCTTTTTAGGAAGCTGGAGAATCCTCTAGGGAAAGGATCAATCTTTAGTCACCTTCTATTCTTTTCTTAAGCATAGTCACTGTCCCATGGGCAGATAGAGCATGCAGGGATAAGGAGCCTTCCACTTAATTCTGTGTTCAAACGTGTGGTTTTTACCTAGCCAGGAATCCGTGTGGCTTTTCTGGCTGGCAGGATTTTGCCATACAGCTGCTTCTTTCAAAGACTTCACTGCAATAAACACAAAGCTGAGATTAAATATTGGTAGAAAGACATAATATCTATAAATAGTTATAGTGTAGAATATTAACATTGTTTTCTGATATTCTGCAGAAGTGTGTCTAGAATTGCATTTAGCTGAGAAATTGCGTATGGAAAGAGAAAGTACCTGAAGAATATTTTAAAGATATTTTTGGTTTCTTCTTCTTTTCCTAATCTGTCCACCAACAGTAGTTCAGTATTGTCCTTTAATTAGAATTTAGTCTAGTTTTCCTTTGCCTTGGAGGAGATGCTGAACACCTGTGACAGCAAAGACAAAAAGAAGCTGGAAGAAATTATACAACTGGATGGATATAAAAAAGGGGTCAGTGAAACACATTGCAGTTTGGGGTTTTTTTCTACAGAGAGAAATACAGAAACAGCTAATTGTAGAGAAAAAGCAATTGCAAGAAAGTTGTTTTTACTTAATTTCCCATCTTAATTGTTCTACCCAGCAACAGACAGACATACAGGAACTCTTCTTTTCTGTAATGCATTCAGACAGCATGTCTGACTGCACGACTTTTCCTTCTTGGGTCCTATTCTCCTGTTCTGGACTAGGTTAGGAGGCATGAAGCCATGTCAAAAGATAGTAGTTTATGTGCATTATTTACATGTACATAATGATACCTGTACATCATAAACCTGTATGTCTATTACTTATGTTTCTCTTTCCTTTCTGAAACTTTTGCTGTCTGCTAAAAATCTTAGTAAAGCAACTGAGAACTTCTCGATTGAAGTAATGATCTTTCCTGTAACGTGCCATGATAAACCATTCATCAGGCATCTGCTATTAGGTTGCGAAAAGAATTCAGTAGCAATTATAAAAAAAATTCTCTGTGTTTCCCCAGGCTTCTCACCTAGATATTCCAGACATGAAATACTTTCTTTTATTAAGATGGAAATTGAGTGGGGGAACAAATCTACATGCTTTATAATGACATAATAAGAGATGCTGTTTCGAGGGGCAACTTCTTCTTTTAAAAATGTCAGCATCTCTCTTGGCAGAAAGGTCATCAGGAAAAGTATCATTATAGATATTTGCAGGAACCTGGATATTTTCATAAAATCCCATTTGAATGATGCAGGGTTATAAAATAGTGAAGAAGAGGCCAAGTCAATTAAACGTGTGTGTGTACCTGTAACATTCATTAAAAATGTACATATTTATTTAGAGTGGGATTTTTTGGCCTCATTTTCCTAGTACCTGTTTGTTCCTTAGCTAGCAATCACCTCTGAAATTATTACAATATTTCGTTGATAAAGTACCTAAAAAAAAAAAAAGAGTTATGCCTAAAATTTCTACTGCCTGCTGAAGTTACTCCTAAACACTGCAGTGCCTAAGAGCTAAGTTTCGAGCCCAGCAGCATCAACAGGTGGCTAGGTTCCCTGCCCGAGCAATTAAGAAATTATGGTTATTTTAGGTCAATCTCAAAGAGCCACAAATTGAGATAGATGAATGCAAATACTTCATATAAAATATGCAAAAATTGCATATAAAAATACTGGATTTGAGTTCTTTGTCTCTGAACCTCATGTCTCATTTCCTTTAAAAGCTTAGAAGTGAGTAGGAATCCTGGTTGACAGCCAATGCCACTGTTGTGCTTCTTGAATGAATATGATAACCATACTCTATGCCACTACTCTCTAACAGCACAGATGTGGTACTTATCCTATCACAGACCTGTCTAAAGGTTGGACTTCTCCAGACAACTGGAAATGAGATTCTGTACTCCCTTTTCTTGAGGAAGGCCTAGCATTTTTATAGGGACTTTGTAACATGGATTCAATATGCAGAATTATGGCTGGTCCATTTTCAACAGTGTTCAATTTTTTAAGGATTTTTTTTATTTATTAAATGACTTGAGTTGTGCTGAGTGATGTCAATATTTTCTATTTGTATTATGAGTGACCATACCATGCTCAAAATATTAGACTAATCTAGTGATTAGTTGCTTTATCTCCAGTTTTTGTGATGCATGTCACAGACACTCCAGAACTGGTCATGAGGCCTGTGTCCAGGCTGTGCAAACTATCTAGCCCCTTGACCATTCTTGAGGATATCATGAGATATCCTGGTTGTAACTTTAAAGTAAAACAGCAAATAAAACTATCACCATTTTCTTTCTTTTTCCCCCCGACTTGTGCAAGTTCCCTTTAAACATTAAACCTATTTAAACTATATTCTTTGACTGAGGGCATACAGGGAACTATTTTTATTACTGTGGAGAATGAATGAAGGTGATTTGGGAAAAGCACCTGAGATTTTTTCCTCCCCCCAAATTTTACCTTATATGTGTAAAAAAAAGTTGCATTTTTGAATAAAGTATTCTTTTTCTGGGAATCATTCTCTTTTTCTGCCAATGTCTGATTAAGCAGAGGCATACAATATCCAGTGAACAAAAGAATTATGGTTTTAATATAGCAGTGTTTGAGGTTTAAATATACTCTAGCTGTTTTTCTAGGTATTTTTTTCATGCCACCCTTGGAGAATTTTAGCAACTGTGACATGTATGGCTAAAGAGAAGCACCAAGGAATGATGAAGTAAAATGCAGAGACATAGAGAAGGATTGAAGGATCAGAGGTCAGATAGTGGGAGCTATTGTTTGTCAGATTTACTTCTGAAATAATTTGAGATGGAAAGGAACAAGTAGCCAGCAGTTTTTATTATCTAGCAATCTCATTATTCAGATAGAACATCTCTGAGGAACAAAAATTTCAACAGTGCTTCCACCCAGTTTTTATATAATATCATTAATCACTTCTCAGTCAGAAAGGGTAATCTCCAGCCCCTGGCCCTGGTACAGTAAATCTCCTCTTTCAACAAGTTCCTAATGAGAAAATATGCCTTTAGTGAGTCCCCAAGGTTAAGATTTTCTTCCACCTTTACTAGTTAACTTCTTGAAACAACAGGGAAGAGATGCTCATTGTTTTAAGTCAGGTTATTACATGTGTACAATTTCTTTGCCCATGGTATCTCTGACAATACTCAGAGCTTATTCTTTAAAGTCCAGTCTCTGCTTACACATGTCCTACAGACAATTACTGAGTTGTAACTAAACACAGACATTGTGGCTCCAGAAAAAAATTCTTGTGATATTTTTTTCTACAGATGACAAATAAAATCAGTGTATGCATTTTTGATTTTGAGATAAGCAGTCAGCTGGGATCTGATGCAATAATATTTGCTGAATGATGCCATTGTGCTTAGTACAATGTTAACACGTCAGGTTCTTCACAGTTGGCTAGAGAATTTCAATGTCTGGTTCCATCAATATTCACCACTGCAGAATCAGGACAAACTCCATCCTTAGATCTAAATAAGACAATTAATGTGGTTTTGGAAAAAAAAAAAGAAAAGCAAGCAGATTCTTCCCTGCCCTGTCTTTCTGACTCAGTAATAATGCAGAATCAGTATGTCCTTAGGTCTTCACATGGCTTGGGAAGTCACTAAGTATGTTACACAGAAGTACTCTGAAAATAAGTAGGGGTGTCTTTGACCCCAGCAAAGAAGTAGTATCAATCTGTGCTGTGTAGCCCAGTAAAGAGAGCAGAGAAATAAAAATTTCTTGCACCGATTTGTTGTCAATGACCAAGGTAGCTTTTCTGGCTGAAGTCTGGTAATAAAATTTTTGTTATTCAGATTGTTCATGTGTGGGATTATACATCTTTCATTCAATTTCTCTCTGGATATGTAGAGGGTGATTGCCATAGGTTAGGTAGAATGGAACCTGGCAATCTAAGCAGAATTTAAATTACTTCATTGCTTATTCACTGCAAAATTATAACACCTGCCTTTTCTGGGAGCAGAAGAAGTTTTCCAGGATTAGGCACAAAATATGTTTGTGATTTAAAATGGATCTCTCAGAAATGTACCCGTTTGTGTTAGTTCACCTTCTATTCTGCCCAAATTCAGTAACAACCATACACAGGGCGGTCTTTAACCAGAATATTAAACACAATTCACTCCTGTGTACCTGCAACACTGAGGTTTTCTTCATGTAAGGTTTCTATTCAGTACCATTTGGCATAACTGAAATAAAATCCTTGCATAGAGACTGACAAATACTACAGAAAATGTGATAAAATCCTGCTTCCTTCCGTTGTGGGTCTTTATCCATGCATCCTTTTTCCTCGCAGACTTTTTGCAGTAGACATCCTGGGATGCTGCCTAGAGCACCACTGTCAGCTGCACAGTCACTTTGCTCCTTTTCCTACTGTGCAACAATCTTTCGTTGTCTTATCTTTGCCTCTGGTTTTTCTGTCATTTTTGTTTGCTTTTTGTTCTTTCATTTCATTGATCCCCGCTCTAGCAAGTTCCCACACAGAGAAACAGTCCCACCAACACCTATCATCCCCATTCCAGAAAAAGCATCAAAGTGACAATATGAAAATTTCCCCTGTAAGTTATACCACTTTATTGTGCTTTTTGTAAGTATCTGCTACTCAAGATCTCTTTATTATGTTTTGTGAAATGGCCTGCAGAGTCATATTAATATGACTTTTAAAAGGGGCCAAAATTTCATATTACACTAATGGGATACTTGTTAAGGCTTGTTCTTAGCTCCATGATTAATTATGTAAGGTAAATAACTAATTTATAAATTAAACATGTATGCAACTTTTTAAGGTATGTAAGTAATTATTTCATTTGTTCATGTATTCTTTTGGAATTTCCAATTGAACTATTATAATTAATGCTATTTTAAGAGCAAATTAGTGTAAAATTGCTGATGTCTTTGAAGGAACAGACTTCATTTAGGCAGGAGGTGGTAATTGAAATAATTGAACTTCGCATTGTAGTTAAATTTGCCTCCTGCTTCTTTCTTTTAACAATCACAAAAGAATATGGAATTAAGCCCTTTAAACTCTCAGATGAGATTAATTTCATGTCAGTGTACTTAAGACAAAGAAAAAAGAAAGAAGACTGCTTCAAATGGGGCTTCCATGTTCTTCCTCACAAAACAACTCCTGTTATAAAAAATCTTTCTGACAGGCCTTTCTCTTTGGATACATAAAAAGGCAAGGCTGAACAGCGTCAGAAACTGGCCGGCCTCAGGACTGGTTTTTCCATACATTTCCAAATGCTTACATGTCTGTGAGGCCCTCTCTTTGGAACAGGAGACACAGCCCTGAGAGCCAGACACCCTTCCTGTGAATGCCCTTCCCAAAGCCGAGGGCGCCTCTCTGGGTGCCCAGCGGCCCAGCCTGTGGCCCTCTCCAGCCACTGCCCCACCCCTGATGTGCCTGCTCTGCTCTCCAGAGCAACACCCAGGCAAGCTAGATGGGTATTTCCACCTGTCTCTGGCAGCAAGAACAGCTGAGGAGGCTTTGTTCTTGCCTTTTGTTCTGCTTCAATCCCATTTCTATGCTTTAACTCGGTCCCCATCGCTTTGCCAGCTGTGCTGGAGTGATCTGGGCTAAAGAAGTCTTCTAAAAGGAGGGGATTTCTTCCCCTTCATGCCATACAGTGCAGACCATTACCCCTTGCTGACACATCTTGAAGCACACTGGCAGCACCCTCTGCTGACTGGAAATAGTGGGCTCAGTGGTTCAGGGTCCTGCTGAGGGCTTGTAGTGTGTGGCTGACCTCTTCTGCGAGAGAAGCAGAAATCATAAGCAATTGTGCAATCATCATATCTAAAAGCACGTGGCTGAGCCTAAACACGTAGAGGGAGGGGAGAGGGAGCAAAGGTTGGCTGTGGGTCAGCCAACAGGTTTAGGAGAAGGTAGGTTTTGGAATGAAGTGGGGAATACAGAGGTTACAACAAAATGAAATGAAAAATGGAGCTGTGGGATCCCCCATGGGATAGGGATGAGATCCAGCAGACTAATAGGCATTTAGCACTATTGTGCTTATTGAATAAGTTCCCAGGTAGAAGTCTTCATTTGGACAATACTGTTATCTATTTATCTTCTCTTTCCTATACTGGATGAGGTCTTCTGGACTTTCTGGCTATCTTAGGGTTACTTAAACCATGGTCATGTAATACAACTGTGTCATGTTGTGTAACAATTTGCTTGTCTGTTTCCTAAACCACACAGTTCTTGTAGTAGATGTAAGACACTGACAAGTTACCGTCCCCTGGAAAGGATGAGTTCTTCAAAGTTCTTGAAGTCTCAGTGTGAAACAAGAAATGGTACCTTACAAAGAAAATAATTCCATCATTTTCTGTTGCTTTTTGACTGAAAGGCTGTTCCAAAGGCAAAAGAAAATAATTTTGCCTAAAATGAGAAGGGAAAGAATGGTAACTATGATGACAAAGCTAAGAGTAAATTCCAGTCGGTGTTTACACACAAGAGTGTGCCTTATGATTGCTTTCAGGAGGGATAACCAGCCACAACCCATTAGGAACGTACGTGAAAGGTATTTGTAAGTGGCCCCAATATTAAACATCTCCTTTTGCTCATAGAATCCTTCAGACTAGAGTCATGCTGACCTAGAACCATACCAGGTGCTTCTGAGACCCCTTTGTCAGAGAACTTTTAAACTATACAGTTTGCACCATTCTGTTTCACTTGGGCTTTGGCTGACTTTCACAAACGTTCACCTCAGTGGCAACAGATTTTCTTTTCTAGTTTGACAATTTAGATGATCAGCATTCACATAAAAATGTTTTGCCTGTATTCAACATTTCTGAAATCTTTAATTTAAACTCCTGGCTTAAAGTCAAGCCTTGGATCTCATACTTAAAAATGAGTTAAAAAGCTGGGAACTATTTAGTAGAGAAACAGATTTGACATCTGGGGGCTCCACAGCTGGGGGCAGGACTGCAGGTGAGGGTCTCATGAGAGCGAAGTAGTAGGATCACTTCTTTCAACCTGCTGGTCACACTTCTTGCGGTGCAGCCGAGGGCATGGTTGGCTTTTGGGCTGCAAATGCTCATTTTCAGGTCATGTTGAGTTTCTCATTCATCAACAGTCCCAAGTCCTTCTTCTCAGGGCTGCTCTCCATCCATTCTCCACCCAGCCTGTACTTCTGCTTGAGATTGCCTGGACCCAGGTGCAGGACCTTGCACTTGGCCTTGTTTATCTCCATGAGGTTCAAATGGGCCCACCTTCCAAATCTTTCAAACCTTTGTGGCAGAGACAGAAATGTGCCAAAGAAATAAGATTGAGCCTGAGATGTGGATGAATCACCAATTTCTTTTTGCTAAACTGACTTTAGGTCAATTGCTGAATTGGGAAGGTAGAAAATCTGGTCATGGAGAAAGAGCCTGATTCTTCTCCATGTTTTTTTTTTCATATTTTTGAATACTGTTTTATAAAATTGCAAGTTTTGATATGGAATTTTAAATTTATTTAATTCCATGGAAAAGCAGAAAAAAGAATTCTCTGAAACCATATAGTGTGCTTTTCATTGTTAAGGTCTTAAGGGTATACTTCAATGAGGTTCTGCATAGAAATAACGATCTGCTTGAAATTTAATGTATGCTAGAAAATTCAATACAGAAATTATGCTCATTAAATCAAACAAACAACTCCCCAAACCATTTCATGCACACACAAGTCCCTTTACCCACACTGGATAAATAGGCAAAGAATCTCCCTTGCTCATCAGAAGAATTAATTTATATGCCTCATTTGGATAAGAGTTACTTGGCCTGCAGGCATTATAACTACAACAATACATATGTTTACATCACAGTTTCCTCTTAAAATTTTATAATTCAGTTATAATAGGGACTTCTGGGAATCTAGAAATTGGTAACTTCTGCCTACTCTGTAAGAGTCTGCAAATTCCTCATGTCACCCAGTCCACACAGATTCTCTGCGTCTAGCCCTACACGACCTCAACAAAAAGTAAAGGAAGTTTTCTCTTCCTGTAGTCTATCAGCTAAGATAGTAATGAATTTACAGGCTACCTAGCTTATTCAGCTAATGTAACAGTTCCTGGAAATTCTTTAAATTGTTGATGAGCATCGTCTCTAATTCACCTGCTGAGACCTCACACTGCCTGCTTGCCTCCCTTTTCCTTGTAGACAGATATAAACCTTTATGCAAGCATTTGTAATTCAGTTTTAAAACTCAGTAATATTTTTCCAGGGTCCTGAATTGGATCTTACTGCCTTTCCTTTGCAACACTAACTTCAATAAGGTCAGGCTCGGTTTGTACTATATCTTCATAAACCTTATTGACAAGATGTGCTGCATTAGGGTCCGGGTTTGGGCCAGGAGTGCTCTTTTGAAGTGAGTCTCTCGGAGAGACCAGAGATGAACTGACTTCCATCTGATAAAATTAAGTCAGAAGGTGCACTCCAGGAACTCACCTGCTCTAGTCCAACAGTTCACTGGGTGTCCATGGCACCACAGTAGGGCTAGTCTATAGTAAAATACCCAAAATACCTATATTTGTGTATTGTTACCAAGAGTAGGTCCTCAGAACTGATTGTTTTACCTATAAATCTGCTTCTGTTGGCACCTCTACCTCTTGCTAATGGAAACGTAACCTCAACAGCCCTCAGATTTTTTAATCTCTGTGCTATCTTTTTGTGACTTTTTGTAACTAAAATGGCTAGAGGCAAAATACTCAGTTTGATAAATTTAGCTGCAGTTAACATAAGCAGTTACCGTTTCTCTTTGTATGTTGCTGATGTAAAAGGAATTTTTTAGTCTACTGATGATGTGAATGCCCATAATTGTAGTTCTAAGAGTGTGTAGGTGTAGGACTTGTAAAAAGGGTTATGTTAATCTGGTAAAATAGGTTTGAAAGAAAAGTCAGGAAACCATGCATCCATCCTCCTGTCCCAAATCAAGAATGATTGCATGTAAACCGTTCCTAGTCAGTGTTTGTGGAACCTAGAAAGACCTAGAGTTTCTTATTGTATAATCTAAATTGCAAACACAGTATGCAAAATGTTACAATTTTTTCCTAATAAATAATTTAATTTCCACAGAAGCACAAGAGTGAAAAGCTACATAAGCAGAGTTATATAAATCCTTTTGCAGCATTTCCTTATAATAAGTGGCAATTAGAAACATTTCTGAATAGGATCCCTTAATGGGTATGCCGCTTTTCAAATTTTTACTTTGCCTGTCTGAAATATTTTGGAAAATTTCAGCCAAAGTGATACAGTAATTTTTTTTCAGTCACTTACTTTCATCATTCTCTCTCCACTGCTCCTCATAAACAGTAGTACCATCAGAGGAAAGATATTTTGTTTTGCCCACGGTGTAATGTTCTGAGATTGTATCTTTAAAATTCTCTAGTCTTCACAGACGTTTGAAAAGTTGTGAGGGTTTTTTTGTTTGGTTGGGGTTTTTGTTTGGTTGGTTTTTTTTGCCATGGGCAACCTTTTACAATCTCTGTGAAAACTGAAATTGGCAAGTACTTGGTAGAGATTTTTTAATTGCCATAGTTAAAATGGCCAAAGAAATTAAAATGTCATTTTTCTTCAAACTGGTTTTCCTCAGACAGATCCCAAAATGATGCTCAAGCTACACCTGTACCATCCCTATAGAATAATTGAATGTGGTTCTCATAGCTCAGAAATAACCATGCTGAATAACTGTTGCTGCTACAAATTACTTGAGTATGCTTGAGGTCAGGGCTACAGAAGCTTCAGAAGCTTTTCCTTAATTGATTTCTGGTGAGCCTAGTCTCTTGAAGAAGAACAAGTAATCTGTTCTTGCTGCGGGGAGTGGAGTAAGAGCAGAAGGGGGAAATGGAATAAATCCAAAGTGTGGTTAGACAGAGACTGGGTGAGAGTCAGAAAACTGGAGAAGGAACTGATGAAAGCATTTGGTATTGAATTAGGACAAGAAAACAAAATATTGGATTTCGCTGTGACAGTTTGGTGAGGAACAACAGATACTGTGTTGTTTGGATTGGAATAGGGGGAATAAATAAGAAATTGGAAGTCAACTGTTCAAAAGCAGAATGATGAGAACAGGAATTAGAATTGAAGGGTTAAAGAATGAGCTGGGCTGGTCACCAGTAGCCTATTTACAGAACAGGTTAGGCATCTCTTGAGTGAGGCAGAATCATAGGCCTGGGAACGGTGTGAGAAAAACTTTGAATTTATCATCTGCCTCAGATTCAGCCATACACAGCTAATGCCATTGACCTTTTTTACAGATGTGTTTTGGGAAGATGGCCCATGAAGTCTTCAAAAATTCTATTGAGGACCTCTGTAGAAAGAAATGTGAGAGAGTACTCATAATCGCATATTGCCTGTGTAAAAATATTTTAAGAGTGTGCAGAAAAGAGGCAAGCCCCTTAACTGAGCCTTGTCCATTCTGCACATCAAATCAGACAGGTTGAAGGAATGATGTGTGCCTCAATTTTTTTTCCATCTTGGTGTTCTTAGTCCAATAAATCTGGACACTCTGACATGAGGTGGACAACAGTGGTCAACAGTAGTGAATCACCGCTGGTGGCACATTAGGTATGAGGTACAGCTCCTATCCCAGTGCTTCGTCTGCGGGCAGCACGCAGACTGACTCAGATCCACGTACTCTGGGTGCCTGGTGTGAAGTCACAGGACAAGAGCAAGTTCCCAGGTTGTGCTGAGAAGTGTAAAGCTGCAGTGGAGAGAATGGGATGTGAGCCCCTTGTGTACCTGTTACTCTCTGAGATTTGATTGGTCTTCACTCAGAGTAAGATTATGCAACAAAATGTTGCTGTAGTTTATATATTTCTGGAGAGGATGAGAGGTGAGTGATAATGCCTTGTACAGACAGTTCTGTCGTTTCCTAAGTCTGAATTCCAGCAGCTGAATGGCAGCTTTAATAACGCTCTTTCAACATAGATTCTTCTGTGTGTCATTAATTTGTAATTTTGCAGTCTAGCTGTAATTTGAGATGTATTTATTTAGTTTGCTTCAAGAGGATGGGAACCTGTTTGTGATTAATGTAGTGTCTTTTGGCTTCTTCATTCAGTGAGGAGTATAATTTTCCCCAATTGTTTGTTTCTCTCTCTGCACCCATTCCAATGCACTGCTATCTTTCTAGATATTGTGATGTGAGAATTAATCCTGTAGGAACTATTCCCCCCTTTCCCCCAAACCCTCTATCTTCCGCAGCAGGCCCTGACGATATAGCTAACCAAAATAACATATTCATCTTTGTAAAACTAGATCAAAGGCTTGCAAGCAACACAGATAGGAATATCTCAGATTCTTTTCTTCTTCCTTATGTAACTCTCTCTCTTTCCTTAAGGTAGCATCCCTTGGGTGTGGAAAGGGAAGGAATAAGGAGATTGGGTTGCACTCAATCTTGAAAAAAATGAAAATCCTCTTGAATTCAGAAATGTCTTTTTAAATTCTGTACACATGGAGTTCTCAAAGAGCTGAAAATATCATAGCCAATGATGAGTTTGAGCCATTCTCAAAGGCATTGGAGATGGGAAGCCCAGGATTACAAGGAATGCTGAAGCTGGGAGGGAATTGTCTTAGTAGTGGTCCATGACAGAGTTTACTTAGGGCCTAATTAAGCCGGTAGTATCAGGGACACCAGCTATTCAAGGAAATTCTAATAAATTTTTGGTCCAATTAAATAGGACTTTTCTTTCATAGTCTTCACCTCTTTGGATCCCTATGCTGAAGAGTTTGTATCCTGTCTGGTGCCGCACACTCAAGTGCACATCCTCTGAATTGTCTTAATTAAACTTTGATTAACGTTTTTAATTAGTTGCCTTTGAACATTGAGGTTTATAATAAAAGCTTTGGAAAAGAGGTGTTCTCATCTAGTGTTTCAATCAAGATGTCATATAATGCTTTTTTTGAAGACATCATGGTTTTAGCTAACTTCCTTGGTACCTGATAATAGCCCATGAAGCAGAATCAACATCAAAAAACCTGTGGCCATTTGAATTTCATAGCCTTGAGAGACAGGACAAGTATTTTACCGTATTTCTATTTTTTTCCCTTAGTACACCTCCTAGAACCTTAGAAATAAATGCCCAGTGAGCCATTGAAGTGATATACAGCCACCGGTATAAAGAGATTAGTTTACTGTATGTAATTAACAATGTGCAAATATGCCGTTTTTATCTTTGTAAAAGTTCATGCAGCTCATTGGCCATGAGTCAGTGCTGTGTTAAGGGGTCTGATTTTAGAACAACATTCTTAGAACATGAGTTGTCTCCTTTCATTCATGCTCTTTCCTTCAAGCAGTAGTGGTGGCTTTGATAGAGCAAGGAATATTTTGGACTTAGGCTTGAGACATAGAGTAGAACCGTCTTTCACAAGACTCGTGCCTTTGCACCTTCAAGGACCCATTCTCAGGCTGTCCCATAACGCTGTTTCCAGCCTGAGAGCTGATTCTGTCAGTGTTTCCTTTTGAATTTATAATCTGATCTGCTCCAGTGGGCTTACATGACCAGTTCCTGAAAACACTTCTGCAGAGCTCTGTGTGGATAGGCACAAGGCCTTTCTGTAGAGCAAAGGGTTTTGCTTTTTTGAAGGTTCAAGTTTATTCATTTACTATATCCCTTGAAGTATTTGAGGAAGAGGTGGTGAACTATGATTCCGATCCCTTGCATTCTTGGAATACAGAATGTAACTTTGCCATTTAAATATTGAATGTCTAATTTTGCCTCTGAATTTCTTCTTGACAAGTTTTCCATCATAATCTCTTTTTCTGAGAACAAAAACTGTGTTTTAGATAGTAATGGAGTTAGATATAAATATATGATTCTATATGGAAAACAGTATCTCAACAGCTACAACATCTGATCAGCTGGCAGCTGCTACAGTCTGGCTGTTGCTTTGGAAGTGCTGTGGGCTTGCCATCTGCCTGTCTCGCTAGGGTCTTGATGGGTTGCTGTGGGTTTTTTGGGCACACTTGAATGATTCCCTAAAATCATTTAACAGGTACCACTTACATTTTTGTTTGCTAATACTTGCTTCTGTTCTTTGGGAAGCATTCTTTATTAAGAAGTGTGTGCATATATTACGTGTTCCACCTAACGTGGTACCAATGCAAAAATATTTACTTTTAAGTCACACCCACCTAGAAAACAAGGGTGTGTTTTGGCAACTCCATTGAAGGTTGCTGGGAGCTGTGTCCCTCAGCTCATCAGGGGATGCCCATGTCATACACAGGAGTCCAGTAGACATCCCTGAACTAGTACTCACCTGACTCCTTCCACCAAACTGGAGTTGGAGGCAATGCAGCAGAAGTGAGCTAAGCATTGTTCATTTGCTAATGAAACACAGTTGATTCATTTATCCCAAGTGTCCCTGGGATAAACCTGTACTTCTTTGGGACCACCAGCTGAAACCATGGCACTACCCTGTGCCATTTTGCCATACGGGGAGGCTTGGGGCTATTTCAGGGACTTCGCTACCTTGGGTTATTCTGCCTTCACAGAATACTTTGACAGTTTGAAAATGCTTTGACATCTGAGGTTTATCATGTGATTAAATTAGGGTTCACTTTGATGGTTAAAATATTGTCTGCTAATTCATGCTGGTCAAAATAGCAGCTCTTTCAACACTTCACCAGGAAAGTAGAAGGGATTATTTTTGGTAGCCTGTGTGGTTATACAATTGAGCTGGAGGTGCACTGCAATCTTTTCCTAGTTTGGTATGTAGACCAAGACTTGGGAATTCTTCTTGTTTGTTTTTGTTTTGTTTAATATGGGCCTATTAGGAAAAGCAAGCAAGAAAAAATTATAGCAGAACATAAGAAAGACATCTGCAAACCCTCACAAGTTTTTTCAAGTGCAAAATTTAACTAAAACCCAGCGATATTTTCAGATATCTTAGCCAGTACTGAGCCAACTTGCTATTTGAAGACAGTGAAACAGACGTTTCTTAAACTCCAGCTTTGCAAGTGTTTTGTTCCAACTGTCAATAACATTTTCAGAAATATCTGGTGGCCTTTCGATCCATGCTATAAACAGTTTAAGGTTATTGGTTTTATTTAAGATATTAAAAATTATTCTGAGGAAAAACTATGTGAGTTTTGAACTGGATTTTTCTGATTGTTTAGAAGAAGAAGTATTTCAGAAAAATGAGAAACAGACAGTGCTTTCCAGAACTTTTTAACCAAATATTCTCCTGTAGCCTATTTTTGACCAAATTTTTCATAGGCAAATTGCGAGCATGTCATCTCTCATGGTCTAACCTCTGATGCCACTTGCAGAAAATGCATTGCAGGTGAGGCACTGACTAAAAACTGGGTTTTGCAGTAAAAAAACCCAAACCAAGCCCCATTTTTTTCTATCCGCTGTATAATAGTTACTACTCCCTTTCTAATGCAATTTATAAAACACCTTCTATAAAAAATACTGGTGTCAAGAAGAGGGATTTAGAAAAATTTACTGAGAAATACACTGAAACCTGTCGGTAAAGTTGCTGTCCTGGGACTAAGTGTTCAAATACCATCAAAAAAAGAGCAGATTTGTGTTTGAACATAAGTCTTACAGCTGACTGAAAGGCCCTACTTTTAAGTTGCTTGGAAAAAAATCTGGAAGATGCCACAGCTTCTCAATCAATTCTATAATTTTCTTCTCAGTCTATCCCATTAATTGTAAATATTTAGGTGCTCAAAAAAAAATTGGGAGAAGAGAGACTCTTAATTAATCCTGAAATAAAAAACCCTACTTTTTTTGCTTTGTTGAAAAACATGAAGATTTAAATTTCTGATTTAAATATATAATTTTTACACCAGATTTTTAATTTTCATTAAAATAAAAAATAATTCACTTGAATAGAGAGAATTATAGCTTTCCAAGTTTATATGGGAAATTAATTTCTCAATAAGAGGAATAGATAACAGAGCAGATAGCCCAGATCATGTCTGATTTCAGAATCAGCACGAAGAAAAATATGGAGATGAAGCTTGAAAAGAACCCTGCTGCTTCCTTCACTGAAATTTGCATTGTCCTTAGGAAGGCCTGGGCAAAAAAGTTTTCCCAGCACATCCATCTATGGTAATAATTGGAAATTTAATAAAGTACATTTGCAGCTCAGAAAGTTCCTTTATAACTGCATTAAACAAAACATGTATCTCTACCACAGTTACAAATAATGTGAGATTATTCAATTTCTAATTCTTATTCTGAAGGATTAATAGCACCAAACCCCATCAAATAAAAATGATTTAACCTGTTTAATACTGGAGATTTAATGAATTATTTATGAAAGTAATTTCATCTAGACTCTGCTAAGTAGCAGAATTGTTTTGCTTTTTGTTTGTTTCCCTCTTTTTTTTTCTCTTTTCACAGAATAGCTTATGTAAGGTAGTTTTGAGGAAGTTTTAATAGTTTTGACTTTGTGCCACCATCCACTGATGAACAGATGTGGATATAAATAACAGGATTTGGGCTTTTAATATACTGGGAAAAGATGGATAAAGACAAGTGATGTCAGGCACATTTGATGTCAGAAATTATCCTTCTGGATTTAAACTTAAGGCCTAGAGGGTCTTGGTTCCCAAAATTTGGTCCTAAAAATTGTACCAGAATTGAATTATGATGAAGATGAATTGAAGATGAAGACCTCATGAGATATAACTTTAATTATACATTCAATATTTATTTGAAATGTACACTAATATATGGATAATATGGGTTTTTTAAATTTTAGCTGAACTCAGAAAGACTGCTTTTTGCCTACTCTTCATAGAGGACCATGGATAAATAAATTCTTCTGTTATTCTGTGTTGTGCTTGTGTAGCACTATCAAGTTAGTCAAACCACATTTACAGTTACTTGCTGCAGAATGAAGAGTAGAGTGTTGTTTCTCCTTGAAAACTTCTGTATCCTTTCAGTTTATCTGAAAAGAACCTTCCTTCATTGCATCAAGCCCATCTTGCTGAAAGTTCCTCGTGAACAAATTAACAGGGAGTCTAAAGTGCCCCCTATTTTTGCAAAACGAGACTGATGTTAAATCACTTTTTTTAAGCATGCTTCGTTAATGCACCTCTCCTATGCAGACTGCAGTTTCAAAAGGATGCTTACCAATATCAAATCTGGCTTAATCAAATGTCAAAACAAAGCATGGGTGTGTTGATATTTGTTTTAGCATTTGTAGCTAAGTTCCTTGTGTAAGAATGAAGAAAGGACAAGAGAAAATGAGGAATTGAATGCAAGAGTTAAGAGGAAGATATTCAACCAAGGCCCACTATGTGCAGAATATGGGCAGTAATGCAGCTATACAGAGTATGTATACAATGCTATACCGGACAAAAAGTGAAGAATAATAGTAGAAGTTTGCTTTGAGCTATTACATGTGATATTTAGTGGACGATATTCTTTGTAAGAAATGACTCCTTGGCTTGCTGGAAACATCAGTACTTGAAAACACTGTACAATTATTGAGTACTGGGAAAAAGTAATTTTTGAAGCAATCTGAGGTTGTAGCTGCTGTTAGCTGAACTCACTTTCCAGAACTGAAGTGAGATTTCTCAGTCCTGAAACATTAATCTCTGTGCACCATGAGTGAAAGGACGGACACTTTGTAGCTGGGGACAGCAGCAATGGTAAATATGAACTAGTGACCTGTAGTTTCTATTCTCAGTTCAGTGTTTTGGAGATATCAGATTATTGTTAACTGCAGGGCTTTTGTCAATTAACTGTATTAAATTCTTACTTGTTGCAAATGAACACAGATATGTCCTAGGGCTCTATTGGCCCAAGCCTCTATAGAGCTTGGGAAAAAGGCAGTCCTTGCCCCTAAAAGTAATGGTTTAACCATTTGGGTAAAATGGGGGTGTCAGAATTGGAGATTGTGGTATATTAAGACAAAACTGCTCACCAAGAAGGGAAATTTTTTACAGAGCATTAGCAGCCTTAATGTTCTCCAGCTTTTTGTAAGCATCCCAGACAAGCAGGTGCAATTTGAAAGAAAGCACCAGAGAGGCTGTTGAGAGCTGCTACCCTGTACAGAGAAGAATTTACAAGAACAAGCTTTGAAAATCAAACTGTGCATAGTAGCAGAAGATTTTATTCTTGGATGGTGAAAGTAGACACATTTTTTAGAGCATTATAAGAGACTGTTTAATTAGAAACAGTCTGCTGGAACTCTCTCTGCCTGTGAGAGCCTTACACCATGTGCTTCAGGTTTTGCTGTTGTCTGGGGTTGTCTTTGGTGAGTCCTGATGCTCAGTTTTGTGCCTCTTGTGATGTCTTTAGGAACTAATCTTTGAATCCTGAATATGACAGATAGGTTCTGAATAGACTGTGAAGAACTCTGAAATTCAATCAGATACTTATCTAGAAGACATCTGCTTGAGAAATGTATGGTAAAATAAATATATTTTTTCCTGGGGACTCCCTTCCTTTTTGAAAAAACTTTTTAAACCATGTAATTTGAAGAATACTCAAAGTTCTATGAATTTTGAAATAAAAGGTGACCATTTGTGTTGTGTTCATTTAGTGACAGTCCCTAAGCTGTGCATTATTTCTGCATAAGATATGGTACATGCTGGAAAAAAGGTATAACTCAGAAATACAAAAATGCTTGAATACACATCTGTCCTAGTATTTTTCCAGTGGTTCCTTAGGCTCACAGCTGAAATGTAAACCTGAGCCTGAACTTCATCTTTCATTGTTTTCCGGTTCCTGAATCTCATGATACATTTTTTAAATTGTTGTCATATAGAGCTAAAAGCCACAAACGTTTTGCTTACATGTATTTGCAGAAGCTAAACAAGTTGTATCTTAGCCTTCTAATTAATAAACCAATTAGAGATTATTAACAGTTTCACAGATGGATTTTTCAGGTTACAAGTTATTTTGAAAACATTTTTAATCCCTTCTAACTTGTGACTCAGTAATTTTTAAATTGTGTACTGCACAGCATGACATAATATTCCAGTAATGGTCTCACTAATGCTCTTCACAGAGATAAATACCAGCTCTTCAATAATCTTAGTATTTGCTGGCTTAAGCATCCAGGAATCACAGTCATTTTTTTAATCTATAGCACTGTGCTGAATGTTCATGCTTAATTAGCTCATTTACTATGACCCCAGGATCTTTCTCAGCGTACACGTGTTTCAGAATGTGGTCTACATTTTCACAGAATTGTAGGATAGTTTGGATTGGAAGGAACCTTAAAGAAGGGTTTCAAACTCCCCTTCCATGAGAGGGATATCTTCTACTAGACCAGGTTGCCCTTACATCCCATTTTGCTCTTAGATCTTGTTTCTGTCTGTAAATTTCATGGTTTTCAGAACAAATACATCTGGAGCGATCAGATTACGGTGCATAGCATCTCTATACACTGTAACTTGGCACTCTACTGATTTTCATGTTATTTCAGACTGCATATTTATAGCATTTACCATTTGTTCATCTATTAGATATCTTCACTGTTTACAGCAGTAAGGGAGCATTTGTAGACATTTATTGAGATATTAATGAAATGCAGACAAAACCATATGGATTAAAGCTGTGTGGCTGAGGCAGCTGGTGCTTTCTATTGTTTGTTCTGTAGCAGATCTTGCTGCAACAAATGGCAGGACGAATTGAAGCAAACATGAACCAGTTCCTGAGCTGAAGCACTTACAGTCAAGCATAATAAGGTAACTGAAAATGAGTATCAGGGCACATGACAGTGCTGCAGTGGCTTTGGTGCTATCTACCTTCCTGTCTAGCAACAGCAATTAGGGAGCATAGATGGGTGAGTATCTTGTGGCAGGAATATCTTTAGCCACTAAGTTGAATACACCAACATCCACAAGTCAGACATGCAAAATATGGTAGTGTAGTTACCATATTTTAGGAATGATAATCTAAGTTGCATCCTTTGCTACAAATGCTCCTTCTCTGAAAGTTTGCAGGAGGGTAATAGTTTTTCATACGCTTTTGTTCGGGATTTTGCTGTTGAGTTGTGCTGCAGAAAGAAAACTGTTTCTGTGAGGAGATAGCTGGTGTACAGTGATAGAACAAGAGCTAAGGGCATGGGATTGTGTTTGAGCTCTGTGGATGAAAATAATGTGTTACTGCCGATGCACCTGGCTTTGAACGCTCTCTGCATACAAAAAGACTTCTTTCTGTTTCATTTGAGACAAAGAGTGTGTGAGCCTGAAAAATAATGCATTATCTACCAGGTGCAAATTTAGGATTTTGCTGCTTGAATGTGTTGTCATTCAGGTGCTAATGGAGTGGGCCTCAAGGTTTTGTTCATTAAAGACTGTTTAATTGCTAGGATGTAGCATGGAGTTGCATAAGAAAATCATGGCTTTGGAAGGCTGGCCAGAAAAGTTACGTGATTGTGTGTGTCTGCATACAAATGCTTCCCGCAGCCCATGTGACCTATAGGCAGCATTTTTTGATCCTCTGTGCACCAGCATTTGGAATATTAAATAGTGAACTTTAAAATGGAGAATGAAGGTTTTCCACTCAGAAATAATATTTTGAAACTGTGCAATTAGATAAAGTCCAATTTAGAGCCCTGGTGACCAACTGTGGTGACAACTGATTGCAAATATATAGATAAAAATATTAGAATCAGTAGAAATGTGCCATATAAAAGTGGATATCTTAATTGAATTCAGAATAAATTAGCATGTAGCCATGTATATTATGATTTCATGACACAATAAAGATGTCCCTTTAAAAAACAACAATGACCAAATAATGTCTAACATTATTATCATTTAGAGGACATTATTTAATTTGCAAAACATTTTAAAAGTTTTTTTAAAATGCAACACCTCTCTGACGTACCATTGATGTGGCGGTTTGTTTACGGCTGTTTTTATAAGATCTGAGTTTAAACCAACATATTTTTGTTTGCACTGGTAAATAAATTATCACCATCTTGTCTGTGGATTCTTGGTAAACAGGCTGAGGGGTTTTTTTTCCAACCCATTTGATTTTCAGTAATAAAATGTAAGCAATTAAACAAGTTATTTATGAAAAAGTAATTGCAATAATAGAAGGCTAAATAAAAGAAGATGCTAAAAAGATGCTAGGGAAATGTTTTATTGGTTTGTTGGTTGTTTTAATTAGACATTCTAGCAATGTAGACTTTTATGGGTCTTCCATCTCTTACTGATGTGTTGCATCAACTTTCATGAAAAATCATTTTTCACCGAACTGTTGTTATCTGATATAGCATCTACTTGCCTTACCCGCTGATACAGTTTTTTTCCCCTGAGTATTAAAACAGATCAGGTAGAATGCTGACAGATACACATTCTTCCCAGAGGAAAAACCTTCACATTCCCTTATTCAGGAATGAGCTTTTAAAACTCATTCAATCTGTAAATGACCTATCTCAAACTAAATGAAAAACAATACCCTTCCTGTACTAGCACACTTGAGTTTTCAAGGATAAATTTATGTTGTGCTTTTCCATGTAGTACTTTATTCTCCTATTTGCAATCCCATTTGCCAGATATTTTCATGCTGATCCCAGTGGCTCAGTAGTGGAAAGAGCTAAGCTGAGAATCCTTCCTCTGGAGAAGGTTTGTCTTATAGTACCCTTTGTTTGAAAGTGCAGCAGTTGTGGTGACAAAAATATTCGTATTGAAAGAGTACAAGGCTCTGACCCACCATCCTCCTTATGTGGGAAAATTGACTATGCTCTGCAAGAGGAGAGAAACATGAAGGTCATGAACGTGTGTTGTGCCATGCAATGCAAAACATTTTGTACTGGGTTTATGAATACTTCATATGGCATTGGCTGTGAAGTGAAATTATCGAACATGGTATTACATTTTCTTTTATGAAATGAAAGAGAAAAGAGAAGCAACAAGATGTGAGAGGCCAAATAACAGAAGGTGGCATATTTCCAAACCAATCTGTGAGTCTGGAGGTTGGGAAAGCTAAATAGTTGAAAACTCTCTGTAGAAGAAGGAAAAGGGAAGTTTCTCACACACCCTTGCAGAGACTTGATGCAGTTGGCAATGATGGTAAGTGCTGCAAGAGCTGGTAAGCCTCAAAGAATTAAAAAATGGATATAGACAGCATATTCTTTGATTTTTTTTTTAATTAAAAGTTATGGTTCTTAATATAATGTTTAGCTTTAAGAAGGCCTTTATGGAAATTTGTTGATCGCTGTTTTCCCAGACAAACGCCTCTTAAAGTGGTGTGACAGCCTTGTGTTTTGCTGTCAGGATGCTAACAGCTTTCATTCCATTCTTGCATGGCATGAGACAGGGAGGGTTGCCTTGTGAACAGAACACACACTGGCAAAAGTTGTTGGCCCATAAATACCACCATTTCTGTAGCAGGGGCATATTTCAAGTGAACTGTGTTACTGTATCACTGCCTGTGTTTCTGTTAAATAAGAAATGTTAAATATAAATCTGTTTAGAGATATGCCTGGTAAATATCAATTGATGTTGTGCATCAGCAGGAACTCTGCATATAGACATAAAGCAAGTAAAACAATTAAAATCATCTGAACAAACCTAAACTTGAATTTTGCCATACTATTCAAAAGACTTTACTATTTTTTTTAGAGTTCCTGCAGTATCACAAGAGGGGTCAGGGAAGCAAAATGGAGCTCTCAGAAAGGAACTGAAATTCAAGCTCAATTCTTGCCAACAGAATGCTTATTTTCAATGTTTTTGGATGGCAGCTGCCCTAAGTCTATAGTTTCTATTTTCTGCTCTTACAGGTTGTAGATGGTCTTTATTTTCCCCAGCTGACTTCTGTCTACTCTCTTCACTGCCTTATTCCTAGCAGCTTTTTTAGCACTGTGAGAGGCATCCCTTCTGCTTCTCTTTTCCCAAGGCTCCCATGTTTTTCTTCTTTAGTGATCTTTTATGAAGCAAAAATGGGCATAGATGTATGGGAAGAGATTTTTTGAGTACTTCAGAATTACAGGATTAACCTTACTGTACTTTAAATTATTAATTCAAAAGAAGATGGAGGAAGGTGTGAAGGAAATTTTGAAAAGCCTTTCAACATGGTGTTGTTTTTCTTTTTCTGTTTCAGTTATGGTTTGTCATATCTTATCTTCTCTTTCAAATGCTGTATTCATTCCCTTTTTAGTTTCCTGATCAAGATTTCCAGTAATGAATATGTCATCAACTAAGAATGTGTGGGTTTGCCTGGTCTTTATTTCAGCAGGAGAAAGGAGACTCAGTGTGTGTATTGGGTTTTCATGGCATGTTTTTGGTAGTGGGGCACTACAGGGATGGCTCCTCTATAGAGAAATCTGCCAGAAGCTTCCTCCATTCTTGGTGGAGCCAATGACAGCTGTCTCCAAGACAAGCCACTGGCCAAGGTGGTAGAGCCTCTGGTATAACAGATTTAAGAAGGAGAAGTCAGAGGAGTGAGACCATGTGAGAGGAACAGCCCTGCAGACACCCAAGTCAGTCCAGAAGGAACGGAAGGAGATGCTTGAGCTGCCAGAGCAGAGATTCCTTGGCAGCCCATGGGGAAGATGGTGGTGAGAAAGCTGTGCCCCTGCAGCCCATGGACATCCACAGTGGAGCAGAGACCCACCTGCAGGCCCTAGAGGGTCTCATCCTGGAGCAGCTGGATGCCCAAAAGATGTGGGAAGCCTGCACTGGAGCAGGCTCCTGGCAGGACCTGTGGACTCATGGAGAGAGGAACCCACACTGGAGCAGTTTGCTCCTCAAGGATCGCACCCTGTGGAAGGGATCCACAGCGGTGCAGGAGAAGAGTGTGAGGAGTGGAAAAGACAACCTGATAAACTGACCACAGGTCCCATTCCCCATGCTTCCTGTGCTGCCGGTGGGGAAGAGGTAGAAAAAATCAGGAGTGAAGTTGAGCCTAGGAAGAAGGGAGGGATGGAGAGATGGTGTTTTGAGGTTTGGTTTTATTTCTCTTTAACCTACTCTGATTTGATTGGTAATAAATTAATTTTTCTCTAAGTCCAGTCTGTTTTACCTGTGACAGTAACTGGACTGATCTCTCCCTGTCCTTATATCAACCCACAAGTCTTTTGTTGTATTTTCTCTCCTGTGACCAGCTGAGGACGGGAGGGATAGTGAGGCTTTGGTGGGCAGCTGGTGTCCAGTGGGGGTTAATAGGCGTCTTTTTAAAAACTACAAACAGGAATATCATCTATCCAGACTGGCTTTTCCTGTGCTAACAGGATCAGCTGATCTGTTCTTTTTAGACTTGTCAGAATATCTTTGTTACATTGTGGTTCACCACAGTTCTGGTGTTTTTTTATCCTAAGACTGTTCATTAAAATAATCCCTGAATGCAGATTAACAGTTTGTTATGCTTTTGGCCTGACCAACTACTTCTGTCTATCACAGAAACAGTGACTATTGCCAAAGTAATAAATATATCATAAATTGCAGGATCAGATCATTAACTGCAATTGTTATGCCTCTCATATGCTATCTACTTCATCGCTCTTCTGTCTATGAACCTATCTTAGCTAGAAAAAATTTAATGCTCGAAGCCTCTAAGCAGCTTTAAATGGCTGCCTTATCTTTCAAAAAGGAAACTAGATTGTTCCTCAGCTAAGGAATTTTACCTCCAAAACAAGCTGGTCTGAGTACAGGGGGACATTTTTCAGTCATGCACAAGGGATGGCTTAAAACCTATTTATTAACTCTGCACGGTAAAAAATATGAACTTCATATCTCTTGACAATATAATGTCCTGAATATCCAGCAGGGCCATGTAACTCAGCTTCTTATTCTTTAACTGTCTGAAAGATGGAAAAGTAAGCAGTGTTGTTTTTGATAGGATGACACCAGTTGAGTGCCTTTTTTTAAATAAGAGACATCTGAACTACATAGTCTGTAGTTTTCTTTTCCTCAAACCTCCTTCCAGTTAGAAAAGCCTAATAATTTTCATAAACCATTTTGTTTCCAAAATATTCCAGCATTTGAGCATAGGTTTACCTCACCTCCCCACCAAAACATGTAAAATACTGTAGTACAAGTATTTTTAATGCTTTCTGGGACTGTCTGCAGAATTCCCAAGCAGGTAATGCTCCTCTCAAAAAATTATAGTAATGAGGTATTTGATTAGGAACCCCTACTTTTTTACCTTAAGAGTCCATCTGTATGTGTACTATAAAGTACATGCATATATATATATATATATATATATGTGTGTGTGTGTGTGCATATATATATAATACAATACACACACAAGCACACACATATAAAGCAAACTGAAATTATGACTGGAGACACATTTCCATATGCTTGAATTTTTGTATTGATAATGCATATATATATATATATATATATATACACACATATATATATATTTTAAAAATTTACTGTATGCTAATGAAACTCTCTTATAAAATAAAAAAAAAATATTTTTCCCAGTGCCTTTATGGTTCATCATATAAAATCCGAGTGTTTCATGAGTATTTCCTATTGACACTCCAGAAGGTGAACATATCTATTTTATAGAGAAATGATGTGATCCAAAAGAATACATTCTATTACATTTTTATCCCACTTTGTGATTCCTAGGACTTGAATTTTGGTGATGTAGGTTAAATTAAACTCCTTTTTTCAGAGAATTCAGATGTTGCTGTGAGTCATAAAATTTTTTTAAAAACCTGTGCTGAAGATCAATTCAAGTCAGAAACATTTCCAAATTGTCGTAGTTTATCTTGCTTTTTTTCCCTGGATGCTGTTCATAGGTACATGGATTGAAGCAGGAATGCTATGGTAAAAACTTAAACCTCCATAACCAGGACATAGGAAAGTATGAGATGATGAATGATGGGACAGGTATTATAAAGGGAAATTTTTCGAGGTGTTGGGGTTGGAGTTCAGAGCAATGCCTTTTATTTCAATAAAAAAGTTAAAAAACAGTAAAGTTCAGGTGCAGTTGGGAGTGGGGATCAGGGTAGGTAGGTGGGAAAATAAGAATAAGGGTGAGCTGTTCTAATGCAGCTGAAAACTTTGAAATGCTCCAAATAGATTTCCCCTCTTGATAATGAGAGGTGAGTAAACTTTCGTCAGATGAAAGATTCATGATATTTTGCAGGTGTTGAACTGGAGAAAATAATAGAAAAGCTTGGGATGTTTCACAAGCAGCTTACATATCCTATATTAATTTCCCGTTGCAAACATAGTGTTCAAAAAGTGAGAGTTCAGTTTAAGTGTGAAATCACCTTTTTTTTTTAACTTAAAAAAGAGTCTTTTGTTTGAACTGTCACTGCAGCATAATTTATCCTGCATTTATTATAATGTGCATTCAGTCACATTTAGTTTTTTACTTCCGAGAGTTAATTAGTGTTTTAAAGTCTTTTGTATACTTACTCCCCCATGGCTGCATAATTACAGTTTATAACGAATAATCTCTGAATTTTGATAGGCTACTCTGGCTTTCGTAGTTTAACAGATAAACCTGAAAATAGAAAGTACATTATTCTCACATTATTTAGGAAAAAAATTAGTTTCGCCTAGTTTAGCCATCTGAAAGCTAAGTGTCTTATCTACCCTTCTTGACGAGGCACCTCCTGTGACTGAGGAAAGGTAGGTAATGGATGGAACAGTTTGCCTCCATCATCATCACTTTTTACACCTGAATCAGAGCATCACAGGAGAGAAGACCCTGCTGTCTAATGAAGAAAATGAGTAGTCTTCAATACTGAAGTCATATCATTATCATATCATTTTATCCAGTAGTCTGAGAAGGGCCTTTAACTTCTTCAGATTAGATCTTGTTGACTACACCTCCAAATATTCTCTATTCTACTGGAATACTGAAACCTTTAGTTGTCTCTATACATCTTGAGCATGTATTAAAATACTTGCTAGAATATCTTCCTAAAATAAGGACATTCAGGCATGTATTTAACTGCGGAGATTTTTTGGTTTAAGAACCAGAGTGGAAGTGGTGTGTGTTTTGCAGAGCTGCTTCTCAGAACTAGAGTATCGTTTAATATTCATGCCTAAAGAAGGGAAGGCTGATTTAGATAACATCTCAAGAGGCAGCCATGCAGGTTGCAGTGCTCTGTGCAGTTCTGCAGTCAGAAGTGCTGTGCTAGATGTTACATATTCTTCCAATCTGTGTGAAGTAGAAGTCGTTTCTGGCCTGAGACTGGCCAAGGTTTTTTGTGGCCTTTTGCTCTCATCAGAGTAGTTGTGGATGGATGTGATCTCAGTCTGTCTGGAAATGGGGTTTTTTTAAACAAAAGTAATTCTAGAAGAACTTGTAAATAGGTTTATGCAAACCATTAGCAGTTTTTCTTCAATATTATCTGTTTTATTCATGTGAAGGCTATAGGTCTCATCTAGCTCTGTTATTGCCTTTGTGTGATCCATGAAACTTATTGAAACTATTGCTAGCTGAAAATGATTTAAATGAACGAATCCAGACAGGAATTTGTAATTTGTTTCATTGTGAAAACATTTTACCATTGTTAAAATGTTAAATATATGTTTCTTTGTGGAAGGAAATGCTTAGGCATTTATTTAATTTTTTTTGGTGGAGAAAATTAAATTTTTAATTTAATTTAATTTAAAATTAAATTAAAATTTTTAGTTAAAACAGTTTCTCTTTAACATAAATTTGTAGGAGGTTTAAAAAATAAAATTTATCATTTAGAATTAAAATGTTTTTAAAAAGCTTTACAAATCTGAGTGGTACCCTTATCTTAAACAAATGTATTGCCATGCAAAGAGAACAGCTACTTTAGCCTTCATTTTGGAGTTGTTTTGTTTTCTTAGAGCTATGGAGAAGGTCCATCTTAGTTAACATCACAGTTTATGCTCTGGAGGGACTATGAAGATTTACATTTAGTTGCTTCACCTATTTTTTTTCTTCTTTTTAAAATCGTTTTAGTGGATGATCTTTTGGGAGAAGAACCAATTAAAAAGCAATATATTGATAATACTGCTTATTCAGCTTTTATATTTTACTTTTTATTAGTAAACTGTGAGGACACTTAATAAGGATTGTATTGTAGGTTTTGGGGGTTTTAAATTACTGATAACTACATACTCAAGTGACAGTTGTAATGTGATGAAGACCTTAGGAGGGATTGTGAGGCTGAAAGACCCTTACTTTTAAAAAATATGCCATTTGGTGTTGTAAAAAAAATTACTTCCGCCTCCAAACCTTGTTTTTCATGTCACCTTGGACTGGTATCATCATAGATACAAAAATGTTACATGGCAGAATATGTTTACACAAAAGGGATAAAACTAAATAAGAAAAACAATGAATCAGTGTGGAGATCTCTGCCTCTGTTGAAGCCAGATATCAAATTGTTCACGACAGGAAGGATATGATCCTTTTTCTTCCAGTGCTTCATGAAGTGTCCTTTAAGCAGTGAAAGTCCACACTGATTTTCAAGCCGGAACTGCAAAAAATGTTCATGTTCACAAAAGTACTACACTGTGAATAACAAGGTCTTGACAGAATTGACTCTTAGAATAGTATGGTACATTATCTTTAAAGATACTGCATGTGTTTCTACCATACACGTCTATTTTCTTCAGATGAGAGTGGAAAAATTTTACCCTCTTACAATTTCACCCTCTTATTTTATTACTTTCAAATACCAATTATATGGTTCCTGTATGAAAAGTTTTCTGACATGACTTTTACCCATGGTACACGAGCTTTTCTGCTTGCTGCAGCTTATTCTCTTTGCAGAGAGAAAAACAATTGCAGGCTTTTTAAAATAATGATCTCTTGTACTAAAGAAAATGTAATGAATATAGTTCTGACTTATTCTAAATTAAAAGCTATTTTAAGCTATTTCAAACTTAAGTCTCTAAAACTTTAGTACTTGGTCAAAAACATACCCAAGCAAAATTACCATTTTTTATTACCTATTCTCTGGCACATAATTTTTCATGTTTATTGATTTTTAATCCACCTTAAAATTGTTATAGCTTCCATCATCCATGCTATTTTATTGGGAAAAAATGTTTTCTTTATATCTAACCCACACATGGATCTTTTTTACCAATCAAATTTTGAATAATTCTTATTGTATATAGTCATAGTCTACTTTCTGTCTCGACCAGAGAGTGTGAGAATCTTCTGAGGAGATCTGAGGGCATTCTCACTGTTCCAGAGCAAATAAAGTATTAAGTATCATGAACAAAGTGAAATGTTTTAAGAAGAGCATTTTTAGAGTGATGCTTTCCCGCCACAATAATTATCAACAAAAACCTCCCACATATGAGAGTGTCTCTGAAAAGTGTCTTGGCACTTTGTGCCCATTCATCTGAATATTAAGTGTTCACATCTGACATACAGTGGGACTGGGACCTCCTTGCCAAAACAGGCAAACAAGCAAGGGTTGGGTCCAAAGTGGGTTTCTCACGCCCCAGTGAGTACAGTAACCAGGAATAATCCCCACACAGATGCAGTGCTGGCTCTGCAAAGGGCAGTGCTGTCCTTTTGTGTTTTCAGGGATTGTCTGCTTCTTGCTGGAAGAACTAGAAATCTGTGTAAGAGCAATCCTACTTTTCATTTTGTTCATGATTCCAACATAGTAGCCCTTATCACCTCTCTGCTAGCTTTTCTACGAGGCTGCTAGAAGTTCTAGTCAGAATCACACAGGAGTGGCACACTGCTTTTCTGCTGCTGCTTCAGAAAGGCTGCAATGGACACTTCCTGTGTAAAGTCAGCTCTAACATTGAAATCAACAGCTGATATATGAAAAGCTCCATTTTTCGTTTTGTCCTTGCTCATTGCAGGGGGACTGAACTAGATGACCTTTAAAAGTCACTTCTAACTCAAATTATTCTGTGATTCTATCATTTTAAAATTTTATGTACTGAGTGAGGTATTTGGGAATATTTTTACTTTTAATTTAGACAAATAATGGCCTTAATTTTTTTTTTTCATAGCAAGATAAGGACAGAAAGAGCTGCTTATTTTTTTTTTTTTTTGTATTTAAACAATGCAAATGGTTATTCATTATTTCTGAGCTTTTGTTCATGTTTTACTAGTCCAGCCCATCTGAGCACCCACTGGATTACAATCTTAAAATAATTGTTAAGACTCTTGAGAAATGTTGTGTTCCAAAGCAAATTCTAGAAAGCTATTATATCAAAGCCAAACAAATAACTAAATGAATCATTACTTCTCACCTAGCACTCATTGCAGTGTTATTGCATAATAAACCCATCTGAGCGGAAGGAGAAAAAATAAATCCAGAGAGAAATTAAGTCTATATGCTTGTAATGACTAGAATTCATTTGAATAGAAACAAAAGCAAGAAGGAATGATGATGGTGATCAATATCAGCCTAGAAAATGTCTTTTATTACACCTATCCTTGCTGCTGTATTGCCTTTCCGCAGCAATTTGTGATTTGAGCCTGCACAAATCTAGTAGCTGGACTCCTTCAGGAGATAATTTTCTTCTACTTCTGCTACTGAAATCTCTGCCTTTAGCCTCAAGATCAGAAAGAAATAAAAGAGTATTAACATGCAAAAGAGGCATGGGATGTGGAGTCGTAGCACCAAACTCTGAATCCCGCTTCCTAACATGCTTGCTCTTAAGACCACCTTTTTATTTTGCCCATCTTTGCTAACAAGTCCATCTGAGGAGTGGTAGGGTAATGGTCACAGTGCTTAATGACTTGATAGGACTAGGGGTGCTTGATATCTTCCAAACCAAGTTCACGGATGCTGGAATTTCAGGCCCCTGAGCACAAGAAGGAAAAAATGCCTGGAGCTGTAAGGTACTCTGTAGTCCTGGTCATGGGAGCAGGACAAGGCCATAGCTCCAGTTTCTCAACTTCAACCTTGTAGCTGTAAAGCAATGAAGCAGGAGGCCTGCAGATGCTGCTTTGGTAGCAGATGTCAGAAAAGAGTCACTTTGCCTGTGACCTGCATTGGCCCTACCACAGCCTCTTCATTTCCCATCACCCTATTAGCCATCTCCTCCAGGAGAAGCAGGGCGGGACCTTGCGGTAGGAGAGCAGGCAGAGCCAGCAGCACCTGGTAGGAGGGAGGGAGAAGTGAAGGGTCACCAGGGCAAATAGCAAAGGACTACAAAGGACCTGAAAGTAACCTGCGGCATGAATCTCTGCTGTGAAAGTGAGAGTTCTCTTGCTTTGCATCAGGCTGATAAATAGGAATTTTGAGTTGGCTATTCCTCAGTTCATGATGGAGTGAGACATGCCAAGACTGAACAGAGCTGAAATTAAAAATTAGGTACTTGGGCATGTAATAATGGCAAATAGGTTTCTAGGTATCTTAAATGATGCTTTTTATTTGTAAAGTATCTTACCAAACCTGAGCATTTCTTTTTCACAATATAAACCTGAATTAGTGCAGCCATGAAACAGCCATTATTTCCATCCAAATTACTGCCATAAGCAGTGGTTCTTAATGAGAGAAAATCGAGGCGTGTATGTTTGAGGTTTGCACAAGGTCAAGCAAAAGCTGATCACCAAAATTTTCAATGGTTTTGTTTTAACAGAATGGTGCAGCATGACATATCAAAACATGTAACATTATGTACTCTATTGAGTAATAAGTGGTATTTCTTAGCCCTGTAGCTGTCACAACCATTTCCATACCCCCAGGCTACAGACATATTAACTTAAGAGTTCCAAGAGTGGATAAGACACGTACAGCTCCAACATGATTTGTGGAATAGAAGCACCATAGGGATAGCATGTATGGTGTCATAATACTTATCAATAAGAGTAAATATCTGTCTGTTTTGACATAGGTGACTGGAAGGACACATGAATTAACAGTATGTGGCAGGAGGTAAAGAGTAGATGCACTCTGAAATTAATTACCAACATCATTACTTTGATCAGCCATTAAACTGGAAACTTATATAAGAAAAATGAAGTCTTTTTAAGAAAAAAGATGATAAGATACACATTGAAGCCTTAACTTTTGGCTGCTGTAATTTTACACAATAACTATCTGTATAATAAGAAGTACTGTAATATTCTGGATATTTCAATTGCAAAGAACCATTTCATCATACCCAATTTCAAGAATAAAAAAAATTGGAGATATGAATAAAGGAGAGATTTGCCACATTGTTTGCCAGTGACTATCAGTGAAGTACAGAAAACATTTGTATGTAGAAACAAAGTGAACCATTTCCATCATATTTCTGTGCTGGATAATGTCACATTTGCCCGAATAAGTTATTATTAAGCTCCCTTTGGCTTGACAAATGTGTTTGAGCTGTCAGATTGTGTCTAAAGGCAGCCACTCAATTCTTTGTTTTTAGTCCCAAATTACACTTGACATTTATTGTTAAACTCAAGGTGTCTCCTTAAAAAACCGATTCAGTCTTTGCAATTGTGCACTTTCTACTAACTAATCAATAGATAAGCAGTTTACATGGCCTTTGGCTTCTAGTTCAGTCACTAGCTTTTAACAAAAATCACTGCCTTGGAAGCAACAAAGACCTTTAAAGGGATTGAAACAGTCATACATAATTAAGCTTTTCTGCCTGTATATTTATGCTTTGATACCAGCACACAGAGAAAAAATTAAAATGTGCAGGGATTTTGCCTCTTTCGTTTAAAAAAAATCCAACCTGTTCTCAGTTCATGTTTTTTCTTTACTCATGGATGAAGAGTTTCTATGCTACTTGGCTAGAAAGAGCTACGAAAAAGACAGAAATCAGTGGAATGCTTGTAGAAAATGTAGTAGTGGTAACACCTCTCTGCAATTCTCTAGGCATTTTAGAATTTACTCCTTGCTGAGGATTAATGGGTTTTGTACCAGGAGGTTGGCTGGGATCCATTGGCTGCAGATGCAAACAGTTGATGACCACTTCCTACCTCTTGTTTGTGGCCCATAGGAAATTGCGGTGTGAAAGTGCATCAAAATGCTGAAGATATATCTTGGATAAGAGTGGAGAAAGAGAGAGAAAGGATGATTCACATTCTCATGTTTGGTATTTCCAATTGCTGACAGAAGACCAAAAAAATTTGTCATGTTTGAATGACTTAGTGAGGACTGCAGAACACTGTACTGCTGGTAAGTTGTACTATGCCATATTCATGATTTTTTCAAATAAAAGTATAATTTCTAGAACAGCAAAGTTAGGTGAGATGTCCACCTACAATGTATTTGATTTCTACCAGAATTACTGACATGAAGAGAGCCTTCTGCATGAATTGGGAAGTAGCAGCATTTAATAATTTCCTTACTGTGAGGGTGGAAATAGTTTCTGTGAGTCAACAAATTGGTATTCCCCATACGCTGAAATTATTGTATCCTCCATAAAGATGAAATGCTTGAAAATATCTGCTTGAGATCAGTAGAAAACGGAAGCTTTCATACACATGAGATGAATAAAAAGGTGGGTAAAGGGACACATCTTTGAACTGAAGACCTGAGTCACTTTGTGAAGAGGATACTTAGATGTCTTGTTTCAGGTCTGGGAAACCTCAAGTATCTACTGCCTGGAGAATGCAGGATTATTGGAACACATCCTCTTATGTTTAAGTCTCTGTATCTCCCTTCCTGTGATAAAGTTTAGAGTGTATCTTCGTCACATCTGCAGATTCATCTGCAAAGGCAAACTGTTGCAAGTCGGACATTGGAACAGTGAACACTGCACAATGTACAGAAGTTCTTTTTGTGTGCTGTGTCTTTCTTTCCCCATTGCTTTGCCGTGTTGTCCAGGCTCATTCATTCAGTGCTCCAATTTAGGACACATTTTTTATTAAAATCTTCAAAGATTTTCCTGCTTTGCAGTCTGTACCCTTGACATGTTAGACATAATACAAGGAGCTCTTGGAGACCAAAGGCTCTCATGCTCCATAAATCCTTCTGAGACTTGTTACCATCTATCAATCATGAGCCTGATAAATCTTCCTACTTAAGGCAGTTTAGAACTTTTCAATAGGTTACTTGAGCTTACAGCATCTTTTAAAGAATTGCATGAAAGGAAAAAGTGTTGATCAAAAGCAGAGGACAAATACAACTCATTTCAGTAGGTGTTTTTTAAGTAGTTTTTTCTGTCCCAGTTCCTGTCTTGAAGCCACTGGGTATACGCTTCTTCGCACAACATTGGGTATTTAATAACTAATGTAGACACTGTTTTTCATTGTCTTGTTTTCCAAGCTGCCAAATTCTGCACTCAAAGTGTGGTCTAACAAAGAAGGAAAATGCTGACTTAAGATGGGTCAACAAACCAGAATGTCTCCGTGAATGGATTTTACATTATTTAACGGAAGCATCAAGTCTCCACCCTATTGAGTTAAGGAAAAGCTAAGTCATGCTAAGCAAGAAACTAAAGGTAATTGATATCACTCAGTAAAGTATTTTATCCTTGTTCTGGCCAGATGTTGAAGGTGGCAGGTAATTTTGTACATAATTATTACTAGCGAAAATGGAGTACATGGAGATTTATGTGACTGCAAGACATATTTCATCCTTAACCATCAAAGCTTTTGACAAATACACAACCAGTGTTCAGTCTGTTAATTGTACAAAACTTTGGACATGCACTGGGCAAGGGTGAAACCTGACTTTTCTGCATTACAAAAGCAGAAACAAACACTTTCATATTCGATTTGGTCAGAGTACTACAAACATGATACCAGTAAAATACATTTGAAAACCTGGAATCACTGAGAACAGGTAGTGAATAATTTCTGTCTGAAGTGATTTCAGGTGATGACCCTGCTAAAACAAGAGCCTAACACAGCAGAGCTTGCTGTAGTGTCACAAAAGAACTAAAAGTGTCTACAGTGGAAGCAATCATCATCTAATAAAGATGATGTGGTACATTTCATGTAGAAAAATGTGTGTAAAAGCTCGGGGTTATTATTAACGAAATGACCGACAAGTGCTTTTTCCTTTTCTTCCCTCCTGGAATTGCAGTCATGCTGTGTCATTGGTTAGAGGTGAAAACCAAAAGGCTAGAACAAAGTATCTAGGAAATATAAGTCCTTTTGCCTACTTCTGTCATTCAAATAAACCCTGACTAATTACAGGACCAAATGATTCAGTTGAAAATCCACAAGAAAATACAGACCTTTCTTTCATCTGGGCCGTGGTTGAGAGTGTGCACATCACATCCGAGTACCTCTGGGGCTTCCACATAATGGCTTGCAAGTTAGCAAGGAACCTTTCTGAGCTCAAGAAATCCTAGAAAATAATCAAAAATATCTTGCTTTGAGGTAAAAAATGTATCTATATTTCTTTTTTCCAAGTATTTTGGTAACTAATTTTAAGAAAATCAAACCTGCAAAAAGAATTCATTTGTATTTCAGGAATATTGTACATAATTGCAAAGATTCAGAGTGCATCTTTTGCTCTGCAAAAAACTTAGATATTATGAGGCTTTGTTTTGCCTTAGAAATGTAAATTTTGCAGAAATATGATGGCATGTTTAGCATCGTAACAATGTGTGCCCTAGTTTTGATTTGGAAAATTATTTGAGCAATGGAAAAACTGGAAATTGGCATATAGAGCAACAAGAGCTGCAAATTATATTAACTTTGTTAAAGGGACAAAATAAGCCTTCTGTAGGTTTATATCATTCTGAGCCTTGGAGTGTGGGGTTTTTTAAATACTTGAGCAAATATTCATCTGCAAATAGGAGTTTCATTGCATTGTTTTTCCACTAATAAATGGAAATGGATATAGGAGTTATGTGCTCCCCTAAAGGTTGGGATATTGTGTAATATATGGGTGAAAGAGTGGTGGACTTAGGCCAAATATCCATGAAATGCTGCATCCCTGTGTGTCCTAGAGAAGGAGTTGTGCTGTCTTTTCTTTGCATCTTGTCTCAGTTCAGATGGCTAATTCTTTGTTGTCAAAGTGCGGCTTGTTCCTGTATCCTTTCCCTCCTTCCAAACTCCCAGCTTAGCTGCAAAACCAGGAGAACAGAGCTTTTTTAGTGGTTTTGGACTGTGGCAGCTAATCTTCAAGCCATGGGGATAGGAGACTGTCGCTTCCTTCCTAGGCAGGGGTTGAGTCTCTGCCGGCTCTCAGCTGTGGTGTATACACCTGACCTGAAGGGCTTGGAATTGACTTTCGGATTCACAAAAGCAGGTATTGCCATAAGCACCAGCCTTGTCTTTTCAGCAGGGTGGTGTCTGTGGTCTGGTGTGCTGTTGTGGCTGATGACCAGGATTCTCTGACTTGTGTTTTTCTGGGAAAAACCACCGTTAATCACATTACAAACCATCAAAGTTTGCTTTTGAAGGTGAGGCATCGTGGCGTGCATTCAGCCCTGTGCATTAGAGGACACACATCATTCACCTTCATTAAGACTCTCCCAGCATTTGCTAAGAGCGAATAAAAGCACCAGAGCTTGGTCCTTCTCCAGCTGCATGCTGACATTAAATGTTGTCAAGACATGCTCAAAGGTTAGACAGCATTTCTGCCTACTGTGATGTATTGATCTTGTTTTTATGTTGTTAAAGTAATTAAAATTATGTCTGTGACCGTTTGTAAAGTCTCTCAGTTATAGAAATGAACTGCCTTTAGAGAGATGAAAAGTCCTGTAAGAAACAGACACAGTGAAAAAGAACATGAGCCAGAAAGAAAATTATATTCATTTTCAGAAATTGAATTATCTGAAATAACTGCTAACAATTATACACAGCCATTCTTCATTCCAAATGGCAGCAAAGGTACTGAGGGAAACGTACATAGTTGTGCTTTTTTGGATGGGTATATGACATACTCATAAATAAAAGACATTTCACATGCTGGATTATGATATCTTGCAGTGTCCAGAAGCTCACCGGTGGAAGGAGAGCAGGGGCAGGTTAATTGCAGGAGCTGGAGGAACTGAAAAGCTGCACTGCTGGGATGGACAAGATGATTTAGCACATTTTCTCAAATGATTACCCAATGGCTTAACTATTTACCATTATTCTTCAAAATTAACATACAATTTTACTGTACTTTTAGAATATCCAAGTCATGCTTTCAGATACTTCTGTGCTCAAAAAAGAAATTTAGATGGAAGCAAAAGCTCTGTTTGTATCGATTGCAAATGCAAATACTACCATGGTTATATGTCAAGTGATTGCTACAGTTATCTCATGTAGTTACTGAACTTATTCTTCAAACCTAGTAGATACATTTCTGTATTACCGTATAGCAATGCACTGTTCAGATAGCAAAATCAAATAAAAACAAATAAAAAAATTCTACCCTTTTTTAAAAATGAGTTTGAATGCTTTACATACATCAAATATATTTCAGTCTTGCATTCTGTGATTATCAAAAGTTTGTATTATAATTTTTTTCAAGCATAGCATACTGTTCAAGAGAGACAGGGAGCTTCTGGTGTGGGTCCAGCAGAGGGCTTCAAAGATGATTGTATCAGGTCTGAGCAAGCTGAAGTTCATTTTCCCTCAGCAGCCCTCCTTGTGCTGTGTTGTGCATTGGTAGCTGGAAAGGTGTTGATAACCCACCAGAGCTTTGGCTACTGCTGAGCAGCGCTGGCACAGCATCAGCGTTCTTTCTCCAACATTCCTTCCCCCCATCAAGGGACTGGGGATGGGCAAGATCTTGGGAGGGGACACAAGCAGGCCAGCTGACCAAAACTGACCAAAGAGATATTCCATACCATATGACATCAGCTCGGATATAAAAGATAAGGGAAGGAGCATTTGTTAATCACATTTGCCTTCTGAAGAAACTGCTACATGTGCTGAGGCCCTGCTTTCCAGGAAGTAGCCAGACATCACTTGCCAGTGGGAAGCTTTACAAAAAGAGAGAATTTTGACATTCTCCCTGCATAGTAAAAATTTCATTAAAGAAAAAAAGAGCCCCCCCCCACCAAACACACATAGGATGGGTAGAATGAGTGTAAATGTTCTGATTAAGAAATAGGATCCTAGGAAGCAAACCGATTAGCAGGTACTCCTAGGTGCTACAAGAACCTTCATTTGTTCTTTCTTGCTTACATATAGCAAACTCACATTATCAAATGAAAATATAAATGAGCAAACTAGAAGCAAAATTTATATCTTCCTGATTGTTCTTCCTAAAATGTTCTTTTTGCCAGGAGAAAAGTAAATCATTATATTAAATACAGATATAGGAAATAAAAAATATCTGGTAACATTGTAGAAGAAAAAGGCTATGTTAGATTTAAAGGAAGACAGATACCTGACTGTCATTAAAAACAGAAAAGATGTCTGAGGGGCAAGGACACATCCAGAAGTATTCATGAGCACCAAAAATCATCAGCAAAAGGTGAAAAAGTTTTCAAATATTCATGATTATGAAAAATAGTTAATATTTGAAAGCATTAAATATGATGACTGTAATGAAAGAATCTGATAATTCTTCTTCTGACGTAAAATTCTTAGTCAAGAACGTTTTACTGGTAATGAACATTTTGTTGCTCTTGTTTTGCTTTTCAGCTCCAGGACACTCTTAAAAATAGTGAGTCTTACTATAACTACTGATCTCACTTCCTCAGTCCATGATAGTTGTGCATTGCCTTCTTATTGCAGTTTAAAAATAATAAAAAAAAAAAAGGTAGATCACTCTTATTTTCAACATTACTTGCTACTTCCTGTTCCTGGGAGAATTCCTCCCTATTGCCTGTCCCATTCTACCATATGTCTAAATTTCTTTTCTCATCTTGGGTGGCAGAATTTGTTTTCCTCAAGAAGCTGGTTTGGCTTATTAATGGCTGCCCTGTTTATAGAAGAGTACAGCTAAGCCACAAAATGCAGCCTCTCCTGAAGAGCCACAGTTTTACCAATTGAGCCAGGCTTTCCGGGTATAGAGGGTACAACCTCCTGAAGCCAGGGAGTGTGCTGAACGTGAGCCTGCATTGAAATGCTGCTGACAAGGCAGGGGAAACCCAGAAACCCAGGATAGTCACATCATAAACATCTGGATTCAAAACACATTCTGTCTGTGTATCATTTAAATGAAGCATCAATCTTTGGATCTCTAGATGAATTGAATTATGTCTTGGTAATTATGTCTTGCAAAAGGATAGACTTGCAAAAGGATAGTATGGTGGAGAAAAAACAAACAAAAAAATCTTTATCAGCTTCAGCCTATGTTTATTGCACATTGTCAGGAAAGATGTGAACATGCCTTTCTGAAAACGAGAGAGATTTTCTGCCAGGAAACTTAGTGATGAGTTGAAGTCCTTAATGCAAACAATATTAGTTTTAATTAATATATAATGCAATGTTAGGAAATGTGTTGCTGTAATGATAAGATTTTTCTTCTCTGCCGATCAGTGTTCTACCAAAACCCACCACTTTCTATCTTGCGCTTGGAAGATTTTTTATTATCAGATGGCCACAACCATTGTGTTTTCAACGAAACTCTTTAAAGTGTCTTTATTCCTCTCTGCACTGCTGTTTTATTTTACTTTGAGCCCCTTTCCATTACTGTAATGCAACATCTCATTTAACAGACCAGCAATTGATGATGTTGCATGGCAAGCTGGCTGTCAGGTGATTCTGCAGCTGCACTGTGGTTCACCTTGTTGACCATAGATTTGCAACGCTTCTGGAATCCAAAACCAGTGACACTGCTGCAGAGAAGTAATACAAATGATTATTTTCATTATTCTCTTGTTTTGAATATTAGCATTGCCTGGACCCAATCACGACAGACCAGATTTTTTCTAATCAAATTTAGCTCACCTCTGCTTCTCTCTGTGCCTATGATATGCATACAAACCTGTCTCCATTCAGTATAAAAGAAATTGACTTTATTCTTAGGTTCTTGTTTGACACTAGTGCATTCACTGGAATATACCCATCTAGTGAAGGGGAAAATTAAGCCTATGGATAAGCAGTTAGAAACAATTATTAACACAAAACAAAACAGCTTTACTCTAGTACTTGCATTATGTTAGGAGCAAGCGTATGGAAGAAAGGAGATTCTGCCAGTGAATAGCTTAATGGCACATGACACGAAGTTGAGGATTTTATGGAGCTATTGTCTATGTCCTGTGAGTGGTAGAGAATAAAATCAAGGTGTCACAGGAAAGTCAAGTTTCTGATGGTCCTGAAGGGAAGAAATTTTTTATTTCCTTGGTTACAGATATTAAAAACTTGATCATTAAACAGAGAGGGAGTTCATATCATGTTAGCATAAAATGGATCCTATTAACTATCACTAGGTCTTTGAACATTGCTGGAATCTTACTTGAAATTTCTGAAACTTTTCTAGCAAGGAATTCATGGACAAACAGGCAAGAGAGAAGAGCAGAGAGGCACTTCATGTCAAAACAGCATTGTCTTTTTCGGAATTGCAGGCAACTCTAAAGCAAATAATCTCAGAAATGCATAGATCAATATATTAATAGATTAAGCACAGACTGGAAAACAGAAAGATGAATCATTTAAATACCCACCTACAAGAAGCAGGAAAAAATACCTGGTCTTGGAGAGGACATTAATCCGGCCAACATATTCAGGAGGCTTTATGTTGTGAGTATTCAGAGTTTTCTAGAAAGTTCAAAAAATATATAAAATTTGAAAGACAAGTTCTACAGGCAAGAACTTTGCCCTCAATTTCTGTTCAGATGAAAATACTCGTTTTCACAGAACTAATAATAAGGGATCATTTAAGTGCGAATGATCAAGACTCGATTAAATTTATTTAAAAAAATTACAAACAAGCAATATTCATGCTCGGAGCTTTAAAGGTCAAGCTTCACAGAGTAGAAAGCAATATGTCAAATGACTTGGAAAAAGATTTCAAACAGAAAAATGGGAAAGAAATTAGTTGCTGTAGCATTTTTTGGGCATTTTCTACCAAAATAATTTCAACTCCATGTACCATTGGTGTGTGCCGACAAGCTACTCCACATTCGTTTTCATAAAAGAAGGCATGGTTTCGTCATATTGCTGTATCATTAGTAAACAAATCTGCAATGGGTTCAACATCTGATTATGGCCAATTTCTGTGCACATTGTGACTATTCAGATCCACAATTACTTTCCAATAAATCTTTGCCTTTTGCAAGTTTGAAGTTGACCTTTTATTGCTATTGAAGCAAATAAAAGTTCCAGCTAAGATGAACGAATATGCTGAAAGGTTGTTTTCCTTCAGTATCAGTACTTTACTTAACAATCAAATCCTTTGTATCTGTTCTATCAATATTTGCTCCCTAATCACTGTCTACTTTGATCAGTAGACAAATGCTCCACATAGTAGTAAGTGTATACTTAATTTTATCATAAGAACTAATCTTATTTGCCTGGAAAGATTTATCCATCATCATTTTGCACAGTTTAAGAAACACAACTCAATTAGTTTTTGCTTGCTTACTGACAATTCAAGTCAATATCTTCTAAACGGTTAATTAAGAGAAAGAGATATATACACTATCTGATGCTTTCTCTTCAATCTCTCTTGAAGGCTGGTATTACTTTTACCTTCCTAAAGTCTTAATCTGAGTTGCAGCTCTTCATTGGTCATATCATAACATAATAAGCACCATGGACTGCTGTTCAGGCAGCAGCCTCACGAAAACGTGTGTAAATACATGACTTAATTTGTACTACCAACTTTAATTTAGCTATTAACCTTAGACTACATATAAATTTGAAAGCTTGTAATATTACCGTCTACTGAAGACACTAAATTTCTCCAAATCAATATCCTGATAAAGTGTAAATATGCCAATGTAAAGCACTCTTAGATAAATCTCAAAGGTGTTTCTTCCTGGGAAAATAGATTTGGTTTTTTAGTTTATTTTGAAGTTTTAGGAGGAAACTACAGGCTATGATGAGAGAAAAAGAGAGGTTGTAGAAGAGTGCTAAAACAGTGGGTTTTTTTACTTCCTGGGAGTGTCTAACAGGACAACAGTGTATATTCACATTTTTCAAATTTTAGCAAATTTTCTCATGTTTTGAAATAAATTTCACAATTATTTCATTTCTTAGCAGTCTTTAAAAGTTTTATTATGTTTTCTTGCAGGTCTTCCAGTTTGGAAATTTTCACATATAGGGGGTATGTTTGCTAAGCAACTTCTGCGGAGTTATATATAAATTCCTTGGAGTAACACCAAAGTATTTTTTCATAGATGATTCTCTGAAGCATGAAGGATAAGTGGAGACAGTGGAAAAGAATTAAACAAATGGAAAGTAAATATCCCAAATAAATAGCAATGCATTTTTTCTACAACAGGTCAATATATATATTTAAAGGCCATAATTTTGTCTGCTCTCCCTATTCTTAAATGGCGAGAGATTTGCTAGAAAATCTCCAAGATCTTTATTATGGATATCAGAAAATAAGGAAAAACACTTCAAAAATTGGTTTCAAAGCATTGTTAACACTGTATCAATGCTCACTGTGGATCCTGCCTTTCGAATTAACTGAGAGTAAAATTTGGTTTCCTTCTGTGAATATCTTACGGAGAGTAGTGGAAAAACAGACCAAAGCCTTTTAAGCTGATACTTCTGCAGTTTCAAAGATAAAATTTCTCACCAACTGTGTGAATGATTGGAGATGAGTTAGAGGCAAATAAGAAACCTGAAAATTACCTAGCCCATTCTGTGTTTTCTTTTCAAACAGATGAGACAGAATCTGTGAAAAAGGTGGAATAGCTGTTTTTCACAATAAAATGTATGCTAGCATATAATGGCTAACTCACATTTTTCTTTATATAGCTTGAAGGTCAGGACTGGAAGCTGTTTGCTCCAACCTGTAGAAGTTTTATCAGGAAACAATGTATAAACAATGTGCTTTAAGCATTTGTTAAAACTGGTAAATGGCAAAAATACTCCTTAGAGATTTTTCATGGAGGGCAACGCTACTGGCAAGATTTTCAAAACAGGACTTTATGGCAAATGGGTAGGTACGGATAGTGCTGGAGAATCAAGTGGTCTCACAGATACAGGGCAGATCACACAAGAGGCAGGCTGGAGCTAAAACCTTGCCTGCAGAGAAGAGGCCTGCTTTCAGTCACATTGCAGTTAAACTTAGATAAGGAAATAAAGAAGCTTAGCCAGCAGGCGACTGTGTTATCGCTTCCATGCAAAGTCTTTTTCCACTTTCTCTGCAATGCTTGTCCTTACTCCCGTGTCCTTGCCCTCCTGATTTCAGTGGTCAAAGCTACTTGCTGCAATTGCCTGAAAATCAATCAGCAATTGCTGAAATTGTCTTCTGCGTAGGTGGAAAAATACTGTAAACCTCAATGACTTAAAAGGTTTTTTTCTCCCTGTACCTCTGCAGTGCCCACAAGGAAGCAGAACTTACTAATGTTGTCACCTCCAAGGAAAATCCATACCATGAAATGGAAAGTAGTACAGAGACACCTATCCAGCAGGACCTTTGCTGGGCCAATATTGCATGGAGTCCTGTTTGTGTGGAGAGGTTGTGTTAGACATTGCTACGTGCAGGCCAATAAATCATAACTGATGTGCACTCTTGTAGTTACTTTTATTATGCTCTTTGGGAAGGAGCCATGACAGAGTGGAAAAATTTTGCTTGCTGGTTTATTGCTCTGGAAATTATTCCCGAGAACTCCTTTGGGAGTAATACATTTGGAAAGGCTTCCTGACACCAAGGCTGTGCTTCAAAATACAGAGGTGGACAATGCTTCATGTCTTAAACTTCCAGACCAGTGTTGATTACCCAAGTCACTCTTGTCATTTAAAGGACAAGTCTCTTTGGGGAGTAACTGCTGAGAACTTCACCTGGTGCCTGATGGAGGAAGGCTGGCTCTTGCATTAGAAAAGAGACCACAATATTAAAAATACAGACTATTCAGTAAACCAAATCCTGGTTGGGGTTTCTTACTCTTGTTTATACTAAGATGACAAGGTAAATATTTAGTCTCCATACAGATGAGGTGTCAGTGTACTCCTCGGTTTGGGTTTCTCTTTTGCCTTCTAATGTCTTCACAAAGAATATCTAAGCATGTCTTTTGGAGTAGTTTAGTGCTTTTAGTTGTTCATGTAGTAGGAAGTAGTGCTGAAACCACCATGTGCTGTGTTGGAGGAAGGTTTAGTTGCAGGGTACCAGCTCTGCTGGGGCAATTGGCCTCAGCACCAGAGGATGGTCACCAGCCCATTTTACTTACTACTGTGTACTTGTGGTGACTTTGTGCAACTGCTATAGTATCACCTATAGCCGAATTAGTTTACCAACACCTTTGGAATAAGACAGTTCTATAAATTATTTTGTTTTGTGGAAAAAAACCCTGTCCTTTCCTATTTTACACTGGATAGATGTTTCCGAGTGTTCATCAAATACCTTTCCAGATATATTTAGCCATCCTAATTTATTCAATAACACAGCAATTGAGTTTTTATTTTAAATCTTCCAGGACTCTCAAGCAAACCCTAAATATTGTCGTGTCAGACTGCATTTAAACTACTAGCTTTCCTATTGCTTGTGTTTCCCAGTAAACTTTAGTAAGGATAATATAGTATGCCTGCATCCTGAAGAAGGAATTGGAAAACTATTTGATTCTTGTTTTCTCCATCTTCTGCCCCTGCAGAAAGCAGACTTTGACAGCAGATATATACTTTATAGTACTGGGGAACTTTAAAGTTTCTTTCTGTAGAAGTTGCCAATTGCGACAAATTATGTTCAGTTTTATGAGCAGTGGCCGCTGGAGACTGAACTAAATTGGATTTGCACTCAAATCCCACAGCCCATGCCTTCTTAGGAGCAGCTGCTGCTTGGATGATGGTAGGATTTAAATATGTTTATTTATGATATGCTAGAAATCTACTTCTGTAAACAAAAGTAGTTTCATTTGGAAGAGGAAAAACAGGATGCCAAGAAGAAAAGCCACAGGGACTGATGGTTTCTGCTGCAGTATCCATATTTTCTAAATAATTATATTATTAATTCAATAGAGCTTCACAAAATTCTGACAGTACTGCAAGCTGATGTTCAGATTGTATGAACTGATTAAGCTGATGATCAATAGCAACCCATGTCTTTCTAACTAAATTAAAAATTCAGAGTAGGTATCCTGCAGAAAATTGAGCACCTAGGAAGCAGGGAAGTAGTGCTGAAGCAAAAGTTGTTACCTCTTTTCACTCCTGTTTGGCTAAAATTCAGGGATTGCTTCTATTTGGATGAAAAGTTCCAGCTCTCTTTGATGTAAATTTGTTGATTTGCAAAGAAAGTGGAAGGTCTTCTGTGCCTGAACACAGAGGATGTAGTTTCTTTCAGCTTCAGGGATCTTTCAAGCACTCTTAGTAAAGACAAATTTTCAGAAACATGTGTTTTTAAACCTCAGAAACTTTGGCAAATTTCTGTTGGACTTAGCTAAGTAAACTCTGATTTTGCAGAGGCATTGACTGAAGCCATGTGGGGTGATTTTCAACAGAATGGCAAAAGACATATTCTTGATAAAAAGCTCAGCCCTGAAAAATATCATGATCATTTTGCAGAGTCAGAGGCCAATGGAACTTCTGTAAGAAAGGATAACAGCTTTTAACATTTAAATAAAATTTTTTTCTGGATGGGTTCTTAGCTGAAATATTCTGGAATTTCTCCATAAAATTGTGATCTCAGGCAAACATCTGGACTGAAAAATTTCTGCTCATTTAGTTTTACAAGCTTAAAAAAATTAGTAAACAAGTTGTTCCAGTGAAAGGTCCCTGACAACATCAGTAATGGGTGGTGCCAGCCAATGTGCCTGGGGGTCAATAATAATTCTAAAATGTATGCATACACAAATGAAGCTCAGTTGCAGACTCCCAGATGGAGTAATCACATGATTTGTAGGAACTCTTGATCAAGCCTAATGGGAAGCCTTGCTCTTTGAATAAGTCAAATTGAGAGCTTTTACCACTACATGCAGTGTTTGCTGGTGAAGGGTTTCTCTGCAGCCTGCTGTGTACACTGTGCCTACAGGGCTTTCTAAATTGCTCATTCACTGCTGTTAAGAAGATGACAGGCTTTATACCCTAAAGGAGGATTTTTTCCTTTTTTTTTTCTCATATTACTGACCTTGGAGACATAAATGTATGTTAAGTAAAGCTATGGCAACTTATGGAATCCTGTCCTTTTCATGGTTCTTGGTTTTATTTGGTAGCATTTTCTGTGTAACTGGTTCTCAGAAGCACAGAATCACCGAATATGCTGAGTTGGAAGGGAACCACAAGGATTATCATGCTCTTAGGCCTGCACAGGTCACCCCAAGAGTCACACCATGTGCCTGAGAGTATTGTCCAAATGCTTCTTGAACTTTGTCAGGCTGGCGCTGTGACCACTTTCCTGGGGAGCCTGTTCCAGTGCCCAGACACCCGCTGGGCAAAGAAGCTTTTGCTAATATCCAAACGAAACCTCCCCTGATACAACTTCAGGCCACTCCCTTGGGTCCTGTCACTGTCACCACAGAGAAGAGATCAGTGCCTGCCCCTCCTCTTCCCCTCACAAGAAAGTTGTAATTCTTATGAGATCTCCCCTCAGTGTCTTCTGCAGGATGAACATATTTCCAGGTCTCTCACAGTTTTTTCTCCTTTGTTGACAGCCTGGCTATAAAATTGAACAAGTTCCACTTCGTGACCAAATCTCTGTCTATCACAAATCTATTTATTACTCTATTTGAATCTAAACTTTGCTTTGAAGCAAAGTGACAAGGAATTAGGAACAACTTCACTTCCTGTGCAGCTTCTCTTCTCTGAAAGAAAGAGGTGAGATGAGAGGAATAAAAAGAAGCCTTCTACACGACTTCAACCAAATTGCTACTTGTCCTGTAGCTGTTTTGATCAAATGGTCTTGGTACAGTACATGGGACTCCATTACTTGGGGCAATGGTAATTTTTTAGGCTCTTGTCTTAAAAGCTGTTTAGGAAGGTTGAATACATAACAGTCTCTTCTAAATTTGTGTGGGCTTGTTAATGGAAAATGACCCGATGTAACCAAGGTGAAGGCATTGAAATATATCTTCATCAGAAAACAACCAATTTAGGAAAGATAACTTAATGAAGTTCAGTTTAAACTCTATAATTTTCTTTCCTCAACATAAACAATCACCTCTTAACAACAAAGTCCATTTCACAGTGACAAAGTCTGATTTTGTAAAATATTGTTTCCTATAAAACAGGCCTGTAGAACCTGATAATTCTCTGCTGAGGCTATATCTGTAAGATACATTACTCTGACATTCTCTTCTCCTGAAAGAAGCTTCCCAACTTCATTCAGCAAAACCTTGTTTTTATATGTATATATACACATATAAAATTTTTCGGCTTCTACTGAAGACTCCCTTACACGGTGATCTCACAGAAAGTAAGCAATGGCAATTTTGTGAAATGTTGTGTGCATACCTATATTGCAGCACGTTTTTTCCTTAGGGCTATGATTATACTATCATAGTGGTAATTTTTTCTGCCTATTTAAGAAATTAATGTCAGTTAGACTTCAGATATACCAGATTGGAGAGTGAAGTTTGTAATTACTTTTTTGAGATCCTGAATATCTATCTATCTATCTATCTATCTATCTATCTATCTATCTATCTATCTATCTAATCTATCTATCTATCTGTCTGTCTGTCTCTGTCTATCTATCTATCTGTCTATCTATCTAATCTATTTATCTATTTGTCTATCTATCTCTAAACAGAAACACAACAAATGGTGATAAACCTAAACTGAAAAGTGGAGACTGAATTTCTTTTCAAGGCATGCTAGTAGAAAACAAGATGCTTGAGTCTAAATCCTGGAATTATCTCAGATTTACTGTGTGACCTTGGACAGGTCAACAGGGACGTGAATTAACACAAAGGCCTTCAGACCTTCTTTTTGGCAGTAATGCCATCCTGAGCAGCAGTGGGATTACTCATATATGTGCTTAAGGGTTTTACTGAACAATGCCCTTAATCTCTCTGTGCATTAGTTCCTTGCCCACACCAGCATGTACAGATAACATCTTCCCAGCCAGCTCCACCCTCTGATTTATGTTTCTATTTTTTTTATGGCCTGGATTGGTTTATGTTATGCCTTTTTGAGTGTAACACTATAACCCAGCATGAACAAGGGAAAGTGCTGAATTCTGCACCTGGGATGGGGCAGCTCTGGATGTAAGGACAGACTGGGGGATGAGATGCTGGAGAGCAGTGCCACAGAAAGGGACCTGGGGGTCCAGTTTGATGGCAAGTCGAACATGAGTGAGCAGTGCCCTGGCAGCCAGGAGGGCCAAGCGTGTCCTGGGAGCATCAGGCAGAGCATCGCCAGCTGGGAAAGGGAGGGGATTGTCCCGCTCTGCTCTGCACTGGGGCGGCCTCACCTTGAGTGCTGGGGGCAGTTTGGGCAATGTGAGAAATACACAATGTGAGAAATACATTAAACTGTTGGAGAGTGTCCAAAGGAGGGCAACAAAGATGGTGAAAGCAGCTGAGGGCATTTTGTCCAGCCAGGAGAAGAGGAGACTGGGGGGAGACCTCATTGCAGTTACAACTTCCTTGTGAGGGGAAGAGGAGGGGCAGGCACTGATCTCTTCTCTGTGGTGCTCAGTGACAGGACCCAAGGGAATGGCCTGAAGTTGTGTCAGGAGAGGGTTCGTTTGGATTTTACAAAAAGCTTCTTTGCCCAGCGGGTGTCTGGGCACTGGAACAGGCTCCCCAGGGCAGTGGTCACAGCACCAGCCTGACAGAGTTCAAGAAGAGTTTGGACAATACCCTCAGGCACATGGTGTGACTCTAGGACCTGGTCCTGTGCAGGGCCAGGAGCTGGACTTGATGATTGTCGTGGGTCCCTTCCAACTCAGCATATTCTGTGATTATGTGATTCTGTGAAATTTTTTTCTGCTTTTAAACTTCACTTTTAACTGGTAGGTTGGTGATGTCTTATTTGGAAGCATGAAGGGAAGGGATGCATACAAAAATGTGTAAAGTATGTCCGCCAAGAAAATATTTTATGAAGCCTTTCTTTCAAAATTTTTAAATAGTCAAACCCAGAGCCATTTCAGGGGAAGGGCTTGGTTTTATGTAATTTCTCAGTGACATTCTTTTGCTTTTGTTTGCAAATTCTTGATGCCTCATTGTTTTGACAATAAAAATAAACTTCTTAAAATTATTTGATTTTAAAAATGCATTCAAATTTAATCTATTTTATACAAAACAAAGTAATTAAAGTCAACAGTAACAAAATAAAATAACTTAATTGGCCTAAAGCTCTGTTTCTCAGGTTTTGTTTGTCAACATTTCTGGAAATTAATTTTAGAAGCTGATTTAAGATATAGAGGTTCTTCTAGAGGTTGTTCTAGTTTGAAACTTCCTTTCAATAACCTACCTAGGGATGTTAAGAAAGCTAAGCTCTTCTAGTAGAACTTCACTAGGAACTGGTGATGCACCTGCAAGTAAGAAGTATAAGCATGTTGTCTGTACTAACCTAATCCTGGGTTAGCATCACTGTTAAATAGGAAAGGTACTACTAAGAAAAATGACAAAAGAAGCATGATAAGTCTCAAGAATTATATCTGATAGAGTTACCAGTGAGAGAGAACAGGAAAGGAACTAGAGCTATCCTATGTTTCTCTGTGTGACCATGAGCCTTAGGTGGGCCTTTGTGTATGAATTTCTGAAGGGTGAAGGATGAGATGTATTTGGAGTTTGGCCCCATTAGAAAGGTATACTTGAAAAAGTCACTAAACTAGCATTAGAATAAGAACACATTTTCTTGCTCAAGGTTTTTTCTTTGTTCACCATGAACTGAGTGTAATACATCTAAACCAGACAAGAATCAAGTCATGTTTCAGATGTTGTACAGAACTTAACTGCAGGATTAAAAGTCTCCCATCATTAATTACCGACTAAAAATGGGTTCAGTTGGACTGCTCACTTACTGATTAAACAGCATCTGACTTAGCTCTTAGCTAATTTAACACAAATAATGTCCTTCTTTTTCTGTTGGCTTATTTCTACATTCATATGGTATTTCCTACCATATGCTGTACCTATATTCTCCTTCTATATGCTCTTGAGCAATTTACTGGCGAAATCAGCTGCTGATTTACTGGTGGGGTAAAGCGGAGTGCTAACTGAGGTTTTGTTTCTCCTCATTGCCCTGACTCAATTACAGTCTGGTGCTATGAAATGTTACAGGATCTGTTTTGCAGCTGCACTGCACATCTCCATTTTCCATTCAATGAGGGTTGCAAAGTTCAGCAGCCAAGTGAGCCTTGTACCACCCTTTTGTAGGTACACCCAAGTAAGACAGCAACATAGTGCTTTAGTCTCAATGTCTTTTTGCTGAGGTGCTCAAGTAATAGAACTTCATGTTTGTCACTAAAAAGACTATATTTTAGACAAAGGTCTGATTCACAGTGTGCTGAGAGTAATGTCTCTCTTTTGTCCTTGGGCAGAACCAAAGTAAAACAGAGTAAAAAAATTCTGTACTCAAAGCATCTCAGTGCCTGAACCTGGGAACCTCCAAGCCCACACACGAAGCTCTGCTACTTAAGCTAAGCAAGCAGCTATGCCAGATGGTAATTGGAATAAACTGCTCTTCTGTGGAGTACTCAGAGCACAGGAATGAGATAGAGGGTTAGAGCCTCCTACCTTACAAGCGCATTACAAAGACAGGAGATTAACATACACATTTTTTGAAGGCCTCACTGGGTATACCTTTGCTGTTCTTCAACTGTGGGGCCAAGAGAAATGCAGTAGTGTCTGCAGGCCATTTACAAGGCTGCTGCACGCAGCCACCCACCTGCTGAGGCATGTAACGCCACCCATGAGCCCAGGGCAGACTCAGACCACAGCAGAAGCTGTGTTCCTATTGTTGGCATGGAATGATCAACCTGTTCTTGAGTGCCACCGTGTGCAGACTAGAGAATGTGATATTCCCTCCCATTTCCTGAGAAATATTCATATCTGGAAGCAATTACATAAAAAAAAGCAAGGCCCCAGCAATACTTTCAATCCATGGAAGTGCATCTTCTGCAAGAAGGAAATAAAGCTTCAAAGACATAGGACATCTGAGAAAATTATTCTTGACTTGTTTGGATCAATTTGGCCTTGAAGTGAAATTGCTCCTTATTCAACTGACAAGAAAACACTAAGGAGATTGCTGCAGAGTTTTTATGCTCTTGGTGTCAGCTGACACTGTATGATTTTCAGAAACATTGGCGGCTGTTTTAATGGAAGAAGTGAACAAGTGAACCGAAATGATATCACTATTACAAATAAATCTGAGTGAAAATAGTGCTATTCTTTGCTATCTCACAGGCATTTAATTTTTGGAGGAAGAGATAGTGTGCTTTTCTTTGCGTGTCGAAAAGTGTCTTGATTGATCAATTTGTACAGAATGCCATAGCCTTCTCAAGCTGATCTGGAGAGTGTTTGCTTTCCTAAATTTCTGTCTAGAATGGTTCTTCTAAAATGCATTGAGATTTCTAAAACATATTAGGTCTAGCATGAATAATTAAAAGAATACGGCTTTATGCAAGACAGAGTCCATTAGACACTTTGTATATGTGCTTGTGTCATCCAGAACTTCAGGACCATATCCACTTTAGAAGCTCTTGCATTAACCATCCTGATATTAGTAGGAAGCAATGCTTCAAAAGAAGAACCAACAGCTAAACTGTTTATTTGTCTAGTCAATGCTTTGGTTTGTGTTATTTTTGTGGAGATCAACTGTTTTCTGTGCTGTGTTTAAGTACTACCACATTTCTTACCTTATTCTTCTCTAAAATGTGTTCATGTTATCTCATGGATGCTGCTGGCTGTACATTGTATGTTGGCTCATGTGCACCAGTGCATGTGAAATTGTGTAGATCAGTCTGTGCAGACACCACAGCAACCTGCATGAATCTGCAAGGGTTTGAAGCTTTTTTCTGATGATGAGTGCCTACCGCTCGGTGTATAAATTTCAGATGAAGAGATTCAGATTCTAACAGAGATTTCAGATTCTAACAGAGCTCTCTGGCTGTACAACGATAAGCCAGTGAGTTTGGGGTAAGCAGTTTCTGTTTAGATTTACATAGAGCAGGAGTGCTTTGAATCACAAAGCCTATATCCTGAAATAATAAATATTCATATGTATTAAACAGAAGACAACTGAAATAGCAGGGCACTGGGTGTCTTCAAAGTAGATCCAGCCATACAGCTTGCCCAAGGTTCAGTTTTGGGGGCTGGGCTTGCTTTGAACAGGAGTTGGAATGGGTGATTTCCATCCATAGGTCTCTCGCAGCCTACAGATTCTATGGCATAAATAACAAGTTAGATAGTTCAGTCACGAAACACTTACTAAAAACATGTTGTTCATGCTGTAGTCATCTCTGCACTTCTGTGGGAGATAGGATTCCCCGGGTAATGGGAAGGCTGGTTACTCCAGAGCTGCCATGTGGGCTGCGTTACTGCAGTGCCCTGCAAGCTGCCCCTGAAAAGTCACTTGGGCATCTCTGCATCATTTTCCAGACAAGCACAAGGAGCCATTGTAAACTTGGCATTGCATTCAAGCAAATGCACCCTGCTGGAAGCTGGAGCGATGCGGGAGTGTGGCACAGCCTGAGCCACGGGGCTCTGCCCAGAATTCTCTGGATGTACTCGGTGCTCCTGTTTCAAGTCAGTGCCAGCCTTGCAGAATGGAAACTGACTGCAGAGATGCATATGGGCCTCCCTGCATAAAATTTTCTCCGACAGATCTGGGGACAGCATGAATACAAATTCCATTCTATGCTGTGGCGCAGAGCCAGCATTTGTCTTCAAGGTTTATTGGCACGGGATCTGCTCTGGGCAAACACGGCAATCCTGCTCATCAGCTGTAGCTGGCAGTGGAAGCAAGATAGCTGTGTTCAGCACTGAGCGGGAGCCTGCAGAGAGCAAGGGTGTGATGTTTATGGCATAATGAGTCTGTGTTGCAGATGACCTGCCCGTGATAATTAGCTGCCTATGATAAAAGCCTCAACTCTTCATTTAATGTCTGTGGCAAAGGAGCCCAGGCTCCCTGTTCATCCACTGTCCCATGCTGGCTGGTCTTCCGGCTCAAGTCTAGTTCCAGCTGACTTCATCATCAGGCAAAAGAGCTTGGGTGGGAAGCATGCAGAAGGCCTGCACTGCATTAAGCTATGGCCACTGCAAAAATCACAAACTGACTTGGAGAGGCAGAACTTCCAAATATATGAATGAATTGAGGTAAGAGAGGTATGCTAGTTATATTAAAATCTTGACTTGCAAATAAAAGGGAATAAATGAGTTATACTTAACAGAAAGAGTGGTTGGGCATAGGAATGGGCTGCCCAGGAGTCACCATCCCTGGAGTGTTTAAGGAATGACTGGATGCGGCACCTGGTGCCATGGTCTAGTTGACAAGGTGGTGTCGGGTCATAGGTGAGACTTGATGATCTCAAATGTCTTTTCCAGCCTACTTAATTCTGTGTTTCTGTGTAACTACAGTGAGTACATTCCTAGTTAGAAAACCGGCTTTAGGTCTAAAATTTGTCCTGATCAATAGAAAAATACTTTGAAGGGTAAAAGTGCAATTCCAATTTCAACTTCAAATGGAACTTGACATAAATCACAAATTGATTGCTTCTCTCTAATTAAGTTGTTCATCATTTCCAATCATTAGACTGAACAAAAGCTAAGGGTTTGAAAAAATATATCACATAATCATGTAATTATATTAGCATATTTGCCATGACAAGCAAATATAAGATTTAAAATAATTAAGTGATACCTTTTATTTTATCGATACTTTAAACTATGCTCGGAATCATTATAATTGTAACCAATCTCCTCTGATTCCTTGCATACATGGATAGTAACAAGTTTTTAATTTGCAGTTTCTGTAGATCTTTCATGTTGCAACAAAGGTAGAATTTTAAAACATGTAAGAGTTACAGTAAAAATCCCCAAAGCTCATGGAGGAGCTCAGAAATAAAAAGGCAGTTAAAGGCTCTAAAACTAACTTTGTGTTAGAAGATCATTTTGGTTTCAAAGTGCCAGCAGTCTTTTCAATTTGCATTTATTGGATTTCACTTCTGTTTGAATGCTAGTGTCTGAGGAGTCTAACTAACAAATCTTGTTTGCTTTTAGTAATTTTATTGCCAGCTCGCCAGATGTTCAAGAATCAAAATTAATGAATATTCTGAAATGTGTTACAATGATATTAATCCTGAATAATCTGAACGTGATCAAATAGAGGAAAAATAATTATGTTATAAAACAAAATACATTTAAAAGCAGTTCTGTGGCAGTAGTAATTTGAAGGAACACCTCTTCTATGGTGTAGGGAAAATACAGTAACCTAAAATTAAGGATATTCATATTCAAACATGAAACAACCAATGAAAAACACAATCTTAAACAATAATGTTTTAAACATCAATAATACTTGATGTCTATGAAAAGTACTCGGTAATTTTGATCTGGATCTTAATCTCTGGAGGTGTTAACCCTCCTTTTCCTCCTCAAAAGTCAATTGACATGTAAATAAAGGGTGCAATCTCTGTTGTATTGATGATTACTCTATACTATTGTTTGGCACAATTAGGCTTTCTCTGTAGAGAAAACTCTGTAAGAACTCATGGGTCCTGAATTTACTGACTTTACACCAGACTGATAATTGGAGTCAGAGTGACTCCACAAGCAGTTTTTGCAACTGTAAATATATGCTGGGAGCTTGTTTGTTCCTGTTTATAACTAAGCATGGCGAGGCAGACCTGACCCAAAGCGTCTCAGAAGTATGAGGAAACTTGAATTCTGTCATCTCAAGGATGACAAAGATAAGTCTTTTTTCCTCACCATAAATGGCAGCAAAATTAAATTTTGTGTTGATGGCATGGTTTAGGGAAGCTGGGAAAAGGCAATGGTGAAGGCAGAGCAGACCCAGCATCTGGGAAAAGTCTTTCTACAAGCAGTCTGTTACCAGAGGCAACCACCTGTCTGGGGCGGGCCCTATCTGTGTGACAGCTTTAAATGTTTAGTTGAAGCAGATTTATCCAGACAATGCAATACAGATGTGCACACAGGTTAAAAAAAAAAAAAAAAAGTTGCAGGTAATTTGCTGCATATTTTTTTTACACCGTGTTCTGAAAAAGGAAAAGAAAAATACTGATCAATTTCAAGAATTATATTTAAAGTTATCAGTCATGCTAACTGCACTTTTCCAGTGTGAGTGCCTAGACATATATTTCTGACATATATTTCATATATTTCTGTGAAATACAGTAGCCAGAGCTGTTCAGCATTTTCAGTAATATTCTTCCATTATTCCACAGAAAAGAAAAAATTAAAGGAAGGAGATTTTTCTTCTTCCTTTAGTTTTCCATTATTTCCTAGGTGATAAATATGTCAAAATATTTTAAAGAAAATAACACAGGAGCTGACACCTAGAATTTAATTTTCAGTTTTTATCTTGGATATGGGACAGTAACAAACAAGGAAAGTGGCAGCAAAAATATTTAGCAATCTCTTTCTTCCCTTTGCCAAAGTATTGCTCTTTTCCCCTATTGATTTTCTGTCCCAGTTGCTGCTGCTGACCTGATTTGCATGAAAAGGATTTTCTTGTTTAGATAAATATACCTGAAATGGTCAATGTTAACAATGATGGGGAGAAAAAAAGTTGACATAAAAGGAAGAAATGTACTTTTTATCAGGAGTATTTGAGATTTGAGTGAAAAAGATGAAAGGTTTGTCTTTTCCCTTTGTTTAGGGAAGCAATAGATAAAGCATACAAATTCATTCATGGGTGAAAATAAAACTGCATTGCACCTCTTCAGCTGCTCATTTCCCCAGACTTGGGAACCCTCGGGAGAGGGCAATACAGAATATGTCCTCTACTAATAAGATTTTTGAAAGTACATCACTGAGTAAAGAAATCTTTCAGGATCTTAGACCCAGAGAAATTACTGACCTCACCATTCTTTATCAAATGCATGTCTTGAGATACAGAACTAAAATTATAAGGGTCCTTAAAAACTTATGTAAGACAGTGTAGTTACTATTTCAATAGTCTGCAATATATACGGAAATAAATCAAACATTCTTGTGATGAACCTTACCTTTCTCCTGATTAAATTATGCATTTAACCTTGGAAGTTTTGAATTACGCTATAGCCTTTTATATTTCCTTTTCTTTCTTTTTGTTTTCCCCTTTTTGCCAATTTAATTGCTTGTTTGCATCTTTCCTTCTCTGAACAGTTCATCCCTTTTCCCATTGCTCCATCACTTTTTCTGTTTTGGTGCATTCAGGCATGCTATTATCCTAGAGGCGTTATCTGGTTTTGCAGAGTTGGGTGTATTTTGCCACCCTGCATAAAAAAAACACTGTCGGGAAACTTGCAGCATTTTAGATCTTCACATTCTCTCATAATTTGAAGTTACATTTATTTTTTGGTATTACGGTTGTTCATTTCATATTGTGTCGTCAATAAACACGATACCTAGTGTGGGGCAGGTACAATGCAAGAATATTAGGCAAATACCAATGAAAATAAGACTGAAATCTGATTAGAACTAGCTATGTATGTCTTGTTCTTCTCATGCACAGGCTATGGATGTGGCTGCACCTTCATTTTCATGCATATTCTGCTCTTTTCACACCAAAATGGGTTTTGGGAACAGGGTTAAGGGAACAGGGTTAAGGGAAAAGATAACTCTATGGTAATGCTGGAGTAGTGGATAAAAAATTAAAATAAGTTGAACAACTCATAATGCAGGGGAAGGGATGGAATAGTCTTCTAATGTTAAACTTGAAAGTCATCAGAGAGAGTCCAATGCCAATAGAAAGCAGAATGAGGACTTCCATTCCCACAAATGCTTTTGAAATATAAAATTCTATACACAAGATTTCCAGGATGTTATTTCTACTGATAGTAAGATAATTCCAGCTGAAGCTGTATGAGTACAAACCAGTTTAGTATCTATTATTATTACTTGCAGCCATAGCTACAGCTTTTACAGGGCATGAGGTCTACTGAAGACCAAATAATCTAGAACAGAAATGCTTTTGCAAAATACTACCGTTTGTTGCAGGCTAAGGGGCAGACAGAGTGCATTACCTGTAAGTTCATAATTTTATCACTTGCAGGCAGAACTACACAGTTCGTGTTTTCAAATGCTTGGAGTTCTTATGATTCCATATACTTGCTGAATAGTTCATATGCCTCTACATTTGTGAGTATGGATTACTAAATTGAATCCTTAATAAAACAATGTCATTTTAAAAATAAAATATGCAGTATTTATCAATAAAATTGTAAGGAAATATGAGGTTTTTAAAATGAGGCCTTCAAATAACTCAGAACTAGACCATGAACTTTGAATTAAAGGATGTAAGGTACAGGTTTTAATGTATAGGCTTATAATAGATCAGTGTCAAAGGATATAATATATAGGCTTTAATACCGGATGGACTTATGAGATTGTGAGCAACATTATAAATGAAGTAAACTTAAATCGAATTTAAACTTCCTCTGTCTTGATATGATGACTTTAAAAAGGGAAAAGTCAGATATTCTGATGCTGGTGCATAATGACATTCAATTTAAAAATGTATGTACTATTTCTCATTTCAGTGTCTCTAGCTTTATTTCATATCATTACCTCTAGTTATTTTTTCTTTTGATTCTGTCTGCCTGAGCAGATGTAATTGCTACCCTAAAATATTTGTATTGGCTGAAACAACTTTATCATCTAAAGAATCAGAAAAGCTCTAACCCAAATACTTAACATAAAGGATCTTGAAATCAATGGGACTTTAATTAAATGAATATTTAAGGGCTTAATTGAGGGGCTTGAATTGTTACAACTCAAATAGATGGTATACTTTTTGTTACCTGTCTGGACTGTGACCTGCTCATGTCACCAAAGGGATCAATTAAGAGTCATAGGTTTTTCTGTGTCATCATTGCAAAGCAAGAAAATTCTGTGTCTGTATCCCATTTTGGAATTTTTTTAAATGACAAAATTTACTGGTGGATCTTTACTGAGTTTGAGTTTTAAAACTATGTGCAGTACTGTATTTGATCAACTGATCTCTCTTCTTCTTTAGATCGGAGTCATAAAGGCTAAGCTGAGTATTGTTTGAGCAACATTGTGAGAGAACAGTTTTTGAGATCATGGTAACTTCCATTTTTGTTTTACTTCATGGGTCTTTTGCTCTATGGTGTAACAGAAAACTCTACCAATGTAGATGGAACCCTGGTATTAAAATGAAAGTTTTACTTTGAAATTGATTTTAGAGAGTGGAGAATAAATTTGGAAAGACTTGAGCATGATTAAGAAATATGTGTGCCTAAAAATAGACATCCAGTGACATTTCAGAGGATGTAGGGTATCTGAGAGACTTATATGAAACTGACAGATGCTATTAGCCCTACAGGGGACCCATACCTTTCTTCTGTAGTAGATGGCATCCACATTTTACCTCCTTCTGATACTGGATTGACTTGGCTAATATGCTTCCATATAAATCTTGTATCAATAATTATTTTTCCTTCAAAACATCAAGTTTCTTCTATGAAAATATTGACAATAGGATGCCAGCCTTCATCTGAAACTCTCAAATTTGACAACTTTACCACATTTGTTCATATGCAAACTCAGTTATAGAAAAGGTTATTGTTGGGCCTTGATGCTGTCTGTAAAATAACAACCGGCTTCAAAGCATTATTGATGTATTAGAAAGATTAAAGCTGACACAAGAACCTGTTTAAACAAAAGAAATAAATTGGAAAAACCTTTTATAGACTAAAAGTCCTGTGACAACTATTGTTACTCAGCTAGCTCTTTGTTTTTGACTTCAGCCAAATGTCATATTCAGATTGACCTTTAGCATCACTATTTGTTTAGATGTAGCAATTTCCAGTAGCTGTCCAGCCTTATGCTTACTCTTTTCCCCCTTCCTTGTGTTCTAATTTCTAGAAGAATTACATTACACATTGCTGGCCTTGATTGTATCCTCCTATCATTTTATAAATTGTTTCACTACATCTGTACATAAGTCCAAGCATTGTGCCTGCTAACTATGAGCTCCATCCCCTCTTTTAACTTGGGGTGAATTCTGTGAGCAACATGCAGTTGCAAATTTGTGTACTTTATGCCACATCACTTTCATGCACTGCTTCTACTGGGCGTTTGCAAATAGCTCTCTTTTAGATACCACATTTTAGTTTCTCTGAGTGCTTCCGCTTGGTCTGAGTAAGGAGTGTTTCACAGCACAAAAATATCATGGGGAGAAAAGCCTGTTCTGATATTTTTCAAGGAAGACTGCAGTTATTAACCATTAAAAAAAGCTTCAACCAGGAACAAACAGTCACTGTTTAATTTTTATCATTACTGAAGATCAAAAGGAAGGGAAAAGGGGAAGATTCTTGTGCCTAGCATCTGTATTTTCACGTGTCTGTTTTTGACAGAGAAGAATATGTGATTAAAAATGACAGATGCCATCGATATCTCATATTCTACTTTTCTTTTTCCCATCTGCTCATTATCTGTCTGTTAGAATATTCCAAGGAACCACAAGAGGATCCCCTTAAGTGCCTGCTTTTGCCAGTTCAGTGAACAGCTGGATGAATGGTTAATCACTGAGGGAATGGCTGGCCACCAAACAGAAATCATATAACCAGTGCCAATGCAAACTTCCAGTGCATAGTTCACCATTATTTACAGATTAGCTCAATGAGACAGAGGGAATATACATCTGCAAAACTATCCTTCAGTAAAGGGGTGAGTGATCCAGTGAGAGCACATTGTGAATATTCATAATTTGGGCATGATGAACGGCACAGAAGCTGCCAAATAATTTCAAGAGCCCAGAGGGCTTTTAAAAAACAGTGAAGATTAGCTGCCCTCATCTCTATTGTTATGAGGTGACTAGCTGGAGACAAGAGGTTCTTTGTTCTCTTCACAGTCCCATGAAAATATTATGTTCCAAGGAATCTGTTCCATGAGAAGCTGAATTTTGTTTTTAACTTTCCATTAGATAGCATCAGGTGCATCTCTTACTTTAGGGTTGTTGGGTTGATTTTATTTTGTGATTCATGTGCCACCTTCAGGTTGTGCACAAATCAATATTTCTGTTTAAAATTAGGAAGAATAATTTCCAGATGTGACCTGTGTAACTGATACCACGTGGTCTCCTTAAGTTTGCATTCAGACAAAGCAAAGTTTGGGACTAGGAATTCACTGTTTCTGCATCATCTCATTGAGTGATCACTATTCAGAGAAGAAACTGAGTCAAAACAGGGCTTTTTGAAGATGGAGACACCTTTTTTGTCTGTCTCAGTAGTGACATGCAGTAGTGGCATAATGCAACGGGGTATTGCAAACCTGGTACAGGCTTGTTACAGAACGTAACTTGTCTCCTCAGATAAGTACATTTTAAATAGCATTTAAGTGCTCTACATAATTCTTAAATACTTGAGTTTGCAAGGTCCACATCCCCTGGGATCTCACTGATCATCCCAAGCTCACAGAGCTGGACATATATCAGCCTAAACTGAGCACAGCAAGGCACACAGGGGAAAATAGCATGGTCCTTTTCATGTCAATAGGCAATTTTTCTGGTTTTTATTATGTTCTTGTCTTGTCACTATTATTTTGGCTGTGACTAAGCTATGCTGATCTTTTGTACAATATAGTTCTCTTAAACCTATGTTGTGTTGTGGGTCTGGGCACACAGAAACAACAAACAGACATGAAGAAATTTTCTTTTGGGGATTCTGAGGGTTATAAACACTGGAGCTGCCACTGCTGCAAGCACTAACTATGTTAATGCCAAATTAATTTTAGAATGAAGACTGTAATTATGTTAGGTAGGACAGGAATAAGTAGAAGGAAAAAATAAAAATGTTGGAGACCACTGAAAGAAGAGAAAATGGGGGAGAAGGTGAGTAAAGGAGCAAAGGATGCAACACAGGGATTCTCAGTGAATTCTCCCTCTCTCAAAGGGGAAAAAGACAGGAGTCAGCAGGTCTCATTGAAAGAGCTTTAAGCTATATGTGAAGGGGGAAGGGGATAAAACTAGGCTTTCAGAGATAAACCCGGGGTGGCACACCAGTGTTTGAAGGACGATGTGCTGGTGAGGCCCTGTAGTCTGCTGTCTCAGCGGAGATAGGAGATGAAGATCCACGCAACAGCAAAGATACAAGGGTTATTTAAGGGTTAGAAATCACAGGTGCACCTGAGAATGGTCACATTAGGAGCTATGTGGGCTTCTCCACCCAAAAAGGTGGTGGGATCAATCACCCAGCTGAAGTGCATCTACAGGCAACAGATAGGAGGAGTGGGAAGCCATTGCAAAGCAGGAAAACTACGACATAGTTATCATGGAAATGCGGTGGGATGACTCACAAAACAGGAGTGCTGCAATTGATGGCTATAAACTCTTCAGAAGGTGAGGAAGGAGATGTGGTGGGGTAGCCCTGTGTCTAATGAGTGTCTGCATTGTCTGGAGCTTAATGATGGTCATGATAGAACTGAGTGTTTACAGGTAAGAATCAGGGGGAAGGGTAACAAGGCACATAGTCTGGTAGGAGTCTGTCTTGATTACTCAGTTAGGATGAAATATTTTATAAGCAGCTGGGAGAAGTCTTACAATCCCTAACCCTTGTTCTTATGGGGAACTTCAACTTACCAAATGTCTGCTGGAAATACAGGACAGCAGAAAGTAAACAGTCCAGGAGGTACCTGAAATGTGTGGGAGATAACTTCCTGTCACAGCTGGAAAAGAAGCCAGATGGGGAAGGTGCCCTGCTGGACCTGCTGCTTGTGGACAGAGAAGGACTGGTGGGTGATGTGATGGTTGAAGGCCTCTTAGTGGTCATGAAATGATAGATTTTTCCATTCTCATAAGGAGTGGGGATAGCAGAACAGCCAGCTGCCCTGGACTTCTTGGGGGCAGACTTTGGTCTGTTCAGGAGTCTAGTTGGCAGAGTCTCACCATGACAGATGGCCGTTTACAAGAAGGTTCAGAAGGAGGATCTAGGGAGCTACAGGTCTGTTGGGCTGACCTTGGTGCTGGGGAAGGTCATGGAGAGGATCATATTGAGTGCCATCACATGGCACATGCAGGACAACCAGGAGATCAGATTCAGCCAGCATGGGTTTAGGAAAGGCAGGTCCTGCTTGATCAACCTGATTTCCTTCTACAGCAAGGTCATATCTCCTGCTATGCTCAGTCCCCTTATCTTCCAAATTACAGAAGAAGGAGCAGTGAGGATCTCTGGGACAAGGCACACCAGTTCTGTCCTAGACTGGTCACATCTACTTTTCATTTGAGCTTGGTGAAGGCAAAGCTTCTTCTAACAGCTGTCCCTGACTTAATATCTAAGTTATTAAGCAGATACTGGCATGATTTGCAAGTGGTTTTGGTCTGCCTTGCTTATTTAAAATACGTTTTCCTCTTCTGAGCTATTCTGCAGATTCTCAGTTATGCCAACACTTCTGAAGTCTCAGCTCAGTTTTATTTTCAGGCAATTTGATTAGTCACTCCTTTCAAGCTACTGATCAGTTTTTGTTTTACATTTAGTTGCTTCAGAAATCATAGCTTTTTACTATACTGAAAATTAATTTTTCCTTGGTCATACTGCTGTATTAATTTCTGTTGTGAATCATTTTATTGGAGATAGAACTTGCCACCTTTGCTGTGATTGCAAAGCCATACCTCTATTTATCACTTTTTATGTGTGCCTATGGTTTCATTTAATTTCAGCAATGTTACACTTTGACTAAGCTTCAGGCTTCTCAGCTGTCCAGCTGCCCATGCTACTCTCAGCCTGTCTGTGCTACTCGTGCTCTTGGCTTGCCAGGGCCTGGTACCCACAGCTTGTTCAGCTGCTGTGCTGAACCCACTGCCTCTTGCTGCAAGATGCAGGGGCAGTGTGGCCAGAAGCAGGAGGGCAGTTTTGAGGGCATCTTTCATTTTTGTGTAAGTCCGTGCATCACAGAAAAGGGGAAAAGCAGTTCCAAAATACTCGCCTGGCACTTGTAGGTATCAGTGCTCATTTCAGGCGCGAAACGAATTGATTGCATTTCTGCAAAAGCCATGGCAGATGGAGCGTGGCTGTGGATCAACCTTACTTTTCACCATAGCATTTTTGTGCCATAAGGTTCTGGCAAAAAGTCACCAGAAGCATCTTCCAGGCTGGCAGCAGCTGGTTGTGGGCATAAAACTGTGAGACATAAAAGCCCGGCCGTGGTGCTCTGTCCCAAAGATTGTGTCATACCCAGTGCTCCTTTTCCCATGAGCACACCAAAATATGATTCCCTGAAGCCTTTTGAACAAAAGATAATTGAAAGGTGTTCTTGTATAGGGCAGACTCCTGAGGAGTTGTGCTGGTGCATTCAGCAGTCAAGGGGGTAGATTTCCCTTTCCTTTTCTTGGAAAGTAAAGTGTCAGAAGCTCCCCACGCAGCTTGCTGAAGTGCCTAACATAAACATGCTCACCATGACACCCAGGCTATCTTTTCTCAGCAAAAATTCTTCCAGACCACATAAAACTCAGCAAGAAGTCCTCTATTGCTACATTTCTGCTGGCTCAGGATTCTTAAAGTAGAATTTAGTGATTATATTCTCCTCTAATGCGTAGTGAAGAAGAGACCAGACCAGAAAAGATGCCCTTTCTTTCCTACAGACTAGAAAGGCCAAATGTGCTTGGCCAGCTGCAGATGAATTGCCCAGCTGGCAAATATCATTAATTCCTTCAAAAATCGTGTCTGACTCTGTGTACCAGTAAATTGAATGGTACCTAAGTCAGGAATTCCTAGGCACTGGATAGGATTACACATGCTGCAACAGGGCTTAGACAGCCCCTTAGCATGCTTTTGGGCTCACTGCCTAGGGTCTTACCAAACAATTTTTGACATAGTTTGGGAGTTATCACAGGTCAAGCACCATTTCCATTTGGTGCTTTGGATGGTTTCACACATTTGGAGAGTGAAACATTTAACCGTATGGATATGTGCCACTCTGGACCACCTGGTTTTAGGAGCCTGAATGTTGCCTAACTTCACTGCTGAAAAATGGTTTGGGTGAAACATCCAATTTACTAGCTGTAGCCTGTAGGTCCAAATCGGGTCATTTTGGGACAAATGTGAAGCCAGAACAAATGAGAAATGTTTACACATTCTGAGGAACCTGTCCGTTTGTGCCAGAGGCAATTCTGAACAAAAAACCAGAGGTGGACATTGTGAATCCACTAGCATGGCAATAAATACATGACCTAGAATAATTATTGTGGTTCTTGTTACATGAGGTTCTATCAGCTCTTGGCTTCAAAACTGATCTTTTCACGCACCGTAGTTTAAACTCCTGGGACATCTTGGCCTGAATATAGCCGTCCAAACTCTTGTACCTACGAGACCAGTAACATGCAAATGTCCCAAAGGCCTTGGGTTGCACCAGCTTTCTGAATGTCTTAGAATCCCAAATAAAATGTCACAAGATTCAGCTCAACTGAACTGTGTCCTTCACCCCCTTGACTCACGTGTCAGCCTCTAAGAAACTCACTTGACAAATTCAGCCTTGGCATACTTTTAGGGACCCAGACTACAACTCAGCTTTTAAAATACAAGACAAAAAACCTTTTTATTCTAAAAATGCATTCACAAATAAGTGTTTCATATAATATTAATCTCTTGTTCCAGAAAGAATCAGAGTGTGTTGGTGTGTTCGGCCTTTTGTACTTTACTTTGATTGGCCACTTTAGCCTACACAACTCAGTAGGGATCTTGCTAGCTTCCAAATAACTGGAAAACTGTGCTGAACGTTAATTTCCCTCGCGCAGATAGGAATGTACACCCTAATTTGGAATTTATATTTGTGAAGGAAGAAAGCCGTATTCAGCAACAGAGATGAGGGACATCATTGTGAAAATGAAGCCAGGTTTTAACAAGTGGAACTAGAGCTTTTGATAAACTGTATAATTAGAAGAAACTGTGAATCTCATTTTTAATGTAAATGCCAAGGCAAACCCTTTGTCCTTTGGCATAAAACCTTCACCCTCAATCTACAAAAGCATATACTTATTTTGAAAGGATTGGCATAGACTTTTATTAAGAACCTTAGGATATGAACTGGGAACAAGAAAGCTCCCAGTAATGTCCCCAAGCATTGCATTAGTCAATGAAAATCCCAGGTAACATACCATTATTTGGTAAAAATATATTCTCACCACCACCGACTGGAAACCTGGGAAGGCAAGCAATTATCACTGTATTGGCAGTTTGTGTTTAAAGTGTGTAATTATCTCTCCAACCCTCTACACAAATGTGTTTCACTGTATTTCAAAGATGCTTAATGAACATTTACTGACATAAATGAAATCCAACAACCATCAGAAAAAAATCAGTAAAATTATTTGTTTCTATTTGTATATTCATAGAACCATGGAATGGTTTGGGTGGAAGGGACCTTAAAGACAATCTACTTCCAATCCCCTGCCCCATCCCTAAACTTTAATCTAAACCAAAAGAAAAATACTTCTAATCTTTCTTTCATTATTGTAAGTTCTCAGAATCTTTCTGATATTTTCATGATATAAACACCAAACATATAAACATGGACTAAAGACAAGATGTACCCTGAGGGTTCCCATATTATTGGTAGGTATCTTTTGAAATTTTTCAGTAGAGAGGAAAGGTTTTCTTGGTGAGATGCAATGCACAAGCTTTCAGAAAATTAAAATAAATATAACTTGCTTTTTATGCTTAATGAAACTAAGTAAACCGCAGGTTTTAAGTTTGAATGCTTTTACTTTTTTTGGTATATCTTGCCTATGGCCAGCCAGACAAACACAAAGCAGAAATCATATAAGTAAGAAAATCACAACATTGTAAGGATACTGTCATATTTTTACCAGGAATGCTGAAATGGGTTTGAATGAAACATTGAAGCTTTTCAATATTCATTCAAGAAATATTTCTAAATTTATTAGCAAACTTTCTAACATATTCTTCATCGTCACAGTCATCACATTATTACCAGATAAAATTGAATTTAGATTAATATCTAAACCCCTTTAGTCATTGTATTCAACTAACACAGCGGAAGTTGTTAAAACATAACTTTCCTTGCGTTTTCCCAAAATCATGAACTAGAATTTGAAAGTGTGTTTTACCATCTTTAACCACGCTGAATATTACCTTTGTGTATAGTACCAAAGAAGCTCCCCAGATTGCTTGTGAAAGAGGACATTATTTAAATAAAGAACAAATGAGACAAAATCCTCTGACTTTTATCAAAATGTATAGGCTTTACACCAGTTATGAAAATCAGGAAGGATCCCATTCTCAGGACACATGGAAAGTGTGCTATAACCTTATGCTCACCATGCTCAGCAGGATAGAAACTTGATTAGCAACACACTTCAGGAGAAAGACTGACATTAAAAGTGCGATTACCTATGATGTGTTGAAATGGTTACTGTGAGAGCTCAGAAATTATTTCTATTGAAGAACATATTTGAGTTTTGCTTATTCATGTTTAAAAGTAGATTTTTGAATAGATTGCAACACTTCAAAAATATTCATTGCTTGAAAGGAATTCATTGCTCAAAAGTACTTATCAACTTATTAGGCATCTTTTTTCCCCCCTCATTGGAAATCTGATGTCGTTTTGTTGTGGTTAAGTGTTCTTTGTATTTTACGACAAAGGTGGAATTATTGTTTCACTTTTCCTAACAGACTAGAATGTCTACCCCAAGAACTGTAAATTGAATATTATGATGTTGCTTTCTGAAAAATATTCATAAGAGTAAAGCTCAGCTGCCTAAAAATTCATCAAAGAGTACAAAGATGAAGAAAATAAAAATTAAAATTAATGTGATCACATTATGCATTACCCAGCATAGTGGCACACCCTTCAGTGTTGACAATGAGACACAAATTTCAAAAAAGGCCTGTTTTCCTTCTGTCTTCCTCTCCCCTCAACCTAGTCTTACTGTAATTTTAATGCCATCCATTTTTTCTGATGCCACATAGCATTTGGGGACCATCTGCAATTAGGCTCAACACCATAAGGAGTAGGCTTGGTCCTATACTACATTTCAGTCAGGAACATTCTGTGTGAGTTTAGTGCTTCATGAAGTCGGTCAGAGTCTTGTAACCTTTCCCATGTAGGCTGGTCTACAGAATGTAGATTTTGCATTATAAGTGCTCAAGCCAGAAGGCTGCAGGAGACTACTGTGCTAAAACAGATGACACCTGGCTTTTCTGAGCCTCCCTTTGGAGATTAGGATCTCATTCTGCTTAAAAACTTGGGTGATGTTAACAACCCTTTCTATTTGAAGCCAAATTCATGTTGCATGACTGGGTTAAAACACTAAATCATGGGCAGAGAGCAAGTTGAAGTCGTATGGACATATCTTTGATTTTCATTGTAACCTAAAAGTCCAACCGTTTGCATTCCAAATACCTCTTTTAATCTGTGTTGTTCATAAAATTGTACTTTATAAGAACATGAAGTACCCAACTATGGTAATTTTTTCTAAATTTGCTAAGTGACTCTTGGCTTTGTATTCGTAACCACAGGCATGTTTTCAGATGACTGAGTTTTGTAACTGCTGATAGTCATATCTATTTTGAATGCCTCCAGGTAGATGCAGAAAATTGCAATGTTCTCCAAATCACTAAATACTCCAAATCACTTAAATATACCTGGGTATTTTGACAATGCTAATGAATAGCTGGCAGGCAAATATAAAGTAGAAAGGTTATGCCAATGGAGAGTGAATGATATTTTAAAATAAGGCTGTACATATTTGAAAAGTAAAGGGTGATAAAATATTTAACTCATTATAATATATGACATTACTAATTTTCTTAATTGAGAGAAAAAGAAATTAAAAATCCTTGGAATGTGACTGTTTTACAAAGTACAGTGGCCAATGGTAAATCAACACAACTTAAAAATATTTTAAATATGTCCTCTGTTGTTTAAAAATAGCACTTTATGATGATTTCTTCTAAAACAATCCAATTGCAACATGAACTTCATGACATCCTAATTTCTCTACTCAAAATTTCAAATGATGATATCAACTTGGCTTTTAATTACATTCTTACAGTGTAAGACTAACTGCAAAATACACACTTCAACTTTGTTCTGAGCAATTAAGTAATTGTGATCTGTGTGTACGTAATTTGAATGTTTATATAAAGAAATACAGGATGGAAAAATTGTGGATGGGGCTTGTTATATTTTGAGCATATAATCCAGAACTAGAGCTCATTACTGTATTTGCTCTGCTTATTTGCATGCAAAAATAGAAGTACTGGCAAAAGCATTATGTAAATGAATTTAAAAAAAACCAAACCTGGCTAACCTATTGGAAATTGTAGATGTCAGTATTGTGCAGTCCAGCAGCATTGCAAGAGAACAGTTCAGGACAGGCATATTTACAGATCCCTGGAAGAGCAATCAGATTAGAAGAACTACTTGGAATCCCTTGTCTTGAACAGCTTTGTTTCACAAAAAAAAAAAAAAAAAAAAAAAAAAAGGTTTTTCAACAACACATTCATTTTAAAGGCATCTTTCATTTGAAACCATTTTCCTAATTGTCCTGATTTTTGTACTTGCATTTGGTCAGATATTAAAATAAAAAGTTTACACCAAAGAAAATGTGGTCATTTCTGAGAAAATGGAAACCCTGAGCTGGAAGTAACGGGTGAAAATTCTCAATGGCATGAGCAGTTAATTGTGTTTTATGCAGAAATGAGAAGCAGTTTGAACCTCTGGAGAGCCCACCTGAGCTGCAGTGATACAGTGGTGAATTTGCTGGGCAGTGGGAAAGTCGTTCTTTGAGACAGTCAGTCCTATTGCATCCATTCACCATCAGAGGGAAGGAGAGCCATGTATAATGGACACTGACTCATGGTGCATGGCAGAACTATACTCTGATAAGGTTTAATTTCATTTTTGCCATGGTGATTCGTTTCACTTTGTGAATGAAGTAGAACTGATAGAAGTTTCATAAGCTCAGAAATCCTGCATGGAATGACTTTCCATTTTTCGTCCTCATCATTTTCTCTCTGGAGCAATTTTCACTGTGCCACAGTGAAAGAAGGAATCTGCAGTACAATTCAATTTTGACTCTGTCCCTCCTTCCCTACTCTTTCCCACGCCTGAAAGCACCCATTGTTGGGGAGATATTGTGAGTTCACAGCCTCCCTGGAGGGGTTCCTATTCAAGACAAGCTGTGCAGGAGCCAGGAGAAAAATCAGCACTGACTCTGCCCTTTCTAAGCAGTCCCTTTTCCTTTTTCCCCTTTGTTGTATCTGTTCTGAATGGTACTACACTGTGCACATCTGCTGAAATCCTAATCAAAACTTACTGTTCATGAAATTCACTTGTAGAGTATTAGGTGCCCAACTGGGTGTGCACCTAGATTCTTTGCCTGCACATCTCTGGAAAAAAAGCTTGGGGTCTGAGGGAGATTTTCTTCAGTTTTGATGATTTCCATCAGAAAAAGGCTGTGTCTCTTACAGTGGTGGATAATAAGAAACTACCCTCCTTCACCATGAATCCTTTATTGCCTTGTGCTCCAGTTCCTGCCCAGCTGCTGCAGCTGACATGCAGCCCAATAACTGCTGGGTGCCAGCCACAAGACTGCATTTAGGATTCCTGTTTCTAACAGGAACAGGAGTCTTTGCTCTCCATTCCTGCTGTGAGGCACCTGCAAAACACGACCAAAATAAAGGTGAAGTTGACTTTTCCCATTTTATTAGTCTATGACCCACAGAGCTCCCTGGAGCATGATTTGAATGTTGAATTTTATCATCCAGACAAATCCTTCTCTTACATTTCAGATGCTTGTCCATTGAGTGTGTTGTGTTCTCTAATTGCTAGTTATTTGCAGTGCAGCAGGGTCAGGTTGTACTCTTGACATATAAAACTTTTAATCCTTATAGTGCCCCTTAAAATCAATGTAGCACTCAAGGGAAGTAGGGGCAGGCACTGGAGATCCAGATAATTGCCTCTAACAAGTGTGCTTAAAACTTCTCAAGCCTTATCTCAGGAAAAGGTATGAAAACACTGACACCTCCATGTCTCCTTTTGTATTGGAAACTGCTTCAGAGTTTTTAGTGTACTTTCCTTGAGGTCCCCTGTGCACCACAGTCACAGGTGTTACATCCCTTTTCACCAGTACTCTCCTCAAAGTGCAGCCTTTGGGGCCAGAAGCACTGCTCCAGTGAACAGCACGTGGGAATGATGGAGACAAGAAATACATTTTTAATTTTGATACTTATACTCTGCTTACAAACATAGCAGTAATTTGCAGAGATATCATAACCAAATACATGTAAATTCTTCCCCATTCCCCATGATTGTGAATGAGGGTACAGACCTAGGGGTTTTGCTGTCTCTCCTCAGAGAAGGTCTTCAGGTTTCATAGATTTTCTTTTGTCTGAAGGATAATATTCTTCAGGCTGACAATGGCGGAAGGACCTGCCTCTCCACCTGGAAAGAATGACAGGAAGCGGGTGGAAAGAGACATTCATTTAAAAGACGTGCTAGATGGTGGAACAAAGAGATAGGGAGCATGATGCATTTCATGAGGCTGTCCAGATCTGTTCAGAGGAGATGACTGAACACCCAAGGAAGGTGCAGTACCTTGAGAAGAGTTATAGAGCAGTGTATGCTGGAGAGATGCTCTCACAGCAAATCTGACTTGATCTCTATAAAGCTTTCCTGGCTACTGGCACATGCTCATCTGTGTCTGCCCAGGTCTGCCTTGGAGCATGCAGGCTGTGCTGTTGCTCTGAACAAATCTGAACAGAAACAGAAGTGTTCAAACAATAAGACGGTGAAAATGTGTATCCAACACTGTAAAAATATTGTCCTGGGGAATTACTACTGAGCACTTCTCAAAGCAGGGACTTAGTCTCAATTAGAAAATGTCTGTTGCAGTAGAATTACTCATATTTAGTTATTTATAAAGACAGTTGATAAATCTGTGTGGGGGTTTGAACACATAAAAATCTATTGTAAGATATGTGTTTGACCGGCTTCTCTCCAACTAACACCACATTTCTAGAATTCACTTAAGATTATTCTCTGTGTGACTTTCTCTCTCAGTGACATTCCTTTTTCAGAACCTTTGCTGTCTAAAATTTAAGTGCCCAGTTTAAACAAGTCATCAGTCTCCTAAGGTTCTTTTTAGGTTGGTAAAGTTATCATCCTCTATAGATGCCTTAATCCCACCTGCTTTACAGAGGGGTCTTGAATGGTTAGGCTTTAACAGATGCCAGTTTTTGAGGTAATAAAACTGGAAGAGAATGATACTTTCATTTTGCTCAGGTATATGTATTCCTCCTATAGTGTTATGAGCGTAGTCTGTGATGTGTTGGGTTTTGCTCTTTGTGATTTAGCCCACTCTGGGACAGCAAGTTTATCTGCAAACATGAGATTTGGGGTGATAGTACTGGATAGCTGAGCAAAACAATGATCTTTTTCCAAAGGAAAGTGAACTTTCTGGAAAAAGGAAAGGTTTGCACACATTACGACTCTGCAGTTACTGTCTGTGTCTTCTTGGTTCACTCACCTGTTCACAGAATGGCAGAAGGACAGTATGTCTGGGTACGAAGAGATCTCTGGAGCTCACCCAGTCTGCCCATGAAGGGTTAAAAAAGGCAGATTGTCCAGTCTCTTGTCCAGTGGTGTTTTGAATATCTCCAGGCTTTATGAAGGAAATAAATACTTTTTTTTGAGTATATATGCATTACTGGGATGCCATCTGAGCCACCAGCAACCAAATTTCTTCCACTGACCCTTCCAAGAGGTGAAATTATCTGTTTTCATCCATTCTACCTTTATGCTGGGTGGGACCTTCATTTAACATTGTATTCAGTGACAGGGGCACACTTAAAATGTTGTTAATTAATATATCGGGCACTGAGCAGATCTTTGCCTATTGGTGGCAGCTCCCTGCTGGGTTATGTTTTGATTTTGGAATTAATTTAGAGCTCATGTCATGAAAGATATTAGAGCATCCAAACCAAAGCCAAATTTTATTTAACAGCATTTATGATAACTTTTCAAAGCAGTATGAAAAATTAAGAAATATATTTCATTTTTCCATGCCCTAGGAAAAGTAATTACGTTAATTGCATATTGTATATAACACCAGTTATAACTTATGAAAGACTGATTCATGTGTATGGCCACATCCTCATACAATGAAATTTGATTTAATAATATCCGCGCCATAAAACATAACTTGTACTAATTTGTTTTTTTAAAATTACGTATTCAGCTTCAAAGTGAGGTTACTATTAAAGTAAGGTTACTAATATTACAGCACTATAACAAAACCCTAACAAATATAAATTTATATCTTCCTTATTCATAGAGACTAATTAGAAATCTCTTTATTGGTATCAGGCCTAAGATGTCTCAGGTAATCCGTAAAGGCTACCATTTGGAGCTTTTCTTTTGTTTAAACTAATATTTGCTTTCAAATGTACATTGCTTTCATTTTGTTATGAAATATTGTTAGCAATTTAAAGGACTTTGTCAACCTTGTTGAAATCGGGTATGTTTTCTTCTAGTAGAAGGCACACTGAAGTACCACACAGTGCAGAGGGCAATGGAGTGGTATAGCTGGAGGGTTAGGCTTTCGAATCCAGCCCCAGAGCTGAGGAAGCAATCAAATATTGGTTTCAGGGAGAAATTGTTTTGCATGTCTGCCTTCTGGAAGCTCCTCTTTTAACAGTCCATCTGATTTGAATGTACTGACTCATAACATCACAACCTACTTCAAACAATCCCTGTCAAGTTGTAAAACATTGCAAATATAACTGGATATACAGAAGAAGCAGTACCCTCTCAGCATGACCCCTAAAGCAGATTTGATCGTTTACACTGGTGCTATTTAATGAGTAGTGTGATAGGAATTGAGACACAGTTGCCATTTCCACATTAGAATTGCTATTTGTTCCTTTCAGAATCTCTTCATCTGCTTTGAGGCTTATCTTGGCAATCCATAGAAAAACTTGTTTAGCTGGTGAAGCTCCCTATGCTGCCAAGAGAGAGAAGTACACAGTAAACAAAGCATCTTGTTTTATTTAGGCAGTAAGAGTAGGGTGAATTCACCGGAAGAGATGTCTTGTATCTTAAAGAAGGAGCCTTATAGTGCTTATCTAACTTGTAGATGTCAAAAGTGAGCTGATATGAATCACAAACTCTAAAATATAAAATAGATAAGTAGATGAAATATTATGGTTCTTTCATATTGATCATGATCACAGAACTTTTTCAATACAGAAAAGACGCAAGGTTGTTTTCAAGCTTTGTCTTCCAGCAGAGACAGTATTCCATCAATTACATATAACAATTACAACTGAATTTAAACATGAGAGCTAAGGTTGCATTTCCTCCCGAAATTGCTGTGTGGAGGAAGACTCTAATCTGTATGGACATCACAGCACAAAACCAACAAGAAGCTCATGAGACTGTCAGTGGGTTCTGCTCCATGGCAAGGGTGACTGGGTCTCGGTCATTCTTGTCAGATGTTTGTTTAAGCAGTTCTCAAGAATCTCCAGTGCCAGAGCCTCAGCAGATTCTCCAGGTTGATTCCAGTGCTATATTACACCTAACGTCAGAAAATTTTTGCTAGTATTTAATATAATCCTTCATGATACTTGAAATCAATTAATTCTTCCACAATCCACCACTGGCGTGGTCAATTATTTTATTTCTCCTTTCAGCAGCCTTTTATGTGTTTGAACAATGTTGCAGAGCTCTTTGGTATGCTTTAACTTAAATGACCCTTGAACTTTTCTTCATAGATCATGATTTCCTGACTTCTTCATTGTTCTTCTAAGGATTCTGCTCAGCTGATCCACAACTTTCTTGAAGGACAATGCCTGAAACTCAAGAGAGCTGAGTCGTTGCTAGCCTTGATCAGAGAGAAGGGATTACTTCAAGTGTTTTGCACACTGTATATATTTTATATATTCCAGTACAATGTCAGCTTTTTTCCTAAGCCTGTATATGAAAATGGAAAAATGTGAAGCCTATGATGCTGATGAAACTGAAACCATGGAAAAAGTGGTCTCACTTTTCTGACACCCTTTATTTTTGTAGTATCAGGAGCTATCAAGCAGCTAGTGCAGATATTACTAGATATATAAAAAAAATGCAACCATGGAATTTCCATTTCAGAAACAAGTTTAGGGTTTAGACAGTTGATATCTGTTCTTTGGTTGTGATTACCTGACAATGGAGCCAAATACATTTCTCTTCCCTTGTAGGCAAGTCCTAAGCATTAGGAATTCAAGCATCCCCACGCTGTTCTGCTTGGTATCTTGAACTGTGACTTGGGCTCCCTTCCTGAATGGAAGTGCACTGCTGCCATGGCTACTGCTGACGTTAGCTGCCAGGCAAGCTTGGCTTTAGCGGCTCAGTTATAATGACAGTAAAAACGGTCAGAGTCCAAATGAGATGAAGCGCTCATAAAGTATATAACTGGTTAATAAGAAATAAGTATCAACACGAGCTCAACATGACCCAGCAATGTGCACTTGCAGTTTGAAAGCCAGCTGTATCCTGGGCTGCATCCAAAGCAGGGTGGCCAGCAGGTTGAAGGAGGGGATTCTGCCCCTCTACTCCTCTTTAGTGAGACCCCACCTGCAGTGCTGCTTCCAGTTCTGGGACCCCAATGTAAGACAAGGACCAGTTGAAGAGAGTCCAGAGGAAGGCCACGAAGATGATCAGAGGGCTGGAGCACCTCCCCATGAAGACAGGCTGGGAAAGTTGGGGCTGTTCAGCCTGGAGAAGAAAACACTCCAGGGAGAACTTATAGCAACCTTCCAGTACCTGAAGAGGACTAAAAGAAAGCTGGAGAAGGATTTTTTACATGGGCATGTAGTGATAGGACACTGAATAGGAAACTGAAAGACAGTAGGTTTAGATGAGGTATTAGGAAGAAATGCTTTACTGTGAAGATAATGAGGCACTGGCATAGGTTGCCCAGAGAAGCTGTGGCTTCCCCATCCCTGGAAGTGTTCAAGGCCAGGTCAGATGGCGCACTGAGCAACCTGGTCTAGTGGAACGTGTCCCTGCCTGTGCCAGGAGGGCTGAAGCTAGATGATCTTTAAGATCTCTTCTGACCCAAACTATTCTATGATTCTAGGATCAAGACAGAAGCCCTTCAACCTTTCTCTGTTCTGTTGACAGGATTTTTGACCTTTGATGGATAAAGGAAGAATCAATTACAGAGTCAACCCTTCACACACCTTCAGATGCTACACAGATCGGTTCCATCTGTCCCCACAAACGCCCTGGAGGCTGGAGCTGCAGGAGCTGCTGGAGCTGAGGTTACATGCACTCCATGGCATGGAGTTTGAATGTGGTGTTACTATGGCTACTGCTTCTTCCTGGGCTCATGAGAGTGGACATAATGACGTATCATGTTCTCATTGAATAATAAAGCCTTCCAAGGCATGCTGCCTCTGTTGCCTGTGCTCCCCAACAGAAAACAAAATCGTCAAGTCCATATTTGGAGTTTTTAAACCATGTTTTGAAGCGTGGTTATGTGATTTGGTTATGTGCTTTGGTTACTAAACCCTTTCCATTATAAATAAATAAATCAATCAATCTAATAATCCCATCCCATTTATCTCTGCATATCCACATGCCATTTAGTAATCAGTGATTTGACAAAATCAGAAAAGGCCAAATTTCTATTTTTAATTGTGTGGGTATGTACAGATTAATATATTATATTATAGTTTATATTCATACTTATAAATGGTGAGAACAATGTTTAAATGTTTGCAAAAGTTTATTTTGTGTAGGTAATGGACTATATCTTCAAAAACCTGTAGATAGCAGGGAACTTTAGAACTGTTACCTGCATAAGCCACAGAATAAAATAAGTTCATTTGAAAATTTGCAAATTAAAAACTTGACATTTTTCCTGAGTTCTCTATCTGGTGACTAGCTTCTAAGGTGACTTCAATATAATTCAGAAACTACATTCTGCCCTTGAATATGATCTGTATGGGTCTTCATGACCTGTCACTGTAGATGTGGTTGTCAGGGCTCTTTTTAAAACTAATTCTTAGGTTAATTCACTAATCAGCTTACTTTATGAAGAGAATATCTAAAGTTAAAACTTGCTTTGCATTGTGCCAGAAAGATACTGGGATTATATTTAATTGAAATCAGTTCATGTTGCAGTAATTATAATTTGATGTGTCCTTTTCTCCTGAATTTATTTTCCTGAGCAAGATGAGGAGTTCTAAAACTAGATGTTATTTTCCTATTTAGATAAATTATTTAAAATTGCCTTGAATTTAATTTATGTTTGGAGTTCACTGCAACCCATTCATGTTCTAAGGCAACTTTTGTAAAACTTTGTTTGATGATGAGCATTTAGCAGGGTTCCAGCTGGCAGCTGGACACTTTTGAACCCTCAGCAAGATTCAGCCTCAGTGGAACCTCAGTGGTAGAATGCTGGAGTAATGGAAGAGCAACACATCCTTTTCCAACTCATTAACAGAGTTCAGAAGGTTTCAATACAGATCTCCTGTCAGCAAGAAAGTCTAAAATTGCTGTAAAGCTCATTTGCTGCAGGCTCTGTCTGCTGATGAAAAAATTAATTTTTTATGCATAAAAAAAGAAAAATCTAAGTAACCCATGAGGGCAAACATACTCATTTAAGGCATACATTTCACACTTAGTGTAGGGATTGGAACTATGCTGTGCCAGTGTGCTGTCTGCATTCCAGGGGCTTTGGGCTCTTTGCCTGGGCAATACAGAATTGATGTGTCCATGGGTGTACACTATCGCTCACGTGCAGTAGAATGAAGGAAGATTTCATCAGATCTGCTGTTTCTGAACCTACAACTGATGAGAATAAGCACTTATTTTTAATAATGAATCTTTGTATCATATGTGATTGATATGGTAAATACAATTCCAATTTACAGAGAGGTCTGAGTATACTTCCTCTTCAACAGAAATATATGAGAGAGCAAATTCAAGTCTTACATTCAGAGATGCCATTCTTGAACAAATCAAAAAATACCTTAAAATGCATGATACAAAAATGCTTCTGTTTTCTTGCAAAACTGGGCAAAACCCCTAAAAATTGCCACAAGTTATTGAGTATAAAAAAACAGCCAGGAAAGCAAAGCTTTCTACACCAACGAAAGGCACAGTTTTTCTCTAATATATACACAGATTCAGAAACCAGTCGAATTGCTGTCCCACCTCTTGATTCTCATTGTCAAGACCCTGGAGCAGTCAGTACTCAGTCTTAAGCAGAAACCCCAAGTCTGGGATCTCCTACAAGGTTTTGCAGGGCTCAGAACACGTGTTGGTGCTAGAGGTGGAGGTAGGGAGGAGGTCAGTGGGAACAGCAAGCCAGAGGGAAGGCTGTGCTTTCTGGGTGCCTTTGAGTTTGTGCAGCGGCAGAGTCCCCTGAGGGCAGTGCAGACCTGGTGATGTTGATGTTTTCTGCATAACTGACCTCATTTTCCTTCTTCTGTCTGTGTACAGGCTGGGACTGCAGTGTTCCTCTGCTGACATAGGGTGACTTCTTGCCTTCCATGTCTATGCACTGAGGCAAGGGGAAGAACGCAAAGATTCTTACCCTCAGGTCTTCTGCTGTAACCTGGCTGAAAATGTGACTGTTGCTCCAGATAAATAGTGTTTCAAGGAGTAATTTTTTTTTGTCTTTTTGTGTTTGTTTGCTTTTTTTTTTTTTTGGGGGGGGGGTTGTTGCTTGTTTTTCATTTATAATTTCTAAGGGATCCTAAATTGCTTTTCAGTCAGGATTATCAGAGACATTTAAAATAGTAAAAAATTGTACTACAACAACTTAAATAAATTTGTACTACTGCAACTTAAATAAATGAAATAATTGATGTTTCAGAATATCAAAATCTATAACAGTGCATTCTTGCTCAAGATATTCTTCTAATTTTGTCTTTTTCCTGAAGGAAGATACTGAAGGAAAAACAGAACTTGTTTCTTCTGTGAGCTGAAATGCTGGGGTTTTTTTCTAAAGTCTTCTCTTAGCTTTCAGTGATATGGCAGCTATGGCAAGTAATCTGCTCTTTTATCCTTCCATAGCCTCTGACCAACATATGTGTCCTGCAGTGATGTCTTAGGTTTTGCCATCACGGTTGCTGATGGCAGACAGAGTCAGTGTTTACAGCAGTACTGTATTAACATTTACCACAGATTAGCATAAACATAGATTATTAACAGCCTTTCCACTTGATAGGCCTTGAAGTGAAATGGGACCTTTTCTTTGACTGCTTCTACCACTCATTTCCTCAGAAATCCTAAAGCCATGAGATAAAATTTAAGTCTGTGTTCTTGTGTGTTGAAATCTTGGACACTCAAGCTACAGCATAACAACCTGACCTCTTTTTTTCTTAACTGCCATCACAAAAATGCTTATTGCTTTTTGCTGTAGGGCTGAACTCTGACATAAGGCTCAAAGCAGCATGTGTAGGTATCGAAAAATTGAAAACGTGATGAAGGAAAGACTGGCTGCACTGCTGTTGCACGCCCTCTAGCTGAGGAAATTGTCTTTCTCATCTCATGTTCACACCAGCCCCCTCCTCTGGAGATTTAGATTTGCAGCTTCCAGGATGGCTTAACTATCACGTTATCCTCTATTGGGTGTACAACACCTTCCACTGACTCTCTGCCATTTTAGAGAGGCTAAATAGTCTCTAAGACAATAAAAAAAAGAGTAAGTGCAACTTGGTTTGAGTACATTCCTGAGAAAAGGGAGACCTTGATGCCAAATTCTGCTCTGAATCAAAACGTGGACTTGAGCCAAGCTTTGTCACCTTCCAGGAAAGTGCTCAAGAAAGTGCTTTAATACTGAGTAATTTTCCTTCTCACTGGCTTAATGAATATTTAAATAGTCCATGCAAGATGGAACAGAATCAGTGGGAGAGACTGTGAACAGACCTCTAGAATATCTTACAATGTTGTAGCTAGGTCATTGTTGAGGAGACATGGCTTCAGATCCTGTCAGGAAACAAAAAAATTGCATCTGCCTCCTACAGTTTGAGTGAATATGTTTCTGTTTCCTTAGCTTTCTTTTTGTCCTCCCTCCCTCCCTCTCCTGCAAGTGGTATCAAATAAAACATTTGGAATACAGGGAAACAAGTAACTTTGGATATCTTAAATATGCGTTCTCTCGCCACTTCTACAGAGAAGCTTTATCTTAATCCACATGAAGGACAAAAGGAAGCAGAGGGATAGCTGATGTGGTTTCCTAAAGGGTTATGTCAGTTTATGAGGCATTAGATTATACACAGAAAGGTGATTTTTTAACACTAGGACATGGCAGTTGAGCTCATTTTTCCTAAAGGATACACAAAGATGAAGCAGATTGGGCTTTCTGGGCAGTTAAAGCTGATGTAAGTCTGCACTGAGGCTGAACAGTCTCATCCTCTTCTAGACTTGGCATGGTGTCTCCTGCTCTGACATTAGTCATCCCATAAATGTGGTTTGAATATGACTGACTCACTAGTCTGAGAGAAAAACAGGTTTGTGGGTTTTTTTCCTTTTCTTCTTCTTCCTTTTTTTCCCCCCCCTCTGTGCTACTTCCATTTTGGTTCACCAGTCCTGTCCACTCAATGGCTGTCTAGTTCCTAGACCCTTTTGGCATATTTGCTGTCTTAGATTTGCTTCAGTCAGACATACAGCTAGAAGGTGAGGGATAAAAGAAAAAAGTAATTTTTAAGAAATGAATGGATGCCAAGAATGGACAGTTGGTGCTGGTAGAACTGCACTGCAAGGCAGAGACCTCTGCACATCCATCTGTGAAAGTCTTTTAAAAAGGCAGTGCATCCCCTTTTTTGTGTTGTAACTATGTGGCTTGATGTATTTGTATAAACCTCAAGTCAGACTAAAATTAGACATTATTACCCTTTCCTAGCTAGAAGTCATGAATTTGTTTAACGGCAGCTGTTTTACAGAAGTAAATCAGATCCCCAGGATAAGCTGACCAAAAGTAAGTTTGCCTTTCACATCCCTATTCACCATAATGAGTCATTCAGGCTTTCTCTTCCTAACAGGTAGGTCCTAAAGAGACATATTTAAACAGTTAAACTTACTTTTTAACTTTGCATAATTAAAGTGATTCACTGCAATGCTTCTACTAGGATTCATATCTTTTGTAGCTGATGCATCTTTCGGAAGATAAATGTAATATTTCAGTGTCTCTGTTCACACAATTTTATAGCTTAATCAATGCTGAACAGTGTTAGATGTACAGTATTGCTATGTCTTAAATTATTCAATTGTATTATTTTTCACATTCATCTAGTACTTCTTGTACTCAAACTTTAACATCTATACCTAAACAATAGCAACTGTTGCTATGGTATTGTTCTTGCTTATAGAAGGACATTGTCAACCATAAACTATATTTCTAACCTTCTCAGCTATTAAAGGAGGTAACACCCCCTTTTTTTCTGCTGCAATTGTATTATGTCTCATGATGGATATTGTTAATTTGATTTTCAGGACTAGAATGGTTCCAGAACTGATGAATCTATTTGCATAAGAACTCAGTCTTGTGCCTGTCATGGATGGGCTGTGTTCATTATTAAAATAATGAGTTTTGGAGGAATCACTCAGTGTTAAAGAATATCTTCCTATACTCTTTCTGCCATGCTTATTTGTTATTTGTACTGTGATGGCAGGCACAGCAAGCTGGATATTGGCTACACATTCAGGATGAGTCTGTCTGTAAAAAAACAGGACTCACAACCAGATTCCTACCTCTGCTGATTCTCTACCAGCACAGAGAATTTCCAGTATCTGGACAGTCATACTGGATTTGATGTTTAGGTTTAAAACATCAAACAAATAAAGTGCTCTTTGAAACAGAATAAACATATTCCAAAAATGTTAACCTTAAGAAAAAAAAAAAATTCCCAGATTTCACTAGGTCTTCTTGTGTACTTCTTGAAGACTTTATTTTGCAGAAAAAACCCCAAGGATAAGAATAAAACCTTTGACTTAGAACTTTTTTTGTTTTCTTTATATGATAAGTGACCTTTTTCAGTGCATTTAATAATAAAATACATAATAATCTAAAACATCAAAATACCTCCATATTTTTGGACTTCATACAGCAGACCACAAGGTGTGGACAGAAACGGGAAAAAACCTGAACAGAGGGAATTTACTAGTTACTAAAGCTTGGGGCCAGATTGAACTGTTAGGCATATGAGCATAAATCTGGAGTTATGCTCTCAAGAGCAATCAGATTACTCCAGACTTATGCTTGGCTACCTGAGAGCAGCATGTGGCCAAGGATTTTTTCTGTAAGTACATCGTTGTAATTAGTACTGTCAGTAAAAAATATCAAAAATGTCAGACTGTACAGGTTTTGATAAATACCTTGAACAACTGTAAGTCTTTTTATCAGGCATTCTTTAGTTTGAATTAAAAGGGACAGAGCTGCATGGGAGATCCAGTCTGCATTTAATTTCTTTCAAGCTGTATCATAAACACTGAAACAACAATTCAAAATAATGTCTAATGTTGAACTAGAGCCTTTCACCCTCCTTTCCCCATCAAGATATTTCCTATTACCTATACTAAAAGGTGGAACAGCAATTGTATGAAGATTCATGTACAGAGAGGCGCACATTTTCTATAGTTACCCTTGTGTATGGATACTATTTACTGGACTAGTCTAATAGTATATCTGCAGCATCATGTCTGAAATGCTTGCTTTAATTCATAAAAATGTCCTTAATACATAAAAATTAATTCTTTAAGCAATTTAAAACACAGCAATTTCTTAGCTGTATTGCCAGGTAAACTCTACGTGATCAGTTATATTGCACCCTTATAAAGAAAATCCCCACTGCTGGATTTTCATACCAACTGACTGATATTTGGACAGAGTTTTTGTGTCCTCGAGCTGACAAATGTTTCCATGGTCTCTTTATGCTCTTTTTATTTTAACATTAGAATTTGTGTTCAGTTGTAGGAATTAACCAAAATCTTGCTGTGATTTTCTAGTTAATATGAACATTATGTTCCTTAAAATCTTAGCTCTGTCAAAGGCATTGCATTTCTTCTTTTAGGAAAGCCTTCATTTATTTTTTCACTATTGTAACTTGATTTTCCTAATAGCACACCTTTCTTGCAGATTTTTCAGTCTTAATAACAAACAGTGGCTTTCCAATCAGCCATGATAATTTTGTTTCTGTTTCTTAATACACAAGCAGGGGGAAAAATCTCCTCTTTTCTAAACTTCCTCATCTGGGAATACAAAGATTTTAAAAAATACTTCTTACATAGGAAATATTCCAAAACTATAGAAATTTCTTTGGGGAAATTGATGATTAATAAAAAATTCAGGTAAAAATATCGGAATGCAAAATTTCTAGTACGTGCTGTATGCTTTTTGCATCTCTAAAATAGGGACAGTTCATGGTCCTTGAAGGTCTCATTCAGGTGACTGATCATAAAGTGGATCTTTAAAATGTAAATTTCCAGCTTAGGAACCTTGGGAATTTTGTCAGGAAAAATTTCCTTCTTGAGGGCTGCTGAAGAAATCATGGGAGGATGGAAGGAAAAAAGGAAAAAGGCCTCACTTTATGTATTTACCAGAATAAAATTTAAGTAAAGGCTAAAATGGTGATTGATATCAAAACAAAAAAGTAGGTAAAAAAGGAAAGTTATTAAGAAAGGGTCTTGATGTTTAACTTTGGAAAGGGTCCTGGAGACAGCAATGAGATTATCTTCAGCAGAAATACTGAAAGGGAAGCTGGAAGGTAACCAGGTGCAGAAGAGGAAGCTCGTGCATTTGTTCTAGACAGTGCATCACATGATTTTAGAGACTGGGGGGACATCTGAAATGGAATCAGTGTTTGAGAAAGCAGTCAGAAAGGAGTACAGAAACTGGGGAATTTTCCAAAACAGAAACAGGAAATGTAAGACAGTGAGAGGCTGAGACCAGTGATGACGGGCAATAGAAGGACAGAAGTCAAACCAATGACTGGTGCAGAAAAGAGGGTTAAATATCCAGGAGAGAGCTGAAAACTACTTATAACTGCAGAGACCTTCCAGGACACGTCTGAAACATATGATGTTCCCAACTAGTCAAGTTTAAGGAGGAGTTCCTCAGGTTTGGCAGTTTACACTAAGAGGATCAGCTCTGAGGTTTATTGTTATCATCATGACAGAGAGAGGCAATGTGTCTTTTAAAGATACAATCACCAAGGAATTAATTAACTTTGACACAAGTCTGACAGTGGCACTCAAGTGAATATGATAGTCAAAAGGGAAACAATGACAACAGACAGAGCAACATTATTCCTTTTGCAAAGCATTAGGTAAACCTGTTCATTGGCTCATACGATGAACCGGGAAGTCTTTAAACTCTTGGATGTAAAAGTTAAGCATATTATACTTCATTGCCACGCTGTGCAAAACCTGAATTTTTTAGCAGTCTGTTCACAACACGATGAATTAATGATTGGCAGAGAAACAAGGAACACAGAAAAATAATTCAGATAATTAAAAGATCAAAGCAATTTGGCTCTGGTGAGGCAAACAATTTAAAATTTGAAGGGGAAAAGGAGGATAAGAAATAAGGACAAACTCAAACATTAACTTGGAGCAAAACTAGCAAAACATGTTCTTTTTTTCCCAGTTCTTTTCTCAAGTTGTAACTCAATCAAGGGAGACTTCAAAGTTTATTTAATTTACTTTGGCTAAGACAAATCAAGGATACTGTATAAGTAAAACCTTTTAAATGTGGGATCATTTTATCTACAGATCATTGTTTCTATACACGTGATGACTGAAATAGAGTGTGTATGCAGTGAATGTGAAAGCGCAATTGAATTTTCTCATATATGTAACAATTGCACATAAAAAAGTCAGTCTCAAGGAACCTCAAGAAGAAATAACAGTTGATCATAGTGCAAAACAGATTCCTATCAAATTTAGTTTTTGGTAAGGGGACTGTAAATGGCACTGCAGTTAAAAATCTGTATGATTACCTTGAGCTCTGTTTTCAGACAGGTTGTAATTCATGTAGGAAAGAGATACGTAGTAAATTTTCCAGTATGAGCTGACATGAAGCCCACTGTAGATGCATCTCCCTTTCAGCAACATTGTGTCTTGCACAATTCACGCTTTCAAACTTCTCTCTTTGAAGAACAGTGGAGGGTTTTGTCCTGCCATTTTTTAGTTCCATCTTAATGCCTGTCATGGGAAAATGGCACTGTTGAGTCATTGATATTTACTGTATTTCTATTGAGAGACCTGTTTTCCTACCATTACTTCCTTACACCGTTAGTTTGTACCTTTGAAAAATGCACCATTCTGCTTTCATTTCTGTGCTATCAAGAGATTTTTAGGCTAACAAAATACTTTCTAGTTTTAAACTCTGTGCCTTGCAATGGACTTACTCTATTAACCGAATATCTCAGCTGCAGTGTGTTGGGGAAGGCTGCACCCTTGACTTATGGGTCACTTTTGTCTTAGGGTCTAAGTCTTGAAACAAACATCTTAGTTTTGTTTTGTACAAAAGATGAGCTGCCTCTGACAGCATCCACGGGTAACCAGTGCAATCTCAGTGAGTCTGATCCCTCCCATCAGGTGGGTTGTGGCAACACAGAAAACAAAAGTGTCCCAGAAGAAGCCAGTAACAAGTACCTAGTAACCCAAGTATCAAGGGGTGATATTCTGGAGAAAGACATTCAGAATGGACCAAAATGACTCCATAAAAAAACTGAAGTCATCTTCTATACAGCATGATCAAAGTACTCTCAGCAGGTGGTGCTTGGTTCTCACAAGAATACCAGAGTAAATAATACATACAAAGAGATAGTAACATTGGTCTCAGCTGTAGATTTAACAGTGGTTATGAAACCTGGATTTGTTTCTGAGAGGTATTTCTGTACCCAGAAATGTTAATCCTTCTTGTACATTCTCCCTTAGTTGCCATTACTAGCAAACTATGGTTTTTTTGGTTAGGAAAAAATAAATCTCTTTCTAAAAGTGTGTTGACTTGCACTATGTTACAGTGGATTTTGAAAGATTTCTTTATAACATAATGCAGAACAATTTGAATGTGAATCTGATTTTTTCCAAATTTGGGAGTATTTGCATCTCAGTTCTGCATAACTACTTAGCGATACATGGAATGACAGAAAGTTACTAAAATGAGACTTGTTTTTTTTCCTTAAGCTGTCACAGATCAAATTACAAGTTATGAGTGGGAAGGAGGGGAAAGCGAAAAGAAAAACAGTATTATGATATTAGACCTTTGAAGAAAGTGGAGTGTTTTTGACAGAGAAAGTGGAGGAAGTTTAGAGACAAGTTAATGAAAAAAAAGATTATTGGGTGATAGTTTCTGTCTCAGTATGTTCTTCAGTTGATAAAAAAAATGGCTTGCAGATAGAGGTTGTTAAGAAAATCAGTAATAGTGACCATAAAAAATTGATTTCTCAGACATAAAGAGTGGCTTTGGTCCAAAAATCAAATTGAATATTAAATTATAGAAAGCAGTAATATAACAAGGTAATTGCCAGTATGTTCAGATGAGATAACAGATAACAGAAGATTATTAGTTTAGAAAATGACAATAGTATATCAAAAAACACTTTTAAAAGTCACTATTTTTATTGTCTACAGGGAATAAAACCATCTTTTAAGAAAAATGCCAGATTTTCTGGCATAAGAATTTAATAATGGCTGGATAACAAAGACCTTGCATAAAGACTTATTTAAATTCCTACTGCATAGATTTCTTTCAAGGTTACTTAAATTACGAGCATTTAGTGGTTTTATAATTTTTTGCTCTACAATACCTGGAAGCAGATACACATGAGACAACCAGAACACTTTGGAACAGAGCGCAGAATGGGACTGAGCCCAGACCTGCTGAAGGCATGGTGAATGTCATGACTACAGCAGGCTGAAGCCATATGACTGGCATGAACCATCTCCTGACATGGACCAACATATCTGAAGAGAGTGGCCTTGCCCTATCTTGCTGTAGCCACAGGATTCGTCTCTTCTTCCTTTGCCTCATAGCATTTGCACCGCCAGGATGGTGCTGGGGCTACATCTAGAGACTGGAGAATGCAGTTGACGAAGGAGGGCCAAAGAGGCCCTATCGCATCCTTACATTGTAAATTGGCCTCTGACACCGTGGCTGGGTGAGATTCAGGTACCTGAAATTCAACATCTGCATGGATGCTCTGTGTCTAAGCCCCTTTTAAATCAGTGAAGATCCAGCCAACATCTAGCAGAATATCTGCCCAGGCTTCATTGGCTGCACTGAGGTTTTGCTGTATGGACATTAGTCTGAATACAGGGTCTTCTAGGGCTGTTTTGGATAGTTTGTGTCATCCTCCCTCAGTGCATTGGCTTGTTCAAGTGAGTTTAAGGCATGTAAGCAAGGGACACTTTTAGCACAAGGTACTCTGTTTAAAGGTGTAAAGCAGTTCTCTATTTGTTGAACAAGTGCAATAGATAGTCAGGACTAATGAGTTCCTAGGGTAGGCATTACCATGCTTTTCATCTCCACTAAGCTGACAGTGAGTTTTTGTTGATCAGAAATCATAAGTCAGGAAGGGAAGTGTGGGCCTCTGTTCACCAAATGCCCTGATCCTTGTTGCTTCTGACTAGTCATCTTCTGACTCCCAGGTGTTTCACTAAAGCTCTGTTTCCTGACCACAGTTTTTTCCCTTGAGTCGTGGTCTGTGCACATTCTCACAGTTCTTCCTTATAACTTAGTGATATCTTCAGAAGTCTGAGCTGTTTTTATGCAGTGGGGCTGTGACAAAACTAGACCTGAGGAGCAGGTAGACAGACAGCTGGGGAGACGGGTAGGAGGAAGGAAACACACAGGTGACCCAGGAGAAAAGGCAGACACTGGTCCTATGGGGAACTGCACACTCTGGAGTATAAGTTAAAGGCCAGGCTGAAGACTGGAAATGATTTTTGGTGTCAGGCAACTGAATTAAGTCCTACACAAGGTAGGTGTAAACGCCTAGTGCACCTGCAGACACCTACACGTGGATGCTTAAATGCAGGGATCTGAATCTTGGAAGAAATCTTGCCCTAGATGCCTAGCTGGGAACAGCCACCCAGATGCTCAATAGCATAAATTGGGTAAGATGTATTTAGGCTATGAAGACTGAGAGTAGGATTTTCTGTGAAGAGCCAATACTCCAAAACCATTAACTCAATCCAAATGTACTGCTTCTTGTCTGTCGCATTTAGACACTGTTTTACTTTATGTATGTCAGACTCTGCCTATTTCATTTATTCTGGAGATGCTGGGTATTCATATATCAAACCAGCATTTCCACAGGCTTTCTAGGATAATGGGGAGTCATTCCAATTTAGGCAGTGTAAGACGATTTGCCTTCTCTTTCTGACTCTAGCAGCTGCTGTCTTCCATAGCTCTGGCTTTGGGGTTGTTACTAGTCAAACTATATTTTCTTCTTTATTTTGAAAAGATGTCTTCTTAGTATAAGACTACCACTTATGATGCTTGCAGCTGCCAGTAAAAATCCAAACCCAGTAAAATGCTGGGTGAAATGGATATAAACAAAGTATGCAGGAGGGACAAGATAGATGTGTCAATTGTGTTTTCCTGCCAAATTAAAAAAAAAGTGGGTTTTGGGGCCAAAAACTAGAGGGGTACTGTACGTCCCTACAACTGTGAATAAAAGAATATTCACAGGGAACATCTTGCACTTAAGCATTAAGGCTCAATGCATCTTTGTACTGAGTGGGGAGGAAACGGATGACCAGCACATATTGAACTTGACTAATTTCAATTTAATTTATTGTATAAGGGATTATTTATTTTCAAATAATTCATAAATTTAAGGGTAACTCTCTGTGTTTGCAAACTTGAGGACCTTAGGTGAGCCTTTTAATTGTTTTGTTTAGATTGCATGAATACTCAATAAAACACCCTAACACAGCTACATTTCTTGCAACTGAATGGAAAACAGTAAGTACTGAAACAAAACAGCAGGGTTTCTTATGCTTAAAAATATGTAAAAAACAATTCAGAGCCCTGGCATTAGTTCCACTGACTGCTAACAAGAAGTAAATGGAATTTTACACTGTCAGATAAGGTACAATATGCGAAATTATAATACTGACTAAGCCACTAACTCATCAATCTCCACACAGAATATTTACAAATTGCTCAGGAAGCGGTGCAGGAACCAGCTGTCTGAAAAGCTCTTCCTGGTTTTGCTCTTTTCCAGTCTTTACTTTCATCTGTACAGGGAACAAGGGTGCAGGGGCTGTTTGATTGTAAATGATGCTTTTATTGAATCAGGTGTGCTCATGCTTATACTGGATCAAGCAGAGAGATGTGCCCAAAATCTAGAGTCCATGCGGAGATTTCAGGGGTTTGGTATCATTCTGAGCAGGTGCTTCATTACTTTTTGGTATTGCTTGCCTGGTATTGTCTGTGACTTGTTTTCTTTCTCCTCTCTGCAGCACTGCCTGTGTACTCAGGTTCCGGGGCATGGAGCCTGTCCTTCAAGATATTTGTTTGTAAAATATGCTTCCTCCCACACTTGTCATACATGGCAGAACGCTATTTACAATATTTTACCCTCCCCTATTTATGAGCCTGATTATATTAGAGAGGTAATGAGCAACGAGCAAGGAAATAGCTTGTCATAAAAAAGGAAGTATTTGGGGGTTTTCTGTCTTTCCAGTTTCCAGGAAATAAAAAGTCTTGATTGGAGGTACAGTGTGGGGTAGTATAATTTTAATAAAATACCTTTGGCTTGTTGCAGTGGAGGTTATTTCTTTTTACTTTGTGGTGGCCCACCAGAAGCACTGATATTTCAGAGGCATCTGAAAAGAAAACATGGCACTGAAAGCCATTCATTCCAGCCTTTTCTGGATGTATGCAAAGAAGATTTTGAAAGAAGATAGCAAAGAAGGTCAGAAAAAAGAGGCTGTGTCTTATCACGATGGTGAAACAGAAGTTGGCTGTCCCTGACAACCTATGGAGAAAAATTCTTCCATATGGCTTATTTGGAAGCTCCATGTTACAGAAGAGGAGCTAAAATTTGGAAAGAGGGTGGTAGATGACTGCAAAAGTGCAGCTTGACAGCAAAGTTGCAAACTTGCAACATTATTATCCCCTGCCTGTCTGCCCTGAAGCGGAAGACCCACAGAAATGAAAGACAAGGACATTGCCACCTTTTCCCCACTGCTGGAATAGACAATTGTCTGATACAGGAGCCATGAAATACGAACTGAAGACCGTACTTAAAGAAATGAAAGAAATATTATGAAACTCTCTGTTGCAGATCTACATCCCCAGCCTGTCCCATCCTCCTCTCATATCCATTTCCCCATCCCCGTGACATTATCCCAGAGGAAAGGCATTTACAGACATAGAACTGATTTCTGGTGACTTGCAATTCTTATGAATTCTTATTTACAGAAGAAATTATTTGACTTGTAACAGACACACAATTCTAGTTTGATGTTGAAGTACAAATCATGAAAGGGAGGCCTTTAAGAACTGGGGGACTTTTTTAATTAAAAAAAAAAACCCTTTGATTTTTCTTTGTGAGAAGTTTTATGGGTTGTGGCCATTGTGACCAGGTCAAAGCAAAACGATTTATTCTGAGGGAGAAAGAATAGCATAAAAAGTATGTCATGGATGGATGTCACTTGTGATGAACTGACCGTAACCTCCTCCCCTGCACTGCTGGGGGAGCTGAGGTAGACCTGGGAAGGAGGAAGGTGTGGGGGAAAGGTGTTTATAAGATTTATTGTACTTCTTATTATCCTGCTCTGATTTTGCTGTTAATAAATTCAATTAATATCCTCAATTCCTGTCTGGTTTGCCTGTGACGGTATTTGGTGAATGATCTCTCCTGGTCCTTATCTCAGCTCATGAATTCTTTGTTATATCTTCTCTCCCATGTCCAGTTGTAGAGGGGAGTGACAGAGCAGCTTTGGTGTGTACCTGGCATCCAGCCAGGGTCAAAACACCAAAACACCTGTTCATTCATGCAAGCTTTCATTTTGCTTTTCATTTCTATAGCCTAGCCATGGAGATTTGAAGGCTAAGTCTGCACAGCCCAGATATAGTCCAAGGCTTTTTATTACATTAGAGAGAAAGCCAAGGGACAGTTGCAATTCAGCTTTATTTTCCTCTGAGAGTAGAAGTAATGCAGTTACTACTTTTTTGTTCTATAAAATTTATGAAAAAGTGAGTCTGTTTTGTCTTTCTGAACTATGTACTTGTCCTGAAGGTAAGGACTGCAGACTTCTTCAAAGTCTATCTACTTTAAGAATGCAAGCCCCATACAACTGGTAAAAAAAAACCAAACCAGAACAAACAAACCTTTAAAGACTTTTTTTTTAATAGTACTCCTTTTGAGGAGTAGTTTTGTTTATGTACCTTTTGACTTAAGACTTCAGCCAAAATAGTGACAAATGTACTTTAAAAGTCTAATAAAAGTGAAAGTTGAATTTCTCTTGAAATTGCTTATTAAATCAACTGAGTACCAAGTCAATAAATACAATGGAATTAAAACCAGAGAAGTTGACAACACTTTGTTTTCACTGTTGTTTGATTTTCTTGATCAGTTCTTTTGTAGAATCTTGTTTGCTGAGGAATGTAAGAGCATGAGTAATTCATGTTTAGAATTCAGGTTTTGTTTAAAACAAGCAAAAATCTGTTTCATTTTTTTCCTCATGAATCCAGCGGGAAATGACAAATTAACAGTGGGAATTATTTCTTTTCTAGATATATATGAATCCTCTATGACAAATAACAAGGAGTTAGCCTTCAGATCCTCCCAAGCTGAAACTTTGGTCTGTGTATTGTTTTTGATGGAACAGAACCAAAAATTTGCACCTTTAGAGAGAGAAAAACAATTAATATTAGCAGCAAATATATTGGAGGTCAGTGGTATCTGCTGGGTAAGAATGGATATAAATACGCATGTGCAAATATAAAATAGATCAGGAAAAATAATTTTATGGATTTTTAAAAAATAATTGTATCATACAGTGTAAATCATACATATGTACACACATGCACACTTCTTAGAAATGACATGCGCTTAAGCACTGAAGTTAGTCTATTTCCTGATTCGTTTTGGTCAGCAGTTGATCTTGACCTGTCCCCTTAGCAGAAAGTTTAATTCTGGCAGAAGAACACTTTTTGTAGTGTGTTTGAAACTCAAAAACTACAATGCTGGCTTGCACATAGGCCTAGTTTTAGCTCCAGTTTCTAGCTTCACTCAGCTCCTCTCTGAGGGAACGCTTTTCTGCCCAAAAATGCAGATGCAGGAATATGTCTGCTCTTGTGGCACTTCAGTGGAAAGAGGGTGGTTTCTGAGCAGACCTGATGATCACACCAGCGTCTTTTCTGCTACGTTATCTTACCGCTAGGACAGCCCAGAAGACATGGATTCTGAAGACCCAACAATTTGCTATGTGTTACCCTTAGTATGCAAAGCATAAAATGAAACTGCCCAGGTGGACAGTTGGCCAGAACTACTTTTTGTTTGTATTTGGCTAACACTGGGCTCTTCTCCAAAAACAGGTAAAACTGAAGTAAGATTTGTACTAAAAGATGATTAAAAAAGAGATGAAAAATTCAGGCCACTCTGAGTCTCGGTAAAAGGGGAAAGGTAGAAATTGCATTAATGTTGTTGTGCCTCTACAAAAGTCAAAAGATTTAATCCTAATTTTGGATTATTTTAAATCTTGGAATAGAGCCTAGTAAATTTATAGTGGATTTTTAGTCAGAGCAAGTCACAGTTTGAGGTTGTTCTTTAAATTTCATAGGCTGGTGAAAGTCACAAACTGAGTTTACAGAAGAACTGTGCTTATTCTGATCTCAGTGGCCTCTCCTTTTTTCCAAGTGTTACAGTATGTACATTTGAGGGAGGACTGTGAATGGAAGTGGTTAGGATTATATATTTGTACCAGGGATCTGAAAGATGACATGAGGTGATAGCAGGGAAGAGAAGAAAGTGCGAGGGCAAATACCTCTACTTTAGTCAGCACAAGGTCCTAGATTTAGATGTTCCGTGGATGGATTCGTTCATTGTAACACACTAAGTAGATCACTGACACTAGAAGAAGAATAGGGGTTTGTGCTGGTTATCTTTCCTACTTCTTTCTGCCAGTGGCCAGCCCAGGCCCCTCAAATGCAGATTTATTGCCATTGCATGAAAATAACCTATACAGGCTATGATTGCCTGTACATTTCCGTTTCCAGCCTACCAGAAGAAAACACTTGCAAGGGCTAAGTGAGCTACTGCCAAATGCCTGATGTTGATGTTACTCACGTGACTTTCCAATACCTTTTTAGCCTTGTTAAAATTTATGTTTTCAGTATTACTGACTGACAATTGATTTCACAGTGTGATTGTACATTGTATGGAAAATTATTTTTGTATTGAATTTCTCTTTCCTATCCACCTTTTCGTTTCTATGACTAACTGATATTCTTGCACTATAAACAGGACAAATAGAAATTTCTGATAGATCTTCTCTGTAGAAATAATAGCTTTGCATATTTTATCATGTTCATTTTTGTTCTCATTAGTAAAAAGACTTAAAATTTTCATTTAAATATTCAGTCATGTACTCATTTTAGTTTGCATTGTGTGTTCATAGAAAACTCACTTCTGCTCCATTAACCATGAGACTAGGTGATGGCAGTCCAACTGAGGGTGAAACACTGCATGCTGTTATTGTATTAGAACAATTTTGGAATTATTTTTCATCCCATTCTTCAGTAATCTTGTTAAATATTTCCTTTGCCTCCAATTACTTCTGCACACTGGGTGAAAATCTTAATTAACTAGAGTGCAATGATGTTCATGTCTGCTTCCTGACCTGCAATCATTACTTTAAGCCCTAAATGTGGTTAAAATATTTCATTGTTTCACCTTTAATGTTTGTTTTTACTGGTATGAATGTTCATTTGTCATTATGATTCACTTCAGTTTTTCATGCCTTCTGAAGGCTTTTCATGCTGCTTTCCGATTCTAACTGAACTATTCTATCTCATTACAAACTCAGCTTCCTTGATATTCCCTCTTGCCACATTCTAAATCACTTGCATGTGTATTAAATATCAAACCTGGTGCAGAAGGTAAAGATACATCACCACAAAGATATAATGAAGGAGGGAATATAATGCTGTTGAATCCTCTGATTTCATTAGCAGCTCCTACCCACCCATCAACTGATGATTTTTTTTTTTGCCTTTTACCTCAAGACTACTTAGCCTTTCTAGTAGCATTCTGTGGATCACCTGTCAAGTTTTATCAGAACAAAAAACAACTTCCAAGAACTTAGTGACACTAAGGAGATGGCAACACATTAATAATTTTGGTTTAGGTCTCCCTCTCCATTAGTTAGTACAATCAGAAGAAAAGGAAAAGGAAAAGGAAAAGGAAAAGGGAAAAGGAAAAGGAAAAGGGAAAAGGAAAAGGAAAAGGAAAAGGAAAAGGAAAAGGAAAAGAACTTTTTTGATGAAGAACTTTGTGTATCAATAAAACATGACACAAGTCAGTAAGTACTGTAAACAAATGAGTTGTTTTGATGGGTTTGTAAATGCACATTTAAAAATAAATGTGTGTACTGACCTTGCATATCACTGCATATCTCTATCTTCTTACAACTATAATTTTGAATCCGAAAATATGTCTATACCAGAAGTATCTTCATGAAATCCATGACTAAGAGTTGCACCTGCATTTATACTATATAAGGAAAAAAAAATAGGTCAGCCAAACTTGTTCAGTCTGATTTCAAATGCTTCTGTCACTCTTCTAAGGATATGGTAGCCAACTTCTCGTGCTCCTTTTTGAAATTACAGCTGAGATCCTGGTACTAATGAAGTCAGCAAGAGTCACGTTTTGTTGATTTCATTTGGGTCAGTGTTTCACTCTCAGGTTAAAAATAGTAGGAGCTTCATTTTATCAGTAAATTTTTCTTTCGTTATGAAGGAAAGAACATTAGTAGAGTAGAAGAAGGGATTATTACTAAGCCCTGAAGAGGTAGGAACTGTTAATTAAAAAAATAAGTAGAGAAGATACTCATCAAGCAAAGATTGAATGAATTTATACATTTCTGTGTATACACACATAGTTAGGAATGTTACCAGTATCTGAAATATAACAAACACAATGCAGAGAGAAAGCTAAGAAGACATGAACAAAGACATTCAAGGTACAAAGCCTCCAAAAATACTTGTTTTAGAGAAGCCTCATTAGGAACTGCAGACTGAGTAAGACTGTGTGAACAGGAAAAGAGGGAACATACATTCCTTAGCAGCACTGCTTTTTTCCTCTCTAACAATTTCTATGGCCCAGAAGCTTTAGAAGTTCACAAGTAAATTGCTGCTTTTCTTCAGGGGGGCTGATTGCAATGTTAATCTTACCTTAATTTGCTTTTTGTACCATATGACACAGAAATTTTTGAAGAGAATGAGAGGAAGTTCATAATCTCATATGCTGGCATGAGTTTTTACAGACTAATACAAATAATAAATGATATTTTTTCAAGAATTTTAAAATATAAATTAAGTTTGATAAAACAGAGAACGGGAAAAAGGGGCAAAAGAAGTGGGAAAATAGTAGAAGAGCAAAATTGCAAACTAAAATAGATGTGTGATGAGTATACCTTGACACTGAGCAACTGTAAAGTTTTCTGCACCGATAAATATGATTTATCTGTAGCATGATCTCAGCCTCTGTTTCCTTGTAAAGGGATCTAGGTGAACTGCCTAAAATATTGCACTAACATCACTATATCTTCTCAAGTTCCTTGTTATGAACATAGTGGGGATTTGGTTTTTCTCCTTCACTCTTTATTTTGATTAAATTCACTTAGAAGTGAGTATACTTTTTGCTATTCTGGCTTTATCGATGAACACAGTTCCCAGTCCCACCCTTATCCCCTGTGTATGTTTCCTACAATAAATGGGCTTTAGAAGAACTTTCTGATTAGTTCTTATAACTTTTTAAAATGAGTCTAATTGATCATGACTGCATAGTCACTGCTTAAGTGCAACTGGGAAATAGTTCAGATGAAGCCTAGAAATTGCTTTGTGGTTTTTTTTTTATCACACTCTGTTGCGTTGCAGATTTGATAACAGAATTTCAAATAAAGCTGCTAAGCACTTTCCTGGTCCTGAGGCTTTTCTCTTCCTGCACTTCCTTCAGGACATGTATTCTTTACAACTAAAAGGTATTTGCTTTGAATTGTTCCCACGACTCACAGGCTGCCTAAAAATATAGTAGCACTATGACAGGGAGAAAAACCAAGAGAATCAATTGCATGGGATTGTATTGACCTATGCAAATAGCAGTTTTAGTAGAAACCCCTTTGAATTCCCTATGAAAGTACATATCCCCCCAAAGGCAGGAAACTTAAGTTAAGATTCATGCAGTCCTACATATGGAAATCATACTAGCTTTTCAAGAGAAGAGAGAATCCAGTTTGCTGGTGATTGACTCGGAAAGGAAGCCTCTAGAAAAGGAGGCCACCTAAAGTAGACACTCAAATAAACCTCCTTGCCAGTCTTGCAGATACTCTGAGAAAACTGGATCATATCAGAAGGGACCTGGATCCTGTTGCCAACTGGTTTAGTAAGGCCTCTCTAGGAGTGATGCAAAGATGGAGCAGTCAAATGTGAAAGATTTGACACTTACTAAAGGAAAAAATCTTGGGTGGTCATATTAATCACATTCTGCTACGACTGTGAAATGTGCTCCACTAGAGGGAGAGGAGACTCAGGCTTTAGTACTTCTGCAGCACAGCAGCAGGATTGTGGAAAAGCTCATAAGGGGAGTTGGGATAAAGGAAAAGCCTTAGCAAGCTGCATATTTCCAGCCCACCAGAGACCTGCAAGAAATTCCTCTGTGTGAAGTGGTGAGTGGAGGAAATCATCAGCTAAGGGTGGTGGAGGGAAAAAAACCCCAACAAAATCTGAAAGTAAAATACATGATTTGACCTCACCTGATGACATTGATTCTGGAATGAAGAGCAGCCTAGCTTATAGGAACCTTGTAAGGCCAAAGTTGGATTCCATCTAGTTTAGCATTGCCAAAAGCAGAGTGCATTTCATTAAAGAAAGAGGACTGACAGAAGCTAAGAGAGTTTTTTATAACCGGAAAGTTTTAAAGGACAAAAGTGATATGGCCCAGAAAGAACAATTTGATGACAAGTGATTTGAAACATAAAGCATGCTCAACTTCCTCCACAGCAGCAGAAGCTGTGATAGAAGGTAGGCAAGCCCTAGATTATTATGTTTATCCCCTTTCTTACTTTCCGTTACTGCCTCGCTTACAGATTCAAGGGGCTCACATCTTGTACTTTCTGAGACCAAAATAATTTTCTAATAAATGTATAGCCAAAGATGACACCATTTGATTAAGCAGTGAATGACTGTTTCTTGGGGCAGTGAGGACTTCTGATTACATTCTGATGGTCTGTAATTTGATGTACAGCAACAAAGGCAAAAAAAGGGTCACCTTTATTTAATATGGAAGAGTGGAGGGGAGGGTGATGACTGGATTTATGCAGGTAATTAATAGAGTAGTAAGATGACTTGTCAATGTCCCTTCAATAACACCAGGAGTTTTTCTCACCTTCCTTAAACTTGACATATATTGCACTATTCAAACAGTTTCATTTTCTGACTATAGAAATGAGGGAACTTTGCTAAATCTTGGAACAATGACAAAGAAGTGATGACAATCAGCACTATAAACAATAGGCAGGAATCAAATGCCATGCTGTGGATGCTGTGAACATCAATTTCTAACCATGTTGATGTGGTGCCATTTGTCTGATGTCTGGACTAATTTTCTTAAGTATGCAATATATTGTGCCAGCATGAACCGAAATCAATTCATGTTGCTGGTTTTGCCCTTTTCTTACTACTGTGAAGCCCAGTTCTGTCCAATATCAATGAAATTTGTGCCTTCTAAAGGTTTTTAAAAGGAAGCCACTACCTGAGTACAATTAAGTAAACACTGTCAATGTATCCTTGAGTGAAAGCTGATTGACAACAAGTTCACTCTTCAGTTCTGATGAGCTATCCATTTTCACTCACATCCACCTGCTACCTCTTTTCTTTCCTTTAGCAAGGCCTGCTGAGCCACACAAAAGACCCAGGCTAAAAACGTGCCAGGACATATTGTTCAGTCATCATTTTGCAACTCTTACTTAAAAGGTTTATGAGAATCTTGATCTATATTCAAAACCATAAGTAAGCACACATAATTACTCAGCATGACACCAATTGATGCTGGCAAGGACTGTGGGTGTTTTTCAGTACTATATGAGGGTTTCTAACTAATATCTAAGTTTTTCTGGTTGCTTCCCATACAAGCTTGTATTCTTTTACAACTAAAATAAAACAGAATTTTATGTTTAAAAATACATTTTAAAATAATTCATTTGAAGACGAATGCTAAATGTCACACCTTGCAGGAGATAAGACTCTTTAAATGAAACATTGTTACTTCATTCAGGAAACTACTGATGTGTGAAGCTGACACCCTAAACAATAGATGCTGTATTGAGGACAGAAACATTCTTTTATTTGCACAAAAGGATCCAGCAGTGCTCTGGCCAGCCTAAGAAAAGAATGACTAGAACTGCTACGTGTCTGAATAGTGCTTCTGTGCTTGCATACAGCCTGTCATACCAAGAAGCAAAACTAATGCCTTTATAAAAAAGTGTTCTGGACCAGGCAGGTCTTCATCTGCTGACTACTCGAGCTGGCTTCCTACTCTGCCCAGTGGACAATTCAGGATCACTTCCAAAGTGCTTGCCATACACAACACAAAATATTCACATGAATTGGAAGTTATGTATCATGGTACATAATTTTTTTTTTTTCTGGATCTAGAAGTCTGGCACAAAAAAACTACTGAAGTGCCACTAACATCCAAGGAAAACCAAGGAAACAGTATGCCTTAGTAAACACAGTGAGTAAGAGAGGACTGGTTTTGTGTTTGTGGGAGGGAACTCAATTAAATCAACACTCAATTAAAGCAAAAGAACAGTTGAAGCAATCTAAAATTAAATACATTTGAAGTGAGGAAAATTCCCTACATCTTTATGACAGGCGCAGCGATATCTATTTAAGTCAGTTACAGTATTTTTTTCTGTGAGAGACAATGGTATCTCTACCACTCTCTTGAAACATGCTCTGCCATTACTCAGTAACTGTGAAATACACAGACAACACTAGTGATTTTCACAAATTTTCCCCCCAGATTTGAGTTTTGTTGCTGTTTGCCAAAGACTGTTTTCCCCAACAGATCTACTACTTGCGGTGTTAAACTGTTGCATTCAAAAGCACCGTATTGCAGTGGTGAGCCTTGTGTACATAATTTGTTAGTGAATGTTCTCTTCAGACAAATCTAGAACAGAGGTCCAAGTCTATCCTTCTTGGAAGCTTCAAATGCAAACACATACACTTCAGGAAACGTGTTTTTTCTCACTTAGAAGGAGAATGATCTGGTGAAAATTACCTGTGATGACATGTGACTTGAAGAGTGTCGATACACTCTTACCTTGTTATTTGAAAACAACAAATAAACACCTGAAAGATTTTGACTCACAAAGAGCACTCCTGAATCTTATGACAACTACAATCTTGAATCCCATGATTCAGCTTATCAGTGTAGTCAGAATTAGAATCTGGCACCGTATCTCTCTGCATGTTGGGAAATGGGTGTGCAGGCATGCTTGTATGTGAATATTCCTAATTGCTAGTGTTTCAGCTTCTTTTAAACTGCAATCTTGTAGATAGACTCAACTGAATTTGTGTACTCTTTGTTGTGGTTTCAAAGATCCATCAATCAAACTTCTTCAGATGTACTGACTCATTCTTATTCTAACCACTTGCCTCTCATCTAAGAGTGACTGAGGTAGACATTTATCACTCGGGAATTTTGATTTCATCTGATGTTTAAAGACTTGCTGGAAATAATAAAATGAATGCTGGTCTGATTAAAATGAGTGCTGGTCAAAAATGACATTTTTATTGCCTATTAAGTTTTACGTTCTTCTTGTTAGTTCTATTCATGCTTAATATAGCCAAAATAATTATCATGCGTCAATATAAAACGGTAATATCAGCCAGGATTACAGTGCAAAAAAAGAACATAAAAAGCAGAATCAAGGATAGACAACTAAAGAAGTATCTAAAAGCATTGTTCAAACATTCTAAGACAAAGGAGGAAGGCCAAAGACCATTTGGAGGTAAAATTACTTATAGTTACGTGCAATGTGTAATCAGAAGAGATTTTACACATGTCCTAATGCTGCAAAGTATTTTGAGATGACGAACAGTGTCAGCATGCCATGTGTCCTAATCTTTCTTGATGACCAGAAAGCTTCTGAGATCAACCCGGACAGTTTTCAGATAGGTCTTTTTATGATTTAACCTGTTTGTAACGAAGCTGACATTAATTGTAAAAAGGAAGGATTTCCCTACTCAAGCCCAAATCCATTAAGTACTATTAGAATTTTCACGGAAGCTAAAAGATCCATTTGAATAAGACACTGTGGCTGGCTAAGATATGTATTTCCTTCCTTCTTTCCGTCCTTCCTTTCTTCTTTCCTTCCTTCCTCTCTCCCTCCCCTCCTTTTTATTTGAAATTACTCCATTTAAAAGAGAACTTTTGGTTTGTGTGGTGTAATGGAGATAGCAAGGAGTGTTCCTCTTTCCAGCTTAAATCTAGAAGGCCCAGGCAGTAAGACATCACATATCTTCCTTAAAAATAGAGGTGATTTTTGGTGCTGCAGCACTATACAAAACCATGCCAGCCTCTATGTCCATACAGTGCTGCTGTTGGTCAGAAACAGTTGCTCTAGAAATTTTATGTAGGAAGTTGTTTCTCATGTCTTCTGGCCTGTTAACTTGTAAATAAAATTCTGTCTTCCCCATGCGCCTTTTTAAAAGTTCCTTTTAAAAGCCATTTTCTAGGAAAAGAAAATGCCATAGGTCTATCATCTTGGTACTTCAGTGATAAATTTCATACAGCACTATACAGAAAAAACTTACCTCAACTTCATAAAGAAAGGTATTCAGAAATTTTTCTGTATTGGAAATGACAACAGCAAAGATGGGTCTTATTGAATAGAGCAGAGCTCAGTGCTTGGCATTTCTCAAGTATTCATTTTGCTACAGAACTTACCAAAAGTTTCCCTTAACATACTGGTGCAAAAATTAGGAATATGATGATGACTGATAATGACACAAACTTGGACCACTGTTTATATCGTGGGGAACTGAATCATCATAGGTATAACAGTTGTAGGAATGGAAGGAAAAATAGTTGTATGGTTATGGCTAATAAACGTTTCTTTAAAATTAGGAAACCTCATAAGTTTGAACTGATTAAAAATCCAGCAATCTTATTTGGTTCAGGATGCGTATGGGTGACTAAGATGACAAAAGAAAAGCCAAAGAGAACCTAAGACAATTAATTTCTGGACAATAATAATGTCCATTTACCCAGTCTTGTAAGATCTCATGTAAATGTTATAAAGTCAAACTCTGGATAAAGAAAACGGCTACCAGGAAATCAAGGAACAAAGATCCTATCTAGCAGGAGGAGATTAAAAGAGTTTCTCATGTTTTCACTTTAGATAAGCTGTCCAAAACTGGACATGACTGCTCTTTGTGTATACACTGTAAAATAAACACCAAGACAATATCAGAATTATTTAAACTGAAAAGCCACCACCAAAACACCAGATATAAACTATTTACAATTTTAGACTAAAATGCATATCAATATTTCAAATTATTATATTATTTAATTATATGTATATTATTTATAGATACGATTTCTATTTTATCATTTATATCTTAAATATATGATTTTTATATATCTGACATATATATTATAAAATACATACTGTGTATATGAGGTGTACTATAATAATGAATGAAAGTGTCTACCATATATATATATATACACATACACACACATATGTTCCTAACCTTTCATGTTCTACTTATTACAATTCTTATTCTACATTAAGCATACAGTAAAATCTTATTGTACCTTTAATACATGAATTTGCTTGATGGTATTGCAATAAGAAATGTAAGAATTGTTGTTTAATTTAAAAAAAATATTACATTGTTGAAATATTTTATTTGAATACTTGGCACATGCTCATTTTGATTATAAGTTTTTATTGTGTTCTTACATGAATCAAAGAAAAAGGCACAATTTATAAAAAACATGCGTATTAAAAGTGGTCCACAGCCTCCTAACCTTTCAATTATGCGTAGGAATTGTTTGCAATAGAATATAGTTTAATTTGGCCCCAAAATGACCAGGGACCATTTCATCAATTTGAAAGGTGGAAAGGATCACACTGTGGGGCCCAGGACCCTGTCTCAGGTGTGGGTAAAGTATTGGTCCAGCCAGAGTTTTACGGTGCTGTTTAAATTGATTCAGGCTTTTCATGTCCTACATAAGTTATCAAGTGGTGGTTGATTTAAGTGATTTTTATGTTCCTGATTGCACTGTAGCTAAATCTAAACTATCTTCTTAAGAAGTCCTTGAGAACACTTACCTTAGTCCTAATAAAGCCTCGAGGCTCATTCTCAGCTAAGACCATTCTATTTCGTATTAATGACTGTAAATTTTTTATAGTAACTGGTTCACAGAAGCCTCACATATTCAGTTGCTAATTGTTACACCATGTTTACTGGAGTAATTGATTGGAAAATATGACTTGATTGCTGCTGCTGACTTACTGTCTTCTGCAATGCTGCAGTGCTTGAAACTGTAGCAAGTGTAGTGGATGACTTCGTCTTCTGATTTGGATAGCGATATATTTTCTTAGGTTGAATTTAACCCTCAAAAATACCAGTATAATTAAGCAGATGCACTTATTTCACTTGGTATTTCCTACGCCAATAACACTGAAGCAAAGAATGCTTACAGTATACATACTGCACAAGACTGTACCACTGCTAGGAGAACACAGCATGGAGTTATGTAAATTAACCTAGCAGTAAATACTGTAAAGTGACACCATCCGTGTGATTCCTCTCTCGGTTTGTGTCAGAAATCCCCTATAGGGATGTGTTTGAGTTACACTCCTGCCACTGAATTCTTTGTGCATACAAATAAATCTTTTCCCTTTCACCCTCTATCCTTAATTTACAGATGGATTACTTCCCTTTCCCCTCCACAGGTATAAAATCCTGACCATCTGTTTCCATCCACTATGACTGAGATCTCTTCTTCTTTGACAGAATAAGCTCTAACAAGGGGTCGTTAAAAGCCTTAGTTTCTGAGCAGCTAACTGACAGCAACATTTTTTACTGCTAGCAGTCATTACTGTAATTACATGTTTGTGCTCATATTCTGTTGTCATGCCGGGAAGAAGGGTGCTTTGAAGGCAAAACATAAAGAGACCTCATAAAAGTTTCATTATAAATACTTGTGTCCTGTGTAGCTACTGAGACTCTGAACTGTGCTGACTGTAATTCTGCCAAGGCATGGCTGCATGCAGAGAGGTATGGGGCAGTATCACTGCAGTGCTTCCAGGACTACAATTTCACTGCAGTGAGGAACTTTTCTTCCTTGATCTTCTTATTTCAAGATAGGGGATACACTGCCACAGCTGTCACAGCTTACCCCTGGGGATGCAAAGGGGAAAAGAAGTGGATTTACTTCCTAACTCAGAAGTTGCACCCTTGGTGCTTACATTTTAGTTGTAAATTTTCTCATGTACTTAGCACTTGTATATGATAATAAGTGGCTGTCTTTTCTGCGCTGAGCATTTTCACACATACTTCACACAAAAATCCAAACAGCACTTCCAGTAACTCCTTTACTCAGTTCCTCACAGTAACGTAAGGAATTAGTCCCAGAGGATCTGAAAATCTCGCCCAATAGGTTTTCAAATGGTAGGAGGAATAGAGATGGTATTGACCTTTGCTTATCTAACAGTAAGTACTTATGTTTCTTGGAAGAAATTCCTTCTTCAGCTTGAGGGGGTGGTACAAGATCATCTTCTTGGAGGTCTACTGGTTGAGTCAGTTAAGAATGACCACAAAGGCATCCAGCTTCCTTCCAGCTCCTCCTGTCTGCTGACCACGTGTGCAGACTTCCCTAAGTGATGGGTCCAGTCTGCATATGGGGTCTTCTGTCCCCTCAGAAGGGAGTCTCCTATGACAACATCCCATCTTTTTTTCTTTGTGGAAACAGTTTTGACACAGGCCTTAACCCCAGTGACATCTTCGTACCAGACAAACCACTGTCCTTGTTATTGCTCTCAGCTCTGTGTGCAGAGCCTCAGACCAATAATGCAAGGGCAGTTCTGAAGAAGGATGGCTAACAGCAACAATAAACAAAGCAAAAACATAGAAAATTTAACTTGAATGAATACATATAGGTAAATAATAACCAACAATAACCAATAAATATTAAAATGGGAGTGAAAACATTATCTTGAATATTTTTATAAAGACGTATGTAAATCTCATATTGTAATCCACTTGCTTGTACTTGCATAATTTGTTTTTCTTTTCCTAATACTTAGGCTCCTTAAGTTAATTAAACACCAATATAATTTTATTATCTTTGACATTTTACGGTGTTCAAAAGTAGGAAAAGTTCTCAACCTAGATAATGATTTTGGTATTGATGCAATGTATTTCATGAGGCTTCTGAGGCAGATGACTACAATTCAATACCTCTTTAATCATTATTCTACAGCAATAGAACAGTAATTATTATTTCAATACAATCAGATTTATGTAATCCTCTTTGAAATTCTGTGTGTCATAGAGATTTTATCTTTCTAGATAAACCATCCTGAATTACTAGCATTTTTTAAAATAAATTATCTCCTATGATTGAATTATATTTTTATATAAAATGATAATATAAATGGGACAAGAATACACATGAAAATGCTTTGAAAACCTCCTGTCTATAATTTTTATTTTTTGAAAGAACTAGTAGTGTTCACCTCAAGAAATCTCCAATTCCTGAGTATTTATAGCAACCTTCACCATTCTAAAAGTCATGTGCTGGATAGGCATTTTATTAATAATGCAATAATAAAAATATCAATGCAAATCAAATTCAGAAAATAAAATAGCAGATGGTGAACTATTTCTTTCCTTGGTGGAACGGCATTCTGAAGTTGCAGGACGTCTGCATGTCTATAATCAATATATTTAACTGTGTTTGTAATGACTTTTGATACTGTAAATATAGTTGCCTACTTTTAGCAAACAACGGACGCATGAGTTGCCTATGATTGTATTGGCTTACTTATATATGATGTATATATGAATATTCAGAGGATTAAAAATAATTTTTCTTAAGAGTTACTGATGTGGCATGAGCAGCATTTGTTGGAGGTATTACGTACATCATTGTGAAGTGACTCAGAATGTATCTAGAACTGTCAACCTCCCACTTTTATGTAATTCACCAATTAAATAACAAAAAATATTACATTTTTTCTTCCTCTTTCCCACCCTGTAAGCCCCTGTTGTGTTTCAGTTCAGTAAAGGTGGGTAAAGATAGAATGAATTTTATCCAGAAATTTCAGATATGGTGATTAGCAAGAGTGTACGGTAACCACACTTCAAGGCTAAACAGGTCTTCAGAATATTGCCTGTAATAGGGATGTGCAGTATCTTTTTTTAACCAGATTACTGCAGATTACTTCAATCACCACGTGTGATTGCTGTTGTCAGAAATGGAAGCAAAAATAGTAGCTTAACTTTAGGGTGCAGAGGAAATCATGGCTTTCTTTGCTTCTAATTGTTTTAAACATTAGTTGGCCATCTTTATCAACGATAAATGCAACACTGATAATGGATCTAGACAAGTATGTCACTTCGGCTACATTTGCAGTTACCCTCGGATAATCTAAGAGAGCATTTTTTCCATTAGATATTTTCATGTCTTTAAAAGAGAGGTAACTTTACAACAAGCTGCTCTTTCACATGTCAGCGTTATTAATGGGCTCCTGTTGCAAACATGTAAGATTTGGGGGGCGTTTATCATATCTCTTTCTGGTTATTAAGAATCTGACCCCATCTGCAGAGGGCCCAGGTGACAAGTGACTAGATAACTGAAGAGTCTAGATGGTACAAATGCTACACTGATTACTAGAAATTTTGTTTAACTGAAAGCTGTGATAGCTTCCTGAAATTGTGTGGCAGTAAACTATGTTAACAGCTAGAAATCACAGAGAGCAACAAGCTATGCTGATAACGAAAATTTTTATGTAACAAGGAAGATCTAATTTTAACTACAGCCCTGTAAACATTCCTTGTTCTACCAAGGATCCCTAGAAGAACCTGCCTGTCCCTGTAGCGTTGGGTGACAGTGCTCCCAAGCTAGAAGAAGAACCACTACTGGTATTCATTTTCACCGATTTATGCCAATACTTATTGCTAAGTTTTTCCTTCACTATCAATGTCCAAATCTTCAGCTTCTGCTATGTGTCTGTGAGCTTTCAGATTCCACTGAAAAATCTCTCCTGCAGCTACTTTACTGCACAGTCTTTTTTCCTTCCCAAGAGTTAACTGATTTATTTCGAATGGTAATATGCACCCAAGTGACGGGAATCATTTGGTTCCCAGCATGCTCTGCTCTCAGTCCTGTCCTTTGGTACATGGGAACTGTCACAGAGGATTAAGGTAAAGCTAAACATCAGCTCCATCTGAAAGAAGAAACTTTTCAGTAGGCGTTGAATTTTACATATTTCAAGAGAATTAGCTGGAAATTTCAGTGTGAAGATTCATACACTGTTCAAAACCTATTGTACAACTACCAAAACTCTGGATATTGTTATCCAGGCATTTTTAGGATTTGATCTCATTAAGAGATCAAATTTGTACATGGTAATGAATTCCATGGGTTAACATTGCATTGCAAAACATTTTCACTGATTCTTGTTTTCCATCACATGCTTTGTATTGCTTTGTGCTACCGTGTGGTGAGATTTCTCCTATTCCTCACATATTTCCTCCCCTAACTTACCTCTTTCCAGTTCAGCTTTATTCCTTTTCAGTCTTTCATGCCCACATGTGTGAGGTAGGTTGTAAACCTTATGGTCTGGCACAGTGATTTTTATGACATGGATCTAGACTTTTTTCTCAGGTTATAATTGCTACATCAAAATCTACATCAGTGCTGTATAAAGCATCTATTCCTCTTTGTTCCAGCAAAAAAGAAAATCAAGTGCACATATTTTTAAGTGAACTCACTTGTTTTGAGCTGGAATAGAAGAAGAGGCCCTGATGACTCTGGAGACACTGTCCTATGTTGCATCTAACCTCATTTAGACTCCAACTTCATCTTGCACACTACACTTACCCTTATCCAAAGGAAGACAGGGATTTGGAGACAGCAGTAGTGATTGCTGTAATCAGACTCAAGAGCTGTAAAATCATTTAGATTGGAAGAGACCTCCAGAGGTCTTCTGATCCAACATCCTACCCAAAGCAAGTTTAGGTGAAGCAGGTGGTCAAGACTGTGTCCAGTCAAGCTCTAAGCACCTCCCCAGCCTTTTGGAGCAGTCTGCGCCAGTATTTGACCACTCTTACAGTGATACTCTTTCCCCCCAATATTGAGTTGAAATTTCCCATGTTTCTGCTTGTGAATGCTGCCACTTGTATGTCCTCTGAGAACAGACTGGTTCTGGCTGCTCTGTACTGTTCCTTTAGGTACTTGCAGACAGCAGCAAGACTGTTCTGAGCTTTCTCTTCTTCTGTCTGAAGAAATCCAGCTCTCTCGGTCTCCTCTCCTATGTCCTGTGCTCCACACCCTGCGCTCAAAGTACATTTCCAAAGGTCTGTGGTTTCATTTTCTCCCCTGTACTGGGGAGCACAGATCAGGACCCAGTATTCTCAGTGCCTCACTGGAGCAGAGTACAGGGAAGAATCGCCTCCCTCAGCCTGCTGGATGTGCTCTTCCTCATGCAGCTCAGGAGGCTGTCGTGGCGCGGGTCAGTGGTGAGATGCCGCGACCTTCCGGAAGCATCCCCAGCCAGGAGCTGCTGGGCAGGGCAGGCACACACACAACACACACGCGCCAGAGAGCTGTAGTCCACACAGAGTCGGCGGCAAGAAGAAGGGAAGGGTCTTTGTGTAGAGGTTCCGCAGGGATAGTGTATTCCACCCATACAAAGCAGTTCTAAAGACAAAGACTGGAACAGTGGAGAGTACAGGGTTTATATATGGGACCAGGTAGGGGCGGAGCCTGAATTGAGGACCAATCATGTGAGGGTGCTGGGGCAGAGTTGAGGTAAGTGAACCAATGGCAAGATAACAAGGGCGGGAGTAAGGGCCATGGGCCAATGGGGCATCGAGGAAGGGAGAGCATTCTGGAACAGAGATGCATTTGTAAAAGGGGCAGGGGACCAACAGGCCAATGGGGAACAAGAGATTACGGTACACTAGAATAATACAGAAGGTCCTGGGAGGGGCCTTTTGCCTATCCTAACTATGGGAGAGAGCCCAAGGCTCCTCCCTCCAAGGGGCTCTTGTGGTTCCTGTGCCCTCAGCCTCCGCAGGAGGCTGTTGATTTTTGCTGCAAAGTTGTATTACTGGCCTGTCCTGAGCTTGCCACAGCACCTTCAGTGCCTTTTTCTGTCTGACTGACCCATTAGTCAGTTGGCCCACAACCTGTACTCTTGCTTGGAGTTATGGCATCCCAGGTGCAGGACTCTGCATCTGCTTTTCTCAAGGTTCATGAAGTTCCCTTCAGCCCACAGCCCATCAAGTCCACCCTGAACAGCAGCTCTGGCCTTCAGCTTACTGACAACTCCACCAAATTTAGCTTTGACAGCAAACCTGCTGCAAGCTGAGATATGTTAATTACAGTTGTGGTAAGAGGGAGGAGATAAGGATAGAAACAGGTTCAGACTTAGGCTAAGCTCACAGTATTGGCGTAATAATTTCTAAATGTGTATTTCCATGCTATTGTGGAAAATTTCCTAAACTCTCATCTGCATCATTTTCTTGCTTAGTCAATTGAAGAGTAAAGTTTACTTTCCTGCTGTCAAATTAATCTCCACCAACATTCTCTCTTCAGCTTGGCATTCACACAATTCCTTTAATTGAAATAGTCTTTTTCTAAATTTTACACTGACCTTCTACCTAATCTTCTGTTTCTTCTTTATTGTAATTGCCTTTTCAGCCAACTTTTGTACAACAAGGGTGGCTATGAAAGAATGGAAGGGATGTGAGCAGTGATTGTAACTGAGAAATGAGCATAAATCCCCAAAACATTTTGGATGTCCCCCGAGAACAGGCAGCTCAACTAATGTATGTACAATGGAAACTAATTCTGAAAACTCAAGCCTTTCAGAAATCTGGTGGGTATATTGATTTGTGTCATAGTACGTCAGGCAACTAATTTTATCCAGCCTAGAGATCCAGTAATTTTTTCTTGTCTCTTCTGAGCCCTCAGAATGCAGGTGTCATGCATTAGAATCTCATTTGGGTTTTAATGCTGTTATAGGCTTCCTTTTAAATTGCTTATGAAGGGTACTCACTGGAATTGAATCATTAAAGTGGACTTTTTATTAACAATTGTGTCAGGTCACTGGTTTTGCATCAGAAGCTCTTTTCCTGGAACGTCAATGCTACATCTTTCATAACAATAAACTTTTCAGAACAGGGTCAGATTTTGTATCCAGGATGAAGGCTAAGACCATACAGTGTTAGATGACAACTTCCTGGTTTTCTTCATTGTACTACCAAAAAACCCGCAGCAACCTTTATGTATTCAGAATTTTCAAGGTATTACTATACAGGTCTACATATCTACACTGGGCAGTCTAGATGAAAAAGAAGAAGAAGAAAAAAAAGCTTTATTAATACTTTATTATCTAGCCTCTGTGGAAAATTGAGGCAAAGCCCTCTGATTCCTGAGAGTAAAGATACTGTATGTCAGAAACATGCAAAAACTCCCACCCTCTTTAACCTCTGCAGCAAGAGCTCTTCTCTGAGCCTGGTAAGGCAGAAAGATCATGTGTCTTATAAGGGAAATTCAATAAGGCAGTCAACTATACCTTTGTTCATATAATCTCCAAATGCTACTCGATGGATAATCTGTCATTATTCCCTGCTGCAGGTAGAGAATTCCTTGTTGTAGTAGCCTATGATGGCATTAATCTCACCCACTACCTAGACACGTTCATCTGAGCTTGATGCTATAAGAACTGTTTATAGTCAGGAGAAAGAAATGTGCTTTAAATCCCATTTCATCTTATGTATTTTGGGTGAGATATAATCAATCATTTTTTGGAAGAACATATTTGTAAAGGAAGCATCAGGCAAGTAGTACAGGTGTAGCTACAGTAGGTATTGCAACAGATGAGTCCCATCTTTAATTGCTACTATGCAATGCTTAATTAGTTTTGCATATCTGTAGAACACTAAGTAGTCCTTCACGGAGTGGATTTTGGCTATGAAAACCTCAGTTTCATGCCATTTCAGCTGCCTCTACGTGTGATAACTGTCTTTACATTCAAATGGGAAATGTATTACATGGCTGGTACCTGAAAATTTCCTTCCTTGCAATAATAAGGTACATAGATACAAACCACCCAGGACATGTCATTACTTAAAATTGCATGAGATGAGTAATTGACACTCAGTTCAGAACTTCTCAGTCATCAAGCTTCTCATTGTAGGGAAAGTCTTTTACTTTATCTTTCAGCTTTTATTTTTTAATAGAGTTGTTAGAGTTCCCCGAATCTAAAGATGTCATAAATGGCAGCAGCTCAAAAGTCAATCTGCATATCTTTTGCCATTAATGGGGGGGTTTTTTCCTGCTTTGAGGCTTTGCAGAAGAGATAGTATTGCCGTGGATCTAAGAACCCTGTTTCAAGAAGGAAAATTTCCAGGCGTGGAACACAGAGGAATTTTCCATCTTGTTGAAATTCTGAACAGCAATACTGTGGTGGTTGTCTACTCAGTCTGGTGAAAACATATGCTGTAGGAGGTGTGTGTACCTTGTTTTAAAGATCCACAGAACAGAAGAAAAGGTCTTTTTTTTTTTGTTACATAGAAGATATTAGTGAACAATCAAACTATTCGTTCCACTCTAGGATATTTGCAAGGTGACCTCTACTGTGGGCCACTCAATCAGTGAACATGGTTTCAATTCAATGGGTACAATATATTTCTGTGTTCTCAAGCTCTTCAACAATTCTTTTTCTTTACAAAACAATTAGGGGGGTTGGGGATTTCACACGTCAATTTCTCCCTGGTTTTACAATTTTCTGCTTTAAAAATGTGCACATAACTGTGGTAATTAAGAGAAGGCATCACTTTTGATTAAATAATATTAGGTATTCATTACCTAGTTGAAAGTCCCTTTTATTTACTACCCATTAATATACACATTGCACTCTGAATCTTTTGAAGTCATTTGTCTCTGGTTTTGTTACTGAAGGAGAAAGCGATTTAGAACAGTTTGTGCCTGGGAGACTAGAAGTGAAAGAAGTCAGATGCTAATGAGTCTTCCTTTTCAGATTGTGAGGCTATCTGGGAAGCAGCCCAAGCCAACTGGAGACCTGCAGCGCAGCAGAGGTGGAGTGGAAGAATCCATGGACCAGAGAACTAAGCTGCTCTATGCATCCTGCCTTTTACACAGGTTAAAAATGTTTCCATTACTCAGCTTGCATGTAACGGTTCTGGAAGGAAAACAAAAGCAAAGTCTTTATACTGTCATTAGCAGCTTTATCCAAATCTGCATCTATGAATTAAAGTGAGGTCCCATCACTATAAGTTGAGGCGGTAAACAACAGACCAAAGCCAGCAGTCAGGGCTTGTTGGAGCCCAATAGCTCAGTTTGGGCACTTCCAGATGAGCCTCCTCCTGAACCCAATTTGTTACACGTGTGTTTACCTTTCAGTATTCAAAAGCTATTTCTGGCGTGTATGACTGGAAGTAAGTCAAATAAGGCTCTAAAAGAGTTCAGAGAAATTGTGCTTCCAAATAGACTCTGGGAATGGCACTGAGGATGGGATTCACACCGTATCTCAGGTGTAGTCACTTCAGGTTTGCAATGCAGCCAACAGGGAGAGGTGCACCCCCAGGTCCTGACATAGATCTTTGTTGGACCCTGCTGTATTTTCTATTGCAGTTTTTTATTCTTTTACTATAAAGAGAGTCCAGAGTGACTGGTTTTCTAGTTGAAGTTAGTTGGGATGAATCCTGGTGCAAATAATTTATTTGGCTTACTATATAAATGTATGCTTTATGTTTCAATGAATTTTGAGCTCAAAAATGAATTTTTATTTAATAATATGAGGTGTAGTGTAATGAATGGAACATAATCTTGAAGAATGGCTTAGAATATGGCCATTTGTTTTCTGGTAACAGCCTGTGGGCCTTGATGATGGCTGCAGGATGTCTTATTACTGTTCATGGGAAAAATGCTGGCAGACAAGACTGCTCATGCCAGTAAGACAGACAGCCATAATTTTAAAAAGCCTTTAGAAACATCTGACACATATGCATGTGTATGTGTCTATAAGTCCATAAATAATCATGACACCAGTAGTATTTTCACATTCATTCCTTAAGGATTGTAGCTGCTGACTGCTGATGCAGAATCCTTGTTTCTATTCTGTATAAAATTAGTGGGTTTAAATATCTATTGTATCTTCTCAGGGTAATTATCACATCATGCTGCTGCATATATACTTTGAACCACATGCTTGAGTTGGAGACATATGGAAAAAACACTATGGATAAATACAAAGATAATTGTTTCTTTGGCATGCATTTCCAAATGCATATAATGACGTTTTTTGACATAGTATCCCCTGTAGCGCTATACATTTTTGTTTCACTTCAGTTTTTCTGGAGTCCTGTCTAATTTAATTATTGCGTTTTGGAAGCTGCATAACTCTTCTGGCATAAATAACAGTGGCAAAGGCTTTTCACAGCTGTCTCACAATGTCAGACTAAATCTTTCTATACAAATAATTATACCAGTTTTGTGCTACTCTTCAACTGCATCAGCTTCTCTGTTAATCTGTGCACCTTTTTTTGTTCTGGCACCATTTTGACATTTTGTTCTCTCTGTCTTAAAATGCTTGTCTGAAATCAGGTGCAACTCCTCACAACTAAAACTGATGGCATGTTCAAATACTAGGAGTCACATGCATCTTACAGCTGTCTTTGTTTGCTGCTTCCTTGACCCTGCTGTCCTTTGGAGAGGGGCATGCTCAGCACTGCTGAAGTGAAGGTGAATGTTCTGTATGGTATATTTCATGTTGAAAAGATAGCCTAAAACACATTTGCAAATTTCATAATGTCAAAAAACCCCCAAACCCCACCCAACATCATTTGGAGTTGATGAAAATATTTTATTTTGACAAAAATGCTCTGATTTTTGACAATTTTAAATCTTATGTTACAGTATTCCATACAAAATAAAACAAATTTTAAAAATCCCTTTATAAGAAAATGACAAAATATTTTGACAGTGTCTGAACATTTTCCCCTCTTCTCTCCACAATAAAATTGCAACAGAATCTACAAGATTTCCTTCTTTCATGCAATTATATTTCTCAGTGGAAATCATTCCAGCTAAACTTATTTCCAGCTAACTTTAGCCAAAGCTGAAATCTGTGAAAAGCCAAACTCTATCAGTAAAATACATGAAAAATTAATTTATTATATAACTTGCCAATAAGCAGGAGGAGCTGCCAAAGACATCTGAAATCATTTAATACTCTGTGTATTAGATTACTCTGTAGATCTGTGTTAGAAGTCCAAGAAGAAAAAGTTGCCTTGCTACTTAGGCAGAAACCCAACCTGAAACTATCACAGAAGACATCTCTTCATGTGCATATTAAACACTTTGGAGAGCATTTGGAGACAATGTACTTCATGGAGTATTATTCACTGGACATATTTAAGCAGGGATTGCCCTAGTGCAGGTGTTGGGACACTTTAAACTTTATACTAGAGTTCTTTATTCTATAGTTTACGGTCTTGGCCCAGATGTAGTAGAAATTGCATGAGAAGTTTGTTTTTTTGCCTTGCACTGCATGGTTTCTGGTCGGCAGGGAGTGAATTGGCACAGCAGTAGCCAATAGACTCACATATCAAAGTAGAAGAAGGAGTCCAGTGAATTTCTGGCAGACAGCATGGCAGGTGTCCTAGCATGTGGCATCTGTACTGTTATGAGAAGCTTTCAGTTCTGGGTTTACGATCTCACATAGCTGTGCTGGAGAACAGAGGCAGAGACTACAGAGCTGGAGATCAGGGAGCCACAAACGAGGCCAGATTCCATTGCAAAGATGCTGCAGTGCAAAGGAACCGTACAAAGACATGGAGGTCTTCTGGGAGTGCAGCCACAGCTGTTTTGCCTGTTTCTGTAGCTAAATGTGTGAAGTCTCAAGCTGTTCCCTCTCTTAAATCCATCACTGTTGCATCAAGCAAGGAAGATTGAGGGGCACAATGCAGGAGTCACCAACGGGAGGTTTGCAACCACTATTTCTTCAGTGTTGTGCCATGAATATTAGTCACACCAGTGTTGTCTTTAGTGAAGTTGCACTTTCTCTTTGCAGTGGTTTGAAATGGTCTCATAGCTGTTCTTTTGTTCACATCTTCTGGGAGTTTTTAACCTCCCGTAAGGTGAGGTGTTATCACAGGGCACTGGACCTAGAAAATCATGCTTAGGTGTGGCCTTTCTCACTTCCAGGAAAGGGTCTAAGTTCACTTGGGATTCTTTACAATGGTGGAGGGCTAGGAGTGGCCCAGGTTGTTGCTCCTTCCCCCATGAGGCTGAACTTCCAGCTTGTTTATGATTGGTGGCACCTGCTGCCTAACTAACTGTGTTCACAGATTTCTCGCTTTGATGTGTTAGAAGACCACGGAAAAATAATTAATCTTTTACACAAAGTTATATTTTTCAGGTTTTCTTACCCGAAAGATGTTTGGGAGCTAGTATACTTCATGCAGCCTGGAGTGCTCAATGCTCAGTGTAAACCCAAACCAGCTCATCGATCGCTCCTAGTGTGTCCTTGTTTTCCAGAGGGTGAGACTCAAATGGCCATCCAACAAACATCTACTTTAGTGCATGCTGAGCACTTTTCAGGTCCATTAACTGCACTGAGTAGCAATCCATTCAGACTAATAGGTGCTTAGACAGCCAGTGCACATACAGGAAACTAATTTCAGATGCCCTCATTCCAAACTGGATCTTATCCAGAGATTTTCAGTAACACATCTTCACATCTTTCAGCTTCCTGCCTTGCTCTGCTAATGCTCTGGTTCTTCATGTTCATTGGAACAGAGCAGTCATTACAAGATTAGTGACCTATGGGCCAAACAGGTACAAAATGATTACAGCTCTTGACACTTTTTGGTATTGATCTATTAATAACTACTATGAGCCTTGTGGCTGCTATGAACATCCTTATCTTATATAACAAAAAAAAAAAAGAAGTTTCTGCACTGGCAGACAATGATAGTGATAGTGATAGTGATAGTGATAGTGATAGTGATAGTGATAGTGATAGCGATAGTGATAATGATCAGATGGACAGAATAGCAGCTGATATTTACCAAAATGGAAATTTTCTCCATATATTTTATATTTGTGTAATAATTCTATATCTCCTTGTGTTTGGAAGGAGATAATGGATAGAACCAAAGGCCAATAACTTTTACATGAATTTGGATGAATTTGAGTCAAGCAAAAGGGAGAAATGAAGACTGAGTGAAATTGTCCGTCAATTTCTCCATTAAACTAATGGGTGTGAAATATTTATCTATATTTACATATGCACCTTAGGTTTTGAAGTATTAGGTTTGAAAAAAGGATAATGGAGGGAGGTTGGTAACTTGAGGGACCCTTCTTTGGCAGCAATTAACATCACACCAAATGGTCTCATCTCTTAAAACAGATTTATGAATAATTTAAGAATGTTTCATAATGGCAGCACTTCAGAAACCAAGGAAATGAATATGCATCTCACAGAGTGTTCAGTTAAGGCCATATTACCTCTGTGTCAGTGGCCCAACTCATTCTAGTAACCCAGGGAGTTTCTTACAAGAAGACTTTCCTATAGTTATCGGGGGTAAAATTACGTGATATAAAGATACAGTGACACAGAAATCTCTAATGACAAAGTAGTATGTCCTTGATATTTGGAGAAAATAGAAATTTTTATGTGGAAGAACCCCATGGAAAGAATTACGGTATAAACTTGGCTAAACTCTGATTACTGAAGTCAGAGGTAAATCAAAGATATAGATATTTATGGAGATATTTTACATATAATCACCTTTTTAATTTATTAGGTCAGATATAAGTGGAAGATCTTGACATTCACAGAGTTGCAGAATGGATGAGGTAGGAAAACATTTCTGAGGATTATCTAGTTCAGCTCTCTTCTTCAAAGCACGGTGAACTAGTGCAGGTAGTGCAAGGCCGTATTCAGCTGAGGCTTGAATATTTTCATGGAGGCTTCACAGCCTCTCCAAGCAACATGTTCCAGGTGTTTGACCACCTGCACAGTAAAACAAAACAAAACAAAACCAACCAAACAAAAAAACACAACCTGTTTTTTTCATACGTTTAAATAGAATTTTGTGCTTCCTGTAAGTATTGTCACTTGCCCTTGCCACTGAGAAGTGCCTGACTCCATCTTCTTTACTCTATCCCATCAATAATTTATATGGGTTGGTAAGATCCTCCTGAGCCTTTTCTTCTCCAGGATAAACAGTCTGAGCTCTCTCAGCCTCTCCTCATGTGACAGTTGTCTTTGTACCTTAATCACCCCCACAGCCTCTGATGGATTCAGTGCGGTATGTCCATGTCACTCTTGCACTGGAGAGCTCAGAATGGGATCCAAAACTCCAGATGTGTTTCATCAGTGATGAATAAAGGGTAGGAATCACCTGTTTGACCATGTTTTCCATCATGCAGCCCAGGATGTAGGCCTCCTTTGATAAAAATGCATGTTGCTGGCTCATGGTCAACTTCTTGTCCACCAGGACTCTTGGGATATTTTCTGTCAATCTGCTTTCCATACAGTTGGCTCCAGTGTATATGTTGCATGAGTTTGTTACTCCCTGGATGCAGGATTTTGCACTTCACTTGTTGAACTACAACGAGAGATCAACAATGAAGTTCCTGTCAACTAATTTCTCCAGACCATGGGGGTTTCTCTGAGTGGCAGCACAACCCTCTGATATATCAGCTACTTCTTATTTTTCCATCATACTTGTCAAGGGTGGACTCATCCAGGTCATTCATGAAGCTCTTGAACAGTATTGGTTGTATTGACCCCTCATCACTAGTGACTGGCTTTTGGATGGACTTTGTGCTGCTGATCACAGCATTTTAATAAAAGCTACATTTTATACCATTTTCAGTCTGTCTCACTGTCCATGTGTCTAGTTTGTATTTCATAATTTTGTCAGTGGGGATGTTATGGGGACAGTGACAAGAGTCTCCCTAAAATAAGGGTAAAGAAAATCTATTTATTGCTCTTCTCTCATCTATTGAAGTCATCATGTCATTGTACAATAACATCAGTTTGTTCATATATCATTTCCCCTTCATAAATCCATGCTGAATATTCCAAATTACTTTCTTGCCTTACAAATATTTGGAAATATTTGCAGGATTATTTGCTTTGTTACCTTTCCAGTGATTGAGGTGAGGTTTACTACCCTCTGGTTCCCTGGATTTTCCTTCCTGCCCTTCTTGAAAGTTGGAGTGATCACTTTCTTCCAGTCCTCAGGAATTTCTCCAAATTACTGTGACCTCTTGAAGAGAATTGACAGTGGCATTGCTTCCTCAGGCAGCTTCCTCAGGGTTTGCAGGTCTATCTCGTCAGGTCCCATGGACTTGTGTGCAGCTTATTGAAAGGTTCACTAACCTGATCCTCCTCCACCTTACTTGTGAACTTTCCCACTGTTCTCCAGGACCTGGGATCCCTGGAGGCTGGTATTACCTTCTGTCTGTAACTGAGGCGTGGAAGCCATTTAGTACCTCAGTCTCCTCTTCCTCTTCAGTATCAGTGCACATTTCCCCTAGTTTTCCTTTTGCTGTTAATGTACCTGCCCCTCTCTCCAGATTTCACTCCAGGTGAATCTAGGGACTTTGGCTTTCCTATTTGTGCATGCAGAGAATGTGTCTGTATTCCTCCCAAGTCATCTCTCCCCTCTTCCACCTCTATTGTCAGAAGCTCCTCATTCATACCTGCAGGCTTCCTGCTACCTTTGATTGATTTCCTGCTCATCAGGATGTGCCACTCTTGATCTTGGAGAAGGTGATGCTTAAAAGTCCTTCCTGGACCCCTCTTGTCTCTGGGATCATAACCGATGGATTTCTTCCAAGAATGTCCCTGAACTGACCAGAAGCATTGCCGTACATAGGAGATATGAGTCTGAGTCAGACACAAAATGCCTTGCACAGTATTCAGAAAGTAGCAGACCATGTAGGATTCCTTCAAAAACTAGTAACTTGAAAAAGAAGTTGTTGTGAATACACAAACATTCAAGAGACAATATGATATTTAAAATTATCAGAAGAATCTTACTACTGCCTCTTAAAAAACCATATTTTCCGTTAAATATTTATACTGTAAATACACAATCTCAGATGAGTCAGTTCCATGTCTTAAGTACCCTAAAATTGTGCCACTTGGTATGTCACTTCAATGTAAATTTTATGGAAGTCATCAGTGTGAAAAGTACAGAGTAGGTTTCCTCTAAATTATCCCACAGATACTTTAAGAGGTTGTGTGGAGAAAAATGAATCAAATTATACTGGAGATGTTAAAATGATGCAAACAAACTAAGAAAGGCACTGAAAAGGCAACAAAGCTGCTCCAAGGGCTTGGAACCAGTTCCATAGAGAAAAAACTTAGCACAGTTGGAGTCCTTGGCTTGAAAGAGAATGACTAAAGATATGACAGCAGACCATAAAATCATGAAACATATGGAGGTACTGCATCTGGAATACTGATTCTGTTTATTGCAATCTAAAACTTAGGGAGTACTCATTGAGATTGTTCAGGTAAAGGAAGCAGTTTGCAAGCAATGCATATTTACATAGTGAAACTGATTGTTAATGTTTTGGGCCACTGGATACTAGGAACCTTAAAAGTGAGAGAGTATAGGTCTATTGATTACTCTCCAGACATACTGGTTTGCCTCAGGAAGACCATGGACTTCCTCATACAAGGGAAAAGACTACTCAATATTTCTTTCCATTCTTACACCACTCCTACAAACTTCTGCTCTTGGCTACAGTGATAGGTATGACTCTGGGCCACTCTGGTCTTTGTTTGATCCACCATTGCGCACCTTAGCTTCTTACAACTTTTACCCAGAGACATGTACTTTCAATTCAGTCTAAGCTGGTAACTGTTGTTTAGGTTGTGTGAGAGCAACATTTCATGCTATATTTTATTGGGTCTCTCTGGGACAGAGTTAATTTTCCCCAGAGCAGCTCTCTTAGTGCTGTGCTTTGTATTTGTAGCTAGGAGGGTGTTGAGAACACACCAGTGTTTTGGTCATTGCTGAGCAGTGCTAGCGGAGCATCAACCTCACCCACAGAGGCCAGGGGACTGGGAGCGGGCCAGAGGTTCAGAGGGGACACAGCCAGGACACAAGACCCAAACTGTGTAAAGCCATGTCCCATGGCATACACGATCTTGTCCTGAGCAATAAAAGTTAAAAGAAAGGAGAAGGGAGACATTTATAATTAATGTTCAATATTAAGGTGTTTGTCTTCCAAAGTAACTGCTGTGCACACTGGAGCTCTGCTTCTGGGGAATTGACTGGACATCACCTGCTGGTGGGAAGTAGAGAATAAATCTTTTTTTTTTTTTTGCTATGCTTCCATGTGCTTTGGCTTTTCTTCATTAAACTTATTCATGAACCACAAGTTTTTAATCTTATTTTCTCCTCCTAAACTGCTGAGGAGGGGAAGTAAGAGAGCAGCTTGGTAGGAACCTGGCTGGCAGCCAAGGCCAGCCTTGGAGCTCAGGAGTGGGACTCTAGAGGAATTCAAGATAATGACAGTAATTGCAAGATATAACAGGTAAAACATGGACATGACATTGCCAGACTGCAGAATAATTTTGGGGAATTTTGGTTTTAATTGTGATGGGGGCATGAGGGGTCAAGTGTGTGTAAATTGTCTTTAAGAAATTTCTACAGAAGACTGTAACCTTGCATGTATGTACAGAGGAACAGATTCTTAAATAAATGTAAGGCCAGCTTTTCCTTTGATGCAACAGGTAGCGGGTCTATTGACCAAAAGAAACCCTGATCCAAGGAAGTGATGCCCCTTTAGACTTGTTTTTGGTCAGTAGTTAAAACATTAGAGAAAATTTAATTTTCTAGGAAAAGAAAATGAGTTAAATCTAATTTGCTTCAGTCTCAGTAAAATGCTTGATTTGATTGCTGTAAGAAAAATTATCAAGCTTTCTTAAGAAAGAGAAGCTGGAGGTTAGCAGAATAATTGAAGACTCAAGTTTTCACACAGAATACCAGATGAGCCCATTTCACAAACTTAAAAAGGTGTTGTCACTTCAAAAGAGATCTGGGTTAGCATTCAGGAGGAAATGGGCAACCCTGAGAAGTGAGGAAACTGAAGAAGTAAAGCACTCAGTAATGTAAACCAAGGTTTTTTGTAGGAAACCTAAATCCCTAAAGATGAAACTTGATTTGTTTATCGAGCTATTTATTTGGTATGTTGTCTACAATAACTTGCAATAAGTCTGAGGCCTGCTCTGGTGCTCCTGAGTAGCACTTTTCCCTTTTTATAGGCTTTGTTTAATTGGCACAGTCCCAAGCTTGAGTAAGTAAAGCTGCTATCAGTGCTGGAGAGGCTCACGCTGTGTTTTAGAGAGGGTTCCTGTGAAAGCTCTGTGACTTTACACTTAAGGTAGCAGCAACAGAAGAACAGGTAATACCAACCACCCTTAGCTGAGGAAATGTCAAATGTTTAGTCTAGGCTAAAAATTTAGGTTTTGGGCAATTTGGCTATTACGTGTTTGTTCACAGTCCGTAGGGAAGTGAGATGGAAAGAGATGGTTGGCTGTTAATACCTCTACTGGTCTGCTTTCACACATGGTGTCTGCCAGCACATGGCTGCTGCACAGGGGGCACCCTGAGCGTGCAGAGGTCAGAGACTTTTGTGGCTTTCTAGGTTTTGGCTTTGGTAGTGCATCACTTGATTCGAAAACACATTTGTGTGCAATAAGCATATGCAGCTTTGGGTCCATCTGTCAGCCTCGTCTAGCATCAGCACAGGCAGTACTGCCTGAAGTCTCAACACTGCAATTCCTAATTTCATTTTTGTATTTCGTATTGAGCTTCTGTGGACCAAGTCAGACAACACATGTCTCTTTGTCCTGATATGCCTCTGTTGCTGTATTTCATGTAGCACTACCTCTGCTCTCAGTTCTGTCCCTTCAAACGTCTGGGTTCATAAGGCATAAAGACTTTTTTTCCTTTAAACTTTTTTCTTTAGATCAAGTATCAGTTTCATGGCCATGCCATAGAGGACTGTAAGTTTCTTTTAATGTTCAGCTCTCAGACCAAAGAGGAAATTCATCTTTTTTTCCTGTAAAGCGGGACAGTCTTTACACAAGACAGTGGAAGAGAACTCTTGTCCAGACATAACCTAATTTCTTTTCTCCTTGAGAAATATTTGGGCATGAACAGAAAATTGTCATTGGTTTCTATTTTTCTGTCCGCTTTTTTATTTTGAGTCTTCTTGAGATGACAAACTTCAAATGAAAACTCTACTGAGTTAGTGTGCTCTTCACTGCTATTTTTTTCTACAGTTAATTTCTTACATGGCATACCAAAGAAGGTGAGCATTTAGGCTGGGATGAACAATTATGCAAAGATGGTAAATATCTTCATACATTCCCCTGCTTATTTTCCTGTGAAATTTTAAAACCCCATAACTTGCATTTGCTTGTAAGCCTTTTATGATGTCTACTCACCTTACTTGAGGAAGCAGAGGTTGCTTCAGCTGAGCACTGCCACACTTGTTGAAGATCCCTCCTGCTCCCCCTCCTTCTGCAGCTTGGCTTCCCTGTGCTCTCTTTGGCTGCTTGCCAAAGAAAGCCCCAGGCAGTGCCCAGCATAACCTCTGGGTTCTCTGCCCAGAACAGCACTGTTCATTGCACACTATTTGCCTCTTCACATGTAAGATCCGTTCATTCACCTTATTCTGCTGTCTTCCTCCTGCATGTGTGTAGGACCCATCCCTGCTCCTTTTATAACCAGGAGAGGTTTTATTGCTTTGCATGCATTGTTCAACAGAAGTAGATATTTATTTTATTCCACTGCAAAAGTCATTCGAGAACAGGGATGAAATATGATCTTAATCTTTAGTCAGGCAGAGCTCAAAATCAAAGCAGTAGACTTCTTATTATCCCTTTCAGAAAGCGATGGCTGAGGAGAAGCATCAGGACTGAATTATGGATCATGTTTCCAAGACTGAAATGATATTCCTGAGAATAAGGTGCTGTGGGTTAGCATGGTTTTGATGATGCTGCAGTCATACATTCTCAATTTATATGAGAGTTTTTGATCTTAATGCTCTTCTTAGATGTATTTCACCATATAGCAGAGTGACCAGGTCCTAGGGATGATATAACACATCAGAGTAAGAGAAGGAAATGAGAGCTCTGTCTTTTAACACAATAGCAGCCAGTGCAATAAGTCTAAGGTACACTGTTAAACTACATTTATTTTAACCTCTTCTTGTAATTTAATTCTGTGGAAAAAGACATCAGGGTCTGTGATGATATCCAACCTTCCAAGGACAAGCTGGAGTCAACAAATTATTATGGTTGCAAACAAGGAAATCCTTTGCCCCTGCTCTCCTCATTCTGGGACTCAGAGGCTCAAGCTAAATAAAAAACCTAAAGGATTAGGGGGCCACACTGCTATGGGAGTGGGATGATCTGTCTGCCATGCTTCAAACTGATTTAGTTCATAAATTTTGGAACTTAATCAGAGCAGGATTTCCTGAACTGGTTCACTGCACTGAGCCAACCACAGACCTTTTTCTCATGTTTTTTTCTTTAGATGCAATATTATTTATTAGTGAGAAAATATATATTTTAGTGTTTTATCTCTGGATCTCTTCATTTGTTTCTCTTTGTCTTGATGTAGCATCATTGGCTCCGACTTGCCTATTGTGCTTATAAAAATGTCACACTGACCTTCAGAAGTATACCTGCTGTCTGGAGACTGTGCCTGAAGAGTAGTTCTGATGCCACTGCACACTTTGGCTTGTTTATTAAGCCCTTAACTCACAGAAGCTGATATTGTGTCAGATCATCTGCAGCTAACTGAAAACACTACCTGACAAGAAGATAAGAAGGAAACTCCCCGTTCTTACTGACTTCTGCTGGATGTTTTTTATCTTCACAGGACTTTACACGGCGGTTCACAGGACGGTTTCTGCTGTGCATAGCACTGAAGAAAAGGTGTCCTTCTCTTGATTTCTTTTCTTTTTCTAAGAGTTGAATGTTTCCCTCCTTCCGTTTCTTCCTGGAATGTCAAAAAGAACCCAGACCTTTTTGATGCTTTATGGCCTGAACTAAAATCACAAAGATCCAATTGATTAGGAAATCTTCTATAGAAATAGTATTTTGCAATGAGGCACTGTTCACAAGGAGAGAGTTTAGGAGCTCCAGGGATAGCAATTAATGTTTTAGATTCACTTTATAAAAGCTTCCTTAATTCATAGATAATTGTTCTGCAGAGAACTGGAGAAAGAATTTCACCTTCTCTGGGGATGAAAGAAAAATAAGATTTCATATAAGCTGGGGGTTTTGTTTGTTTAGGTTTTGTTTTGGAGATTTTTTGGGGGGGGGGTGGAATTTGTTTGTTTGGGTTTTTTAATCAGTGCAAAAAGCAGGCATATCTCTAGCTATTGTTTATTGCATTTTCAGGCTGATGAGCATTGTGTACCTGCCCATCCTATCCTTCCAACCCTTGAAAAGAACAAAACTGGATTTAAAATAGGCTAGCAAACAGTGGCACAACTAATTTTCAGTTTTCAGATCTTCAAACAGCTTTCTTCATGTATACAGACTCTAGGATGGACAGTCCCATAGGTGACCACCAAAGTCAAAACCAGTACACAGCTTTCTCCTGTTGCATATATTGAAGGAGTTGCTATAGATTAACCTCTGAAATGGGTTTCATAAAGCAAGTTCAGAATGTTACCTGGAAGCACGAATGCTCATAAATCAAAGTTTCCTGAACTCATGCTTTCTGAAGCATGAAATGATGAGAAAATTACAGAAGAGAAGGACAGATACTAAAACAACTTCTCCCTCAAAATCCAGGTCAGGGCCTTATGTTAATTCATTGTTCACCATCCTATTTTTCTAACAACTTTTACAAAAATGGAGAAGGAGAATGGAGAGGAGTGATTAAATAGAACATCTGGCCCTGAAATATTATTTCTTAATGTTCTAATTTGAAAGGGGACTACTACAAATAGCAATTGTGGTATAGTTACTCTGCAATAAATTCTACTCTTGTGTCAGCACCCGCTGAGCAGGGAGAGGGGAGGAGACTGAGCTGAGTCTTCATCTCATTCATACAGCTTGATTATACATGAGCTTTAAATCCAGCTCTCATTCCACTTCATATTTTCATCTCCATTCAGTTTCCAGTGAAGTGTTCCTGTGTTCTTGAGAAAAAAGGAGGATGTGATTAGGTAAAAGAGTAAAGCGTGCATTTGATGACAGAAAGCATTATCATCTCTTCCCTAAACTGATTAGTTATTGTTCCCTTAAGTAGCACTAACCATGCTCATGTGCTCTGCAATCCAAGCCATAAGGCATAGACACTGGCCAAATGCCAGTGCAGCACCCACTGATGTCATTCATAGAAGACAGAGCCTGAAAAGGCTCCAATGGAGATCCTCTAAGGAGCCTGGTACTTTGGTCCATGTTTTTCAGGAATCTTCTTTGTGAGGAGGTTTCTTAGTGGCCCTAAACGTGCCGGGTCACGCTCATTCGCCAGTCAGTGACACATAGGAAAGGAGCCTGTGATGTCCTGATTAATTCATTTGATCATCCTGATTTTATAGAGTAGAGGATTTCAAGCACAGCTATGATTAGGCTTACCTTATGCTGATTTTACACAAGTTTCTTTATGCTCAATTATTTTTTTTCTGAGGAGGTTGCTTATGCCATAGGAGACACCTTTGAGATTTTGATTCAATACTGCTGTATGAGAATGTTTCATGCTTTACATGTTTCACTGTGTTAATCATCCTAAGTAACATAAAAGTGAGAGGACAAGGATAAAAAAGACAAAGGACAGTGTCTAGGGACAACCTCCTCCTGTATGTCAGTTTGGAGAGAGAGCCTTTAAATAAGGGCAGTCAGCTCCACAGGAAGCTCTTCCCCTGACAAGAAAAAACAGGGATCTGGCGCTTTTGTTCTTCTCAACCACTTGCCTTTTGAGAGCCTTTACTGGGCTAAAAGGGGAAATGTAAAGCAGCTGCAACTGGGGAAGAGAGTGAGGGTACCAGACTGCAGGAGTTTTGGGCTGGCTGCCCATAAGTGAGGGCACCTAAGGTTTCCCTTAGGCTCCTCAGGGACCCCCCTGGAGCCCTACCAAAGAGCCTTCTCTCTTCCCAGGGAGACGTGAGAGCAGCGTTGGGCGTGGCAGAGGCACACGTTTACTGCCTTTTGAGTCTCACCATACATCTTGGCCTCAGCAGGTAAGGAGCCATCTATGAACAGAGAGACGGGATTCTTCTAGTGTGTACTAGTATATAAAAATTTTAAAGAGAGACATAAAAGATATTTGATTAATTTCATCCTCTGTCTGCTATTGTGCTACTGTCTGTTTACATAATTAAATCAGTGGATTTTGTCCAGTCTTGCATTCTTCTAACATACCTGATGCAAACTGGAGGCTGCCTAATATTCATTATTAGTAACTGGCTAAAACAAACGGTGACATGTGCAAGGTGCTTTGGTAGAACTTACTTAAAATACTCAAAAAAATAGAATGCAATCATGTGTGGGGTTTTTTCTGTGTAAAAGTTTGCAGTGTTCAAAAATTTCTTTATGGGTAATTGGTAAGCATGAAATTGCCTGACAAACTAAAATATATCCAGAGGTTATTTTACAGTGCAGCAAGTCCTACAGAAAGTTAATCATGAGCAGATAGATTGTGTTTTGAAATTTTGGTCCAGGACCGTTAAAAATGAATGTGTAACAAACACCAACATTTTGTACTTATAAAAACTTCAGAACAAATATTATTTGTGTTATTTACATAACCATGAGGTTCATGTATGCGTATTCCAGTATGGGCATCTCTAAAAATGATCCTAAACAATAGGATCAGCTAGATAATGCAGTCATCAAATCAGTTAACAATCTAGAAAATATCCCGTGAGCATCACTAAAGACAACAAGATTTCAAGAAAGTTCATAAAAATCCAGCCTTTACTTGTTCTAGTTGAGTCAGTACTTATCTAGTAAGGTAATATCACCAGTAGAGAATGAGCAAAATTAAGAAAAGTGAGTTACACAGACAAGACTATCTGGTTATTTATGTGAGACAGAAGCATGTCGTGAGAGTTCTCTTCTGAAATAAGCTGACAATGAACACTAATATGTCACAACATACCACAGATTGATATCAGTTCAGTCAACCTCAGATATAATGATTAGTACAGATGATATTTAAGTTTGCAATTTGCATACCGTGGATTAATGCTCAACCTGGATGGTTACCATAAGTAAGACATTCATCTCTCTCCTACATTCCTTCATCTGCAGATATTCAGGCACAGCTTAGTTCCCAGTGAGCAATGCTCACTACCATGATGAGCAACAGGAAATGAAATGTTAAATCCAAAAGCAAAGAATCATCACTATTGCTTTATGAATTTAGTATTCAGATCAAGTAACTTATCAAAGTCTGAACTGAAAACACTATAATTATTTATATCTCCGTGGGAAACTTACTGCTTTCATAAAATATCTAAATATATTGACAACCAGTAAATATTCATCATTTGAAAACTACTATCCAGCTTCAAGTTTTACAGTAATTAATTTAGTTCTGACAGGTGAGCAATATTCTTGAGTTTCTTTAAGACTTAAAAAAAGGTCAGGTTTGATTCTCATATTTTTCTTGTGAAAGAACTGTGGAAATATATATTCCAAGGGAACCAAACGTATTTGTAGGCAGCATCAGGAAATGTAATGACAGCATACCATACACATACTTGATTGAAAAATATGTTTTTCTAGCTTTTTACTTACTGCTTGCAGTGGTAGGTGTTAACTGCTAAGCATGAAAAATCTAACAGATTCTTGAACTTTGAAGATCTCAGCCTGAAGATATTTAGTATTTTAAATAGTTGTCTTAATATATTTCTTGAAGTTCAGAGAAGCTAAAGATTTTCTGGTAACATATGGAGTTCTGTGGTTTTTGGATGCAGGCACATTTTGTAGTTATGATCAGTCATTAGGATCTATAATGTCTATCATCCTAGAAGTTTTATCTTTATTTCAGAGGTGTATATATTTATATACCAGGAAAATGATGGGTCCAGATATATGGCTATTCAAAAAATCCTGAAGCCCTTTCTGTGCTTGATGTGCTGTTATCTTTTAGATAGAATGTCTTTTTGTTGATACTAAACACTAACACTTTAAATATTAACTCCAAAATGCAGTACCATATTTTCAGAGGCATCAAATATTTTGGAAAGGTATACTTCAAAGATCATAATTTCTTTCTACAACATTTTGCTCTGGTGCAGGGAACGTCACAAGGAAAGGAAAGCAGCAAAATGCTGATCTTTTGCATTCAGCTAACCTTGGATCACAGTATATGATCTAATTTAGGGATTTCAGTCTACGCCCAAGTTCTAAAAGGAGTCAGAGGAAACATCGTCTCTTGTGACTTACTGTGATGAGAGTGGTGTTTAAAATTACTTTCTGTATGTGTGTGGAAGAAGTCTTGATGAAGATCTGGCACAACAACATCGGGTTTATCTGATAGGCCATGGACCACACTTGCTCAGCGACACCCCTGCCAGAATAGCTCCTTAAATCTCCTGAACGGTTTTACTTTAGAAAGGCTGTGATCAATATACACAATATGACACATGGCTTTTCTCACTGCCTCTTTGCAGCATGTAACTTCATGCTTCAGTCTTCTCACTCATTGTGAAAATTCAGCGTGTGCCAGCAAAGCAGCAGATAGGGGAAAAAAAATAGGAGCTTGCTCCCTGTACGATACTATGAAGGAGCAAAGCAGCAGTGAAACATTCCTGTTTATAAACTCCTTGGTGGCAGAGGCTCTTCCACAGTTCTTTTTATCCACTCTAAGGAAGTTCTTCATGCATAGAGACAGTCAATTTAAAAGAAAAAAAATCTCCATTGCCTGAAATACGGCTTTCCTTGTGAAGAATTTCTGGTATTTTCTTTCAAATCCATAGCTCCTAACCATAGTTAAAGGGAAAGAAAATTAATTTTAAAAGGTATAATTTTTTCATTTGATATAGGTGTTGCAGTAATTGTCTTTTTGCAGCAACATAAAAGGTTTACATTTGTGTTTCCGCTTTCAAGATGTTATTTCCCTTTCTCTGAAGGAATAAAACCCACCCCTCATAGCACTTGCTGTTTCAGGACCTCCAATGATTACATGAAGATATGCTGTTTAAATTTGTACTCAGTGTGAACAGAGTGCAAAAGCCAGTACCAAATAGATATGGATCTAAGTAAGATGTTTGGAAGACTTTATTCTGTTCATTAATGTAGCATGGAGTAGTCAGCCTCAGTCTGTGAAATAACTTGCTATTGTCACAATGTTTGCAGCTGGAATAGAGTTGACTCAAATTGTAAAAAACAAAATTGATTTTGGAATATACTACAGAGGTATGGCTTATTCTGTTGAAAATAATTATACCCGGAGAAACTGCTGACTCTGTAAAGTCATGTATCCTTCCTCTTCCTTCCTCTTCCTTCCTCTTCCTTCCTCTTCCTTCCTCTTCCTTCCTCTTCCTTCCTCTTCCTTCCTCTTCCTTTCTCTCTGTGATAAGAGAATCTTAGCAGTTTTCCTAACTAGCAGTTTCTTCCCAAAATATCTTCTGCTATAAGGAAGATTGCAACCTCCTCTCCAACCCATAGATTTATTATGCTTAGGAAAAGCAGAACGCTTAGGAAAATTTGAGAGCTATTTATTTATTTGCTTACTTATTTATTTTTGGTGCTCACGTAATTACACCTGCCATGATTAGTTTTAATATGATGAATTACAAAGATAAAAGTGTAGCATGCTTTGTGCCCATTCATTTCACTTGCAAATGCAGCATAATCTTCCTTATTGCCTGTGGTGCAATTTCAGCAATAGGACAGTTTTTTAGAGAATGCAGAAATCAGTCATCTGAAACCTGTAGAAATGTGATCAAGTCTGGTGTGAACCCTGCAGGTTTTTCTTTCCTTGTTTACTTTGTTTCTGAAACTAGAGCCTCAACTACAACAGATGGTTCCTTTGCCTTTGTGTGCCCATAGTTCAATTCTCATCAATATGATCAGGAGATAACAACAAAGGTCTGATATCCTTTTTGTTTGTTTGTTTGTTTAATATATATCTGTGCATATGCTCTTCCATAGAACATTGTCTTGGTTGCATCTCAACAGGTTATGTCCTGCCTTCCAGTGATCTACACGCTTTTGTTCAAAAACAAACCAAGAAACAAACGTGGTCGTTTCAAGTGCTCAGTTAAAAAAGGTTTCTTGGAATTGAACTTCTCCAAAACAGCTTGAAGATCAGTTCCTAAACTTATCTTCAGTGAAGATCATGCAGGAGAGAAGCTGGATGTATATCTCCCTAAAAACAGAAGGCAGAGATAGTGTTTCTGTGACATCATCACTGCATGTGACATCAGTGCTTCACCTTTCTCATCTAAAAGGCTGTGATATCTATAGCTCGTAAATTCAGATAAGCTCCAACTGGGACAGTGTTTCTTTTATGAGTGGAAGTAGATAACAAAGCCATTTTTTTGGTGCTATAGATGGACCAGAACAATAGTTGATATGAAAAATATATGGAAGCAGGTAACGATGCTTCCTTTCTTTTTTCTTCTTTACTCTGTGGCTTGCTGGGGGTGCTTTGTGAGAAAGGTTGGTGATGAAGGCATAGACAGGATTAGTAGATTTTGAAACCATTTGTTTATTCCTTCATGAGTATGTTCATTTTCAGGAATTCTCAGGTCAGATATGGTAAAACCTTAATTGCAAAGAAAAATATTCTCATAACAGAAACGTGGCTTTGACGTTGATTACAAAAATCAACATACATAAAAACTTAATTGCTTGCTAGTGTATTTTCATGTGTTATATAAATTAAGCAAATAAACATGAGAATTTTGTCAGTTTTGTATAAAAACTATTAAACATTACAGTACCATAAACTTGAGTGCATTCCTCTAGACCTGTAAGTTACAGCATACTCTCAGTCTCTGAGAATGACTTGTTCTGTTTCCTTAGTACTGAGCAGAGGCTGAAAGCTGGTACAGACCCTGAAACCATAATTTTCTGTTTTCTCTGAAATCAAAATTAAAACAAGGGCTTGATGTACACTTAGCTAAGAAGCTCCTACCTGAACCAGACCTAAAAACCTGCAAGGAGCCCAAGAAAACAGCAGTACTCAACAGTGTCTGGCAGTAACTTGAGAAACATTTTTCTTCAAACACTTTCCTTTGCTTAGAGGCATCTCAAAGCTAAGAAGAAGCCTGGTGACTTTCATTGCCTATTTCTGACATCTGCCTTGTTATCTAAACTTTGAACTAGTTCTAGAATTATATCTATGCATTCAGTCTTATGTATGAGATTTAATACACTGGCCATGACTTGGTTTGGTGACTCTTGCTGAAACAAGATCTATTTAGTATAGCAGTTTTGTGGAATACTTAACAAAACCTCTGTAGCCCACAGAGTTCAAGGAGATAATTTCTTCAGCCTGTGAGTCTTGAATCTTTAATCAGCTCTTGCCTTCATTATAGCTAGCAGAGCTACCTGAGTAGTGAAAGGAAGCATAAATAATCAGCCACAAATGACAGCAGCAGTACAGTTCTTCACCATGGGACATGCAGCACTGAACATTAAGTCAGGATCTCTGCTTTTAACATACAACCAGTAGCCCTAACTCTAACCTTAATTATAGTCCAGGGTTCCATCTCCTCAGAAAATATGTACATAAGGCATGGGACTTAAAAAATACTTTACCTCTTCCTACTCTCAAGCCCATTATCATTCAGCAAAGAGTGTATTTTCTATTTTATATTACTTTGTCCTAAATCTTAGTGTAATTAAATGCCGGGGAGCTACCTCAGCAATGAAAGAATTTATCTCATACTGGCTAGAGTTGACACAAAACTTCTGCCTAACTCCAAACTTCTACATCTTTCTATCTCTGGATTACCAAATCCTGACACCATTACTGACTTCAACCTTTCCATTCTAGCCAAGGGAATCCGTCTCTTCTGAAACAGTGAATACTGCCTGCCTTCTTGCCATCAGTCAGAGCCATTTAGCACATTGCAAAAAAGGAACTCTTCAGTATTTAGATTTAAAAATCCAAGACCTAACTCTTACTTTCAAATTCATTCTGTCCTAGGGATTCATTGTGAGTAGTAAACCCATCGAAATACTGCTCGTCAGAAGCCTCTACTTTCTTTTGAACTCTGAAATGCCATTCAGCCAAACCCTTAAATTATTAGATCCCAAATGCTAACATTAGTTGTCAGCTTGACTTTACCTAGAGGACCGCCTTCTTCTGGAAAAGTGGATATGAAGCACTGTACAAAAGGGCCTTTGTATTCCTCAAACTCTTAGTGTCATTCATACACAAGGAGAAAACTTCTCATTACTCTTTAGACTCCCTTGGTCTAACCCCAAACTTCTCCTTCTCCCGAGCAAAGAAACCCATCCAGATGGTGAAAGGGAGGTAATTTATTGGCCATGACCAGCTCTAACCTTGTCCTTAATGGTGGAGATCATGCAACATCCAGTCTTACAGTGAGATCTTCTCTCTCCAGAGACTAAAATCCTGTCTGTCATCTTCACTTTCTTTCCAGCCAGCAGAGCCACCTGAATAATAAAAGAAAGCATAAAGATTTACCACAACTTTTTGCCAGTAGATGACGATTTCAATTTCAGTCTGTGTGGGCTCCAGAGCAGAAAAATTACTTTTTCAGGCTTTAGATTCCCCAACTCCTAAAATTCAAGAGCAGGAAGAACCAAGCTGACCTTATTTTCTCTTGTTGGGGGCAGGCATGTCACACATACTAATTGAAGATCTGCTAGGTTTCTTTTATATCTCTAGACAAAGTGACTCTATAAAGTTATGCTTAAAATATTTTAAAGCTACCCATCATTTACAGGCACATACTGGGTCATGGTGCCTACCCACTGGGCATGCTGTACCTGCCTGGTATAGAGAGCCAAAATATGGGTTTTATGTAAGTACTTTGGCAAAATTCTTGATGAAAGAGGCCACTGTTGTTCTGACATCTGCCATTGCGGAGAGACGCTTAGATGTTGCTATACTGATCTGGTGTTCAGCTAAATTCATTACTTCCCAAGATCTTCATTCTTTGTCCCAACATCTCTGATCATACCTCTTAGGTAACAATCTGTGTGAGAGAACATGAAAAAGACAGATTGAAAATCTGAATGTTAATGAGGAAGTTAGTGCAGAGGTAGCAAAAAGGACTCCTCAAATACAGCCTAGCAATCACCAGGAAGCAACTTTACTTCTAATACATATTTTGCCTTCCACACAGTACTGTTGAGGGTAAATTGACTGATATTTAAAGTGCTTTCCATTTCTTTGATGCAAGTTGCTATGGAAATGGAAAGCATACTTATTTGCTGTCACTTTTTGTTAAATCTAACTATTCTAGGTTCTCTTTGTCTAGGAATCTTGCTGCACTTTTCAGCATCTGATGTTGTTAGCAGACCCACAACAGGAGATCTCCTATGCTGCTCTGTGTACTCACTTTCCATTCTATATATTTTAGCTGGATTTCTTAACAACAGAGCTACAAACTCAGAGCCTCTTTCAGCGTTGAGAAACCTCTGCCAATCAATCGAGGGATTTTCATGATAATGCATTAAGCAATTCAAAAGTTGAAAAGACACTCCTTTGTTATTTAAAATATTTATAATATCTATTGCACCATGTATAATCATATGTAAATGTAGTTAAACTATTAGCCTTTTGTAACAACTGCCGTCGGATGTGCCGTGCCAAGGCATTTGGGGCACTGCAGCCCTGTGCATACAAATATACACGTTATACATTCTTAGCCCTTAAGGACTTTGTTACTGCTACTACCTCAGGACTGTCTTTCCCTTTCCAGAATTGAGACAGCTGTGGTTGACAGAAGAGAGGAAGGAATCTGTTTTTCTTTCTGTTTGATTCTACTTACATTTGGGCACTTTCCTTGTTACAACTTTAGTTACGAGTTTTGAATTTTTTACTGATCCTTTTTTGTCTTTGAGAGAAGAAATCATGATTTAATCATACGGAAAGGTGAAATGGCTTGTGTATGTTGTTTTTTTTAATATTATTTGTGTATCTTCAAGGGAGAAATTTTTCCATGATGCCACTAAGAAAAACAAAAAAATAGGATTAAAAAAAATTCTAGCTCTTTAATAGGGTCTAAATTACACCTCTGAGGCACAAACACAAATAGTTTCTCAGCATACCTAATGCACATGCATGGACAATGGACCTCCAGGAACGCATGAAAAAAGAAGTGAAACTTCACTGGGAAAACACTTGTCAAAAAAAGAGAAAAGAATGCCTACATTAAGAATGCCCCCCTATTGTTCTGGAAGGGAGAGGTATTGGCTTTAACCTTAATAGTAAAATGTGCAGGTGCAGCTAATTTGCATTCAGAGCTTTCTGGGGAGGTGTGGATGGCTCTGGAGCAAAGACAAGTAGGAGGTTACTTTTCCCAGGTGGGGAAACTTTCTTCTTTGCAGTCATTCTCATCTTTCAGCTCTTGGTTGCTTTCCTTTCATGTGAGTCCTTAAGAAAATATTAGAGGATAAGAGAAGGTTGTGTTTTGGTACCACTTCCTAAATCTATCCTCTGATGAATCAAGAGCCCCCTTCACTTTCTTGCCCATCTGTTAAAAATCTTACAGTATAGCAGGGGAAATACAAGGGTTTTACTATCTCTGCTGCTGAGACTGGCAGTTTCTTAGCAGTAAAAGCAGAAAGAAATAAACCCATTCACAACGAGGGGAGATGTAATAAAAAGTGACCTTCATCTATATTTCATTTTTTTTTAAAGCTTCAAGAGAAAAATAAAAAGCTTGCAGCTAGGTTGTCACAAACAGCCGATAGAACTGCTGAAAGAAACTTGCTTTCAGGGTGTGTTTCTACTACCATGCTTCTAAATGCTTTTATGTTTTAAAAGGCGTTATACTCTCTCATGGATATGCATGGAGACTGCTAGAGCTGGACTATGCTTTCCCATCCAGACAAAAAAAAAAGTTAATCTGGTTGCCTAATGTTTCTTGGGACTGAACAGTAATGCTGAAATAATTTCCAAAGCAGAAAAACAGCTATCCTGTAATTTTTGTTATAAATATTGTAACATTGAAAGAGTCATTTTGGAAGGAGCAAAACCATTAACAGAAGGGAAAAAACCCCAACCAAACCTTCTTAAAAATCAGTACTATTTCCATTAAATTGTGAAATATGCAGGTGCATTTTGTATTCTGCAGGACTGATCATGAGCTGTAGCTAAGGGTCATGAGGGCAGTTCAGGGGAAAGGCAGCGGTGGAGAAGAAGGGCTGTGGAAAGGTTACACAAAGTTGACTCGGTGCTTGTTTTGCAATGCGCTGAGCAGCTATGAGATAATTCTTCTCCACATCTCAAAGGTGTCCCTTTTTTCCTTTACAATGGATGAGAGAATAAAGGGGCTGAAGAAGTTATACTCTGTACTTGGCAACCTCACTAATTCAGTCTGCATCTCAGTTCCTGCTGCTCCTTTTATCCTATTTTTTTGGGTGACTGGGTGGGTGGAGAGATCACTCCTCCTTCAACCCTTTTTACACACAGTTATATTTCCCCTTTTGTAACACCTCTGGTGAAAAAAAGAGCAACGGCTCTGGTTCTTCTATTCTCTCAGAATCTTTGCTTGAGCCCCATCAACATCCTTGAAATGGAAATGCATCATTACTGCATCTTACTGCATCTTCTACCCTAACAAAAATTTGGAGATGGAGACCTGCACTGTACCATCCTTCTTGCTGGGGCAGGGATTCCCTTGCAGCCTTGTTAATATTTGATGTCTGCCTTGCTGCTGCTCTGGTTGTTTCTGGTTTATTCCTGGTAGGTGTTTATTAAATAAAGGCAAACAACTGGGGTGCTGTGTAGAGTGAGGACATCTTGAGTGGTTCTTGGTTTGCTTTGAGAGAAGAGACATTTCACACAGTGCATAATCATGGCCTACATGACACTTATGTATGGGAAGGGACAATTTAAAACAAAATAAATATTAAATTTGAGTGATTTCAGAGTAATTGTTTTTAAAGGATATACAAACCAGTAAATTTATAAATTTTGGGTTTGTTGTGGGTAAAAAAAAAAAGTGAAGGGAAAATCTTCTCATTTTCTCTGACATTATCAAGAAAACAAGTATTCACAGGAAATGCTGTTAACAGGGAGGCAAGATACTTTAACAAGAAGTAACAAATCCACTGGGCTGAAATATCCATTTCAGTACCAAAGGATTATTAAAAGTCACCCAGATTTATTTCACCAGTCTCGTTTGAGCATCAGAATATGCTGACAAAAGTTTAGAAATTTTAGCATTGGCAGCTTTTTCAGATATAGCTAATTCATAAAAGGTGATGGGAAGGTATATGACACTTATGTGCTGAGGGTCAGTACACCACAGTATTGTACCACTGATTTTCAATGTCACTTGAGTTTCTCCGTCATTTTGCTATAACTCCTTTTAAGTTTTGAGCTCTAGAGGCAAATACTTCAAGCAAATAGCCATAATTTCTTCTGTGCAGTTGTTGAAGTCTAATAAACAACTTGGTTGAGGGTATATCCTCACACCAATAAAATATGTGAGTTAGAGATATAAAAAGCGAATGTATGGGGAGCACCCTAAAAGTTGAGATAAAAAAATGTAACTATTAGTATTTTTTATTCTTTTCATGAGGCATGATAGTACATTTTTTTAAACTAAAATAAGGTTTTTCAGGTGCAATAAAGAAATTTGAAGAGTCTAATGTCAGTAGAGGAGATACTGGAGTAAAGCACTAGATGAAGCTCCATTGCTTACGATATCTACATATGTGTGTGCCTTTGTTTGCCTCAGTCCCTTCCCATTAGCAATGAAAAAGTTTTTCAGTGAGTATCATCAAGCAGATCAATTAGTAATTTACATAACTGGACAATAGCAAGAAGTTAACACTGACTAAGTTGAAAACCAATAGCTGAGTAACTGACAAAATATTTTAGACTAGAAAACTCCTTGGTTGATAGAAAGTATTAAGCAAACAAACCCACGCTACAATGTGCTGTAGCTGCATTTAATTTCAGAGGGGGATACTTAAGCCAGGAATTTGCCTTTGTTAGCAAGCAATAGATGCAAACTACTCCTCAAAGTTCAGTAGAGTAATGAGTACCTTTCCCATAGCAGTAGCATTTCCCTCAAAACAGATACTGCTTTTTGCTTCACCTCATACATTATTTATAATCCAGTGAATGGGAATATTGTTAGGTTCTGGTTTTGTCAATATAGATGGTACTTTGGGCCAGAAAAGCAATAAAGGATTTCAGTAGCTGCAATTACTGGACAAGCTTAGGATTGCTGTTGACATTTGACCTGAGAGAGTACAATGAGTGAAAGCCTTTCAGGTGTCACTTCGGCAAAAAGGACTGTGGATGTGCTACGCCTCTCTATTATTTGTGGAGCTAAGTACACCCTTAAACAATGATGAAAGGCGGTGAGGGATAGTCTAAATCATTCTGAACTTTCTCAGTGCAAATGTTGAGTTTTTTTCTATATATGCCAAAGAAGATCTCTTCCCAACATAAGGACTTTCTTGGAATCAATTTAAACATCTGCATTGATTCAGAAAGATAACCCTCTTCACTTCCATCTTCCCCAATAGTTGTTTCTTCATGGTGTCTTACAGAAGGTGGTTGAGGTATTTTATCTTTCAAATAGTATGTGCAGGAATTGGAGACCTGTAAAATCATGGCCCTGTCTCTACTTTAGCAAGAAATATCTTTGTGCCACCTCTAACTGAAGGCTGTGTTTATCAAGTTTACAAAAGCTCTAGATCAGACAAATGACTAACACAGACAGTTCTTAAATCAAGCATACATTTCCTCAAAGTCTGTCCCTTTCTGTAAGGAAAAGATGTAACAGAGCTTTCCCCGGGCATGCACTTTGATGCAACCAGCCTGTCTTAAATGTAATCGAGAAACTATTGTGAGTAAGTAGAGATCTACTTGTTTCTGAATATTAAAAATCTGACAGGGACAGAGGGATGAGTTTTCCAGAGACCTTCTTCAATATTATTCACTGGGCAAAATTTCATCCTTAGCACTTGTTTAAGGCAGGTGCTCTGGGGCACCACACCATCTGACTGTGCATTCAGGTATGATAAGCTCTTCCAAGGACACACAAGTCATATTGTCATATTCAGACATTCAAGCAGGACTGCATCTCATGCAGTATTTTCTTTTGTTTTTCTAAAACTTTTCCTCCAAAACATCACCTGTAAGATATATGGCTGTGTTTTCACAGTATATCTCCTCTTTCTGTTCTGTGCTTTACTCAGGTCTTAGATAAATCTTTTGTAATTTCACAGAGAAAAATAAATAACTGAAAAATTTCTGCTCATTATATCACAGCAAATTCAGGTTTTACTAGGATGAAAAACATGTTTTCCAACTCCACTATTGTATTCCTCATTTTTTCTTTGAAAATGCCTAATGTGGTTGGAAAAAACAGTGCCCAATCTATCAGTGTGGTGTACAGGCAGTAGCTAGACAAATAAATGTAGCTCGTTTTGAACATATATTCACTATCACTTGCTTTGCTTCTACAAAAGTAAGAAAAGTGGGGGTTTTTTTCTTTCTTCTTTTTTTTTTTCTTTAATTTGCTTAATGTGTTTGGAGGGAATTAAAAATAGTTCGTTGTGAAGAGAACTTAGTGTAAGTCCTGATTTTTGCAATGAGCTCTGATGAGAATGTGTACATACCAGCCAGTAACAGACTACTAATAGTCTTAGACTGTGAGTTATTCTTAGTTTTTGAAGAGCAATGTCTATAATCAAGAAAAAAAATCTATTTTAATGGATTCCTAACAAGATGTTGTGGCAAACATAGATGTTCAGAGGTGTATTTTTGACTACTGACTGAAATTTAGGTATTCAAAGACAAGCATTTGCCTTTTTAGGTGTTGCTATAAATATACAGTTTATGCGTGTTCACTTGTGAAAATGAAGAAATCCTCCCTGCCACTAACCAGTGAGGATGGTCCTACTTGTCAGAGGGAAGACAAATGTACTGTTGAATGTCCTTCAACACGTAACACCATTAAAACAGGATTAAAACATGGCAGTTTTATTAAGCAACATTAAATCACTGTGTAATATGTGGGTTATACTCTGCTACACCAGCACATTACTGTAGCAGCTGTCCCTGGCTTTATAACATCTCAGACACTAGTCTGTGCTGACAGGTCCTTAAACTGCCTCCATCAAGTTGCATTTAATTTCTTGCTCTAGATTTAGTAGACAATGCTAAAATGTCCTTGGAGGAGAAACTAATCAGGCAGGTAAAAAACTTATTACAGTTTACATGAGAGCTTTGATTTATTCAATTTGGCAAAATCAGAATTTCTTCAGTTGTTGTTGTGGTTGTTAATAAAACAAAAGGAAAAACAGAACAAAAATAGCAAGCCATGTACCTGTCATTCTGTATCTCCACACGTATTATCCTGTAGTTCATTTTCCTGTTACTGTTTGCCTTCAGAAGCACACAGTAAAATATGATTTGTTCTTCATTTTTCCTCCAGATGAGATAGAACAAATTAAAAAATGAACAAAGAAGGGTTGCAGACTTGACAGCTGCTACTGGCTTTTATTAGTTAATTTTTGTGTATTTACTAACACTTGGCTGTTAAGGAGACTAAATGTAATTTTACTCCCAGAATTTTGGTGCTGTGGTCTCTAATCTAATATACTCAGATCATCTTCATTCTCATGACCTTTGGCAATTAGCCAGCTTTATCTATGGATTAAGAATGTATTTTGCATTAAAAAATATCCTAACACCCCCTCCATTATTTAATTATTCATAAATTGACTTGGGTACATATATGTGATTAGAAATTTTGATTGCAACCAAGAATTAGCAAAGGGAAATGTGTTTTGCAGAGCAGTAATGACTCATTACTCTTGACGTTTGTTTACAGACATTTTTTATTGTAAATAAATTAGCAAAATTTTGCAGACTAAAACTGCAAAATACTTGCAGAAGAACAAAAACCCCATACTCCACTGAGCTTTTGACAACACATAAAGATTCATCAAGTAAAAAAATCTTACCTGGCACGATTAAAAATTTCTAATTTTTAATTTCTCTAAATTTGTTTAATTTTTAACATTTCTGATTTTTTCTGCTTTATTTTAATTGAAATCATATAATTGTGAACACAATGATTCCAGAAGAATTTTCTTTTCTTATTTTAGACTGTTAGGGATTTCAGATGTGAGTATAAATTTTCTCTTTTGACAGGTTCTATGCTATCAAAACATTAGAAGTAATGAGGCAGATGGAACATGGAGGTGTCCCCATCATCCTTGCAACATCAATATTCACACAGCACTGTTATGACAGAGCCATTTCATTTGTTCCTGCTCTCAATTTCAACGGTTAATATTTGGGAATACTTGAAATAAAGAGATAAACATCTAAATGTGCAATAATCTGTACCGTAATGGCAATACATACAGATCTGTTGGTTCTGTTTGGGTTAGCATAAAATTTCTGTGTTTATTCCTAGATTTTGAATGTTTAGACCCCATATCTTTTGAATGAAAAATGTTTCAATAGATGAAGAAGATCGTTAAAACAAAATTTCCAGACTAATTTTCCTTGTGCAGAAAAGAAGAATGAATGAAGTAGATTTTTTTGTTGAGAGAAGATGATTTGTAAATAAGTTCCATTGATGGTAGAGCCCAAAAATTCCATAGTGTCAGCCACTTGTAGAATCCCTGTTGCTGCAAGATTTCAAGACCAAGTTGGTAGAACAGCTGTTAAGATGTGGACTGAGGTTGGTCTAGATGACATCTGGAGATGCTTTCTGGCCCTGTAACTCTGAAGCCCGGCTGCCCTATGAATTTGCTAGCAGCCCACTAATGCACAACCAAGTCCTTACTGCTCAGCTCTGGGATGTGCAACCAGCAGTCCATGGGCTCTCAAACCCCAAAATCCTTTGTCACAGCTATTGTCACAACAGTATCTGTCCCACAAAATAACCAGTGAGAAGAGAAAACCCATTTCAAATGGTGAATCTATTTCAGTGACAAAAGCAGCAGTGCAGAATTCGAAAGGCACGATGGTAATTGATGGATAGAAGCATCTGCTGGAAGCAACCCACTAAAGTTAGTGGAAAGACTACAGACTGAATACTGTGTTGCCAGGAGTCGGAGCATGATTTGATTCGATGTGTTTTTCCAATAATTACATGCTGTCTGTACACCTGTGTGGATCATGGGAGCTGTTGGCCAAACTGCCTGTGGCTTTTTTTCTTCTGTTTACTAAGCTTAAATTAGTGTCCTGGCTCCTAGCATACTAAACTTGAAACCCAAATTTCTTCTTTATATCCATCTCTGTTTAGTTAGATTAGTATGATGACAGTGAGTATAAATTAAGAAGAAAAATAAAAAAGGATATTCCTGGAATGTATAGGCATTTCTCTCCATGTACTTTATTTAAATACTCATTGGAATAAAGTGCTGCCATAAATTATCAGAAATTCAGGTACCGAGAATCCATGCTGTTTCTTCTGAAAGGAATTCTACGCTTATATTTTTCCTTTTTTTTTTTTTTCTTCCACATGTTCTCAGGGAAGGAGTTTTTCCCTGTTATGTATTGCCCCTTTCCCATTAGGTTTGGCTACATAAAAGGTACCCCCATGCATATAAGCATTAGCTTTGGTTCTTTACAGGCAAATGCCTAGAAACATACAGTTAGGGATTTGTTCATTAACTCATTTTTAATGAAAGAGAAAAAAATTCAATTAGTTTTTCTTAATTGAAGCCAGATTACAAATTTGAGAAGGGAGGCAGATTTTAATGCAAGTCTGTTCTTGCAGCAGTGAATTATCTTTTTTTCCTATCTTGGGTTGACCAATTCCAGACAAGTGCTTCAGGTATGATAAAAGTTTAATAAAGGTGAAAAATGAGGGGTCTCAGCATTTTGCTTTCAAACAATATTGACCATGTCACAAACATCTCATTTTCCCTTTTTTCCCAAGCGTGGGAGCAGTGCTGCAATCATGCTTTCTTTACCCGATGGAAATCTCGGCTGACACATTTCAGGAGCAAGTCACAGTGCTTTGGACAGGGACTAGTTAAAAATAAGTTGAGAGAAAATTAGTCATTCCTTTTGCACAGAAATGATTAATTCCACTGTACCAGTCTTTGAGTCCACTCCCAAATCCTTTCAAATAATTCCTGTGTCCCATGCCACCTAGCTAAGTAGGGAAAAAACAATATTTAATTAAAGCCAGTATTAAGAGCAAGAAATGAGACTGCTGTTGTTAATGTTTCCCTAGGGCCCAGTAGTAAGTGTTTGTGTGAAGAAAAAGAGTAGAAATTAAGCTCATAATAATAAAACTTAGCCTTTGCCTCTCTCTAAAGTGCTGTTAAGTCTGAGAAATTTTCATGCTGCTGCTGTGAGTTACAGAAGCAATAGATAGCACGGTCTTGAGAAGGGGTTAGTTTTCTCTCCATGCTGACGAAAAAGTGAGGACTGCATCTGTACCTCCAGCCCCTGTGTTGCTTTTGCTTCCAGTGTGCTGGAAAAAGGCTGCTGACAGGAGAACTTGAAACAACTTCTTCTTCTTTTTATGGCAGCATTCAGCATTAAAAGGATAAATAGGCTTGACTGATATGTAAGTTCAAAAGCAGTATTCAGAAATTCAGAAGCCCCCTGCAAACAATGCCTTTTAATTTTTTATCTATCACTAGGAGTATTTACATGAAAAGACTAAAATATTTCTGCTTTTTAAGCATTTATCTAATCCTGCTGTGCTGTCCTCATCTGTTACAGTTTTCAGCTGTTCATTTCAGAGCAATGTTTCCCTTTTTCTTTCTGGAGAAAGGCAGTGTCAGGACTGAAGTGAGAGAAGCAGGAACTTTGTACTTTAGGCTCTGTGAAGATGTTTGGAGTGTTGCAGAATGAGTGAAAACAGCTAGTATTAGTTTTAATGAGTTTATTCCGTTTATTTCGGAAGAACTCTATGAATACTGCACTGCTTTGGTAGTTAGCAGCACAACTTCACAGCTAATGGTCTTGGAAGTCAGCCTTCCCAGAAGGTCTCTGCTTTTCTCTGCAAATTCAAAAAGTGTGTATGACACTGACTGGTGCTGGACATCAACACTGTCGTCCCTTAAAGAAGGGGAGCACCCCTGCCACTTGAGTTTGGTGTCTGCTATGCAGGATGTACAGATGAAGTAGAATCCAACTGCATGAGTGTTTTTCCTTCATTCAGCCATTAAACTCATGTCTTTGGTTTTGTTTCTGCAGCCATGCTAAATACAGACACTGAAGGATGACTTCAGCAGAGGACAGGTTTTTGGTTGGATAACTTGGAGATTTATGGGCACTAATGCTCTTGGGAGATAACCAGGTCTGCCCTTCATCTATAGTCCAGAGTTTAACTGATGACCAGATTTAACTTGAGAATAAATATTATCTTGATAAGACTAGCAGAGGTCCTTTAAGGGAGGATGATTTTTTTGTTGTAGTTTTCCACAGTAGAATACAGCACAGGCTATCTGAAAATGATTTCTGATGAATTCCCAGAATTGCACACCAAAAAGAGGTGCTGATGATGCTCTGCTGTCACACTGTCCTCATGGGTGCTGCTATTGTGCTTTATTATTGGCTTTATATATGCTATAAGCTGTTCTCAGATACAGCCTGGATGTTTGCTGGATGTTTTGGAGCTACCTACACCTTTTTTCCTGCTTTTCTGTGAAGAACAGCTCTATACTTAAAAGCACATGTGACAAACATAAAACTTGGACATCTTGAAACTGTTTGTATTGCATTTCTGTCTTCCAAATCTCCAAGTAGATTTAAATATTTTCAAGTGTTTTAATTCAGCTGAACTTTAGCTGATATTGTATCTGAAACCTGTTTGTGTATATGGACTGACTTTAAACAAACTGTGAATGGTACTGAGGACAACACACCTGTGACATCCTGGATGTTGACACCTAAATATAGACATGGGCTCAGAGACAACATTATGCCTGGGAGAAAAAGTGAAATTAATGTATGGAGGCCTCACATTTTCACACTGGATGACTGCCCTGTAAAATTGGCTCTGCATACAAGTTTAGATGGATTTCAGCTTGTGCTGAACTGCACAGCTGTTCTGTTATGGACAAAAGAGCAAATCAATTTAAGGTTATTCAAGTCTACAGAAGAGATATATGTACATTGTGTATTGTATTGTGGATATTATGACTGTTGGCTGCTGGTGGTTTTTTGCTTTTTAAGAAAATGAATGGCCCAGTGGGAAAACAAACAGTACAAAGACTGAAGAACAGCAAATCAGGGTTGGATGGACAGTGTTCAGGGAATAACCAAAAAGATACTGGTTTGTCAGAGCAAGAAGATGACTTTTCAGGCTAGAAACTTCATCTGGTTTTGAAGTCTGTGACTTAGAAATGATTCCTGAGAGATTTCCCAGTGGAAAAATTATACAGAAGGCCAGGTAGGACTTAATTTTAATTCTTTTTTTAAATCATTAGAATTAAAATCATTAGATTCCTCTAGTGTTTTGATTTGAAGTGTCAAGGCATATAGACAGTGATTCAAATATAACTACGAATAAATTTCCTTCAGAAGTTTGGCATACAGAAATGAGTCAAATGGCAAGATACTTTTTATAACTAACTGACTTTAAAGCTGCGTGTAGATTTTAACCAGAGACGCAGAGGTCAAAGATTCTGTATCTCATTCAGTTCTGCCCACACAGCTACACACTTCGTCGTTTTTTCATTGAATACTTGATTTGACCTCTTGTACCAGAACTGATGGTGACTGGATTTTTTCCCTCTTGAGTATTTAATTAAGAAGTTCAGAAATGAATGAAGACTTCTAAACCTGTAGTAGCTGCCTGTGCAGTACCAGAGCTTGGAACATGGAGGCAATATATTCTTTTGACTTACTATGAAATGGAGGATGTGAAAACAGCACGCAGAGTGATGAAGGGGGACGTACATCCACTTGCTGGAGGTACCCAGTGATAGGTAAGACCCAGCTTGGTGTGCTCCTTAAGCAAATAACCTGTGCTGTGAGGGGTGGGGTATACCAGCCTGGTTGGCATATCACACTGCAGCAGCTGGTCTGCTCCCACTTGTGCTGGCACTGATCTTGTGCTGCTGCAATGAACTCTGGAAGCACACAGAGCATCGAGTTTCATCTCAAATTGTCTGATGTCTCTTCTTCAGAAAAACATTTCAAGCGTCTTATGAAGTCTCAATATGATTATTTTAAGTGGGTTTGTGTGGCGACTTCCCCCTGCCTCTCCCATTGCTTCTGAACTTTCCTACAGAATTTCAGTGGTGCCAAAACTGGTAGTGTTACGGGCTCCATTTACAATAGAAAGCCTAGAATTGTACATAGGTGGGATCTTTAGACATATGTCCTGGTTCCAGCCAGGCAGGGTTAATTTTTGCAGTAGCCAGGAGGGGGCATGGCCAGGACATGGTTATTCTATACCACCTCACATCGTTGTTGCAGGCAGGGGAAAGAGACTCTCTTGCAGGGAGAAGGGGTTTAGTCAGGTGGAGAAAGCCATCTGGTATTGTCTATTATACTCTGGGGTTTTTCTGCATGAATCCTTTCTTTTCTTGTACTCCCTGTCACTGGTATTGTTGCCATTTAGGGTTTGTTTTCTTATCTCACTGCTGTTTCCAGCAAATTGTTCTTATCTCAGCCCATGATCTTTGCCTTTTGCACTTCTGATTGGAGGGGGGGTGGGGAGCGGCATTGTGGTTTTAGTGGGAGTTCTAAATTGAGGAATACCATTACTAAACCACAACAGGGTATATGCTACACTTCAATAGACTTCCATCTGTATCTGTTGCATGCAACAGACTTGCAGGTCTACTTCTGAGTTTCTTTCATAAAACCTCTTTGTGGTGTCTACAGCATGGTCATTTGAAAACAGCTGGTGGCATCCATCCCCTCAGTGACTCCATAGTTGCCTGTGGTGGATTTCTGCATAGGAAGTTTGTGAAGATGCTACATCTGAACAAGTGTGGAAGACACAGGGCTGAGATTTCCCTGTGGCAATTCCCAATCCTACCGTCATTCTTCCAGTCACTCCTGCATGACCCCTCATTTCTCGGTTCAGCATAACTTTCCCCAAGTAAGCATCAGACTCTATCAAAAGTTTCGACTCACTCTTTTAATGGAAACGTAGTAATTATTGTTAAACCTGAAAATGTGATTGGTGGAATCAGAAGAAAAGATTTACAATATTCATTTTGAGCACAAGAGTAATTTTTTCATTGACATTCGTACTTTCTTTTGGTTATGGTAAAACATTTATTGTAGCAGATGTCTCACCACTTCGGGGCTTTTGGGAGCCATGCCCCATTTTTAGCAGATGTAATACGCTCTCTTGGTGGTCTGTCACTATCTCTGGATGTGGCATAGATTGCAGGTAGCAATGGCTAGCAGGGCTTTGCACTGAGAAAAGCAATATAAAAGGTAGCTGGGTGGAGTTGAGAGGGAAGTGAGAACATCTTTACTCCTGGCGAGATGGCAGCCATGCTGTGACAGATCAGTGTTTACCTCTTCACCAGTGAACAATGTGTGAAAATGTCATGGCTTTCATCACTTTTTCCATCCACTACTGCATTTTTGTGAAAATACCAAACATTTTTTATTTTCGTTTAAAGTTTTATCAAAAGAAGCTATATCGGGTTTAAAAATAAAAAAGAAAACCAGGAAAATTTGCAAATGGGAACTGGAGAACTGCAAGGGTTCCCCAAACTTCTGGATATTTATGTCTTTATTTCAGTAACAATGTAAGCTTTCTGAGATAGTGGGTAAGAAGGGGTGTCAGGGTGCTGTATGGGGTAGCTATCCCAGGGGAGATGGGAATCTGGGGCTGAGGGTGGGAGCAGGGCAGAGGAGGTAGTGAAGTCAACTTGGACCCCACACATGAGCAGCCCCTTTTGAAACGCACTGATTTTTTATTTTTCAGGAGAATCTTTCTTTCCCTGTAAGAACTGGGAGCTTCTCCTGTGGCCACAACAGTTTCCCATGACTGTTCCATGGGGACTCCCTGATTAGCTCCAACACCATGCATGGATGGGAAAATGCTTGTAATGGGCTTCTGAAGGAGTACTGCTTGTTTGTTTTGCTACAGAAAACTGGGGATAATGTCCTGAAGGCATAGAATTAAATATGTGATTCTTCTGTAAGTTAGGAAAAAAAAAAAAAAAAAAAGAGACTGCAAATGGATGAACTTCAAACTAAAAGCTTTTTTAGTTTAAAAACAAATGGTCCGCAAAAGCCTTTTTGTCCCCTACTCCTTTCACGAAACCAGGACTACTCTGCTTTGGAGATGGGAGGGGAAGGGAGAGGAAAGAAGGGGAAAGGAGGGGAAGGGAAAGGAGTAGAGTGGAGGGAAGGAGAAGGGAGGGGAGGGGAGGATAGGGGAAGGGAGGCCCATTGACGAAAAATCCAGCAGTTTAACTTCAGTATCCTATGGGGTATCCTAAATATCAAACACTTTAGTAATGTAACCCATTAGTCCTTGTCCTATCCTCACTGAACAAGCACTGTGTTTCCCTAATTTGTTGGCAGGCTTTTATACAATTGATCCTTCTGTGAAAGAAAAATTATATTAATATTTCCTTTACCATGATACCCACACAACACCTTATTGAATTTTTGTCTGTTTTGTTTTCATAAGCCTGTCTTATGAAGCAATTATTTTTTTCTTTTAGTTAGAGAAGGAGTGCTTATAAAGATTTGGGAAAAAATTCTGTGAAAATAGCTGCTAGCTGATTTCCAACCTAGCTTTTAAGAACTGTTCTTTTCCTCCACCCTGTTTTTCCTTTGAAATCAAAGTGGTAATCATCTGTATAGGAGAGAATGGGAAGGAAAAGTGTGGGAAGAACAAATATATGTAAATGAGGTTTAAAGCAGAAGACAGGTGCCCTTTTATGGCAATAGATTTACTGTAAAAAACAGATGCCAGAAGTAATGGAAGCACTCAACTAACAGATATCAACTGATAGTCTGAAGAAAAAGAAATCATAAGAGCTAAAATCATAAGAGCTGAATTTACTGAGATTTGCATAAAGTTAAATATTACCAAAAATAATCCATACTGCTAACAGTACAATTGACATAAGACCAAAAAAAAGGGGTTCGTTAAAAAAAACTTTAAAATTATTCAAATTTAACAATTTAAACACATGGGTCATTTTTTTCATACTTCATATAGCAAAAGGAAATAACTTTCTCCCATAAGAATATTCATGTCAATACCTTCTCTATGTCTATTCATGTCTATACCTTCAATATTTAGTATGAGAATTAACTGATATATAGGTATCCCTATTTATGCAGAATATAAGTGGTCCTACAGTGGTGTTATGTCTACTGCTCTCAAATGTTTATTCAAGAAGTTCTGCCTTGCAGCAGAGATGACAGCATACATCTTCCACGTTGACTTCTGTGATGTAGGGTTCTATAATAGGAATGTGAATGCACACATTTTGCTACCAGAAACGGAAGTGAAACCTTTTCTTCCTTCAGAGGTTCTATATAGTCATTTTTGAAAATCCATGGCATTTAGGTAATTGGTGTTTTGCTCCAAATGCTTAATAAGGAACTGGAAAAGAAGATTACTATTTCTAAGTAATCACTGAAAAAGAATGTGTTAATTTATAAATACTGCGTAACACATTACTTGAAATGCTTGCTCAGGGGTACTGTTGCCATTTTTCTTATATCTTTAATGGAGTTCTAAACATTTTGAGACAGAATAGTAACATAACAGTAGTAATTTTATACACCTGACATTTATTTACACTGGTCAGTTGATGCATTTAAACTTGAGATATGAGCTAGCAGACAACTGTAGCTACTTGCCTGGAATGAATGTTTGTACTAAAGCTGAAAGACAACAGAAGTATAAAAGACCAAATTTGTTTTAGTTTTACAAGCAAGTCAGAGTAATTTTTGTTTTATTGAGTATAGTTGAGGGGAAAATTCCTTGTAATGAAATATTCACTTCAGGCTGTTTCTGTTCAATCATATACTGATTGCTTAGGCAAAATTATAACTTCTTCAGCAGAAAAATGTAACCTATTTTGTGAAATGAAATATTTTTTTATATGCATTGACTTGAGATAACTTCAACTATTTCATTTTTCATCAGATGAGTCTTTCATCTTCAAGAAACATTGAACCACCCATTACTAGTACCAGCAACTGCAGACATAGTCAATTTTCAGGGGAAAGAAAGAATAGATGGGCATTTTCAAAAGCCAGTGTTATTTTTAGAGAGGGCTATAGTTCCTGAATCATTTAAACACTCCTGAAAATCTTTACCTGCACAGAAATTATTTTTCACTCTCAGCTATAACTTTTCTCTATATAAATGAGCCCTGTTGGTCCTATAAAGACCCTTCTGCAGAGACAGAAATAAGCGCCTTGAAGCAACAACAGGGAGAATGGCCTCTGCAAAAGAACAAAAATGTTCAAGATTAGGACATAGTTTAATGATGGACTTGGCAGCATTGGATTAATGGTTGGACTTGGTGATCTTAGAGGTCTTTTCCAACCCAAGTGTTTCTATGACACTGAGACCCTTGACTGATAATGTGATTTTGTTAGTGTTTGGTTCAATCTGGACCTTCATTATTGTTGTTTGGATCATGCTTTTATTGTGAAGGAACTAGAGTGAATTCCTGGAGGTCACTGGCAGTGAGCTAAAAGGTAACAAACTATTTACAACAAACTTTGTCATAAAAGGTACCGTGGAGCTTGAGCATATCAAGTTTCTTTTCTGCCTCCTCTACTCAAAATTACTCAGCTATTGATCCTTTTCTTCTTCATTGAGGGAAAGTTATTCTAGTTTTACTCCTTCTGGCTGCAAACAGGAACTCAGTTTTGCTTCTTTCAAAGCAGTCCTTTTCTTTTGGTCTGCTAGTTTAACAAGGACTCACTTTGTTCCTGTGAAATTGACTCTATCAGAAATTTGTTCCCACCAGTCCTCTACAATCTTTAGAAATTACGGTGAGCCATTTTATTTAAAAATTAATCCAGTTAATGTAGAACTTCATAGCTCAGATGTAATTCTGGCCCACAGAATTCTTGAATGAATAAGCAAATGCTGACAATACAATTTAAATGATATAAACTTTTTTTTTTAAAAAAAAGGTAATATTCATTTTATATCTAGACTGAAGATTTTGTCAAAAACTTAAAAATAAATAATTCACTGGTTAAGTCAAAGGAAGACTTTGAAACCATAAATAATGATTGAGTCACACACACAGCAAGCAATAGAGATATTTTCAATGTGGAAGTGTGATCAAGTCAAACAGAGTTTAAAATAAATACTGCTCGAGTACAGCAAGGAGAACAGAACAACTGAGCATTGCAGTTCTTTTTGCTTGCACTCTGTGTGCATGCAGCCTTTTTTTTTTCACTAGAATATCCTTGGGAAATCTAACTATCATCACAAACTGTTCTTATAAATATACATGGAATTTGGCTGCTAGGGGCCTCATCTCAAGTGGGGATTATTATGGTATGTATTTTTTCAACAATCTTTCTTACAGTGTAATGGAACCTATACAGGGGTACATTATCTCACCCACATTTGTTAGCATATCTCCTCCACCTTTTTTGTCATTTCTACTTCTCTGTTGAGCGCATAATTGATATCCTAGGAAAAATCACTCCTTGAGGACCAGCTTAAGGTCACTGAGGATGACTGGAGAGTTCTAATTTAGACCTACGAATGTGCTTGACTAGGATGATCCATCTTGGAGTATGGGGTGGGGGGGAAATATCTCTATGTGTTTGGATAAAATTCAGACTGTCCTGAACTCCAAGTCAACATTCCTGCAGGGTGTAGTGGAGATCATGACAGTTTTGATGTACCCAATAACAAAGATTAAACTGCACTGAATATTCATTCATGTATAAGAATACTAGCCACAAAAAAAAAACAAAGATAGGAGAAGAACCAAAACAGATAAGTAGGGCTGATGTCCTGAAAAAAACAGTGTATAGCTACAAGTGAGCTGCTCATGAGTTGGTGCCTTGCCATTTCTTTGTGACCAACAAATCACTGACACTTTAGCAAGGAGTGTAGTTTTTTCCCATCTTGTGGTTGCTCCATATGGAAAAGTGTTGTGGGTACAGCTGTATATTTGTTTAAAAAGTGGATGTAGAAGATTTAAAACCCTTTCTGACTTAAGGAACACAAACTCAGCTTGTTTCTATATGATACTTCCCTCTCGTGCTAGTTTTAAAATTTGAGGAGCACAGGGGATTTCTCCATACACTCACCCAGTGCTGGAAGGAAGTATTCAGTATTGGCTGGGGCTGTAATGACTACTCAGGAAACTCAGATTTGTTTGCATAAATATGTTTTAGCTGTCAGACTGTGTACTGAGTAATCTCTATTCAGTGGTCACAGTTTTTCCAAAAGACAGCATGTGTCTGTTACTGCTCAGGGTCCATTTGCCCAGTGCTCTTGGGTGAATTAAGGTTGCACAGCAGAGGTACGTGGCTCCTTCTGTGCCTCACTGGATAAGGAAGCTGAGTGTTGTGAAGATAATATGGGTGATTCTAGACAGAGTAAAGACTAGAAAGGTTAAAGAAGATAAATGTAAGCTTGGGAAATTGCTTTCTGTCCCTGCCTCTGCCACAAAGTTAGTATAAGAGAAAGGGCAAATTATTTAAGCAGAAATCTTCAGATCTGGACATTGAAAGTGCATTATCAAGGGATCCAACTTGTGGTACCTGAAGCTTCTTTTAAATAATTGCTGAACAATCACAGCTGCCGGCACAGTTGCTTGGATATGTGCTTTGAATATGTAAATCGCTATGAAGATTTTTTCTGCATCTTAAAGACACGAAAGTATTTCTATCCTACTGTTGCAAAGCTAATAGTGACTAGAATCTCATTGCTTGTTTCCTAGTGGTAAAAATGAGAAAAATAAAGTTTAATCTTGAAACATCTCCTTTTTGCATCAAAATACGTGCCCACAAGAAGATAGGTGATTTTGTATTCACTCTTTCATTAGAAGAGCTGACAGATCTAATGACTAATGCTGATTAAAGAGTTAAAAAGATTGGGTAAGGATAGTCAGGAACTTTTTAGAAATCATCGTTCAAGAAAGTGTCAAAAAAAGTTTGCTAAGGCAGTCGCGTAATTTACATTTCTCAGCTTTTGAATAATTTGGTTCAGACACATCCTACATTCTTTTCATTTTTTAATGTTCTGGGTAACATACTAGCTGGAGTAGAAAAGATTTGGCTTCTTTCTAGAAACTTGGTCTTAATAATGACTTGGATTGTGAAGGCTACAAAACGCGTTTTACTCTGGTTCATGGAATCAGTGCATGGGGGTGGTGGGAAGTGACCTCTGGACATGGTCTGATCCAATTTCCCTGCCCAAAGCACGCTCAGCCGGCACAGACTGCATAGAGTCAGCAGGGTTTCAGGTATCTCCAAGCATGGGGGCTCAGCAGCCCTTCTGTACACCATGTTCCAGGGTTTGTCTGTACTCATGGCAAAACATGTTTTTTACTGTGTTTGACTGTAACTTCCTGTAATTTAGTTTGTGCTCACTGTCTGTATTTTTGAGATGCACTGCTGGGAATGGTGCAACACTGACCAGCCATGCCCATTTCCTGCACTGGGCGTGGTAGGAAGGCAAACGGGGGTGAGGTGACAGAGGCAAAACTTAGATGGACTTTCCCATAACTTGCTGGGCAGATCCCATCCATCAATGCAGCACCAACATAGGGTTCCAGCCATCTGAAGGGATGGAAGATATTACTTGCAATATCTGTCTGCCTTTCTTTATTCTGTCTTAAACTATTTTATGAAGCCATTTGTGGTTAGGTCTTTGTTACTGAGATCCAGAAAGAGCCCTGTGCCCTCCCCTCCCGCCGCCCCTGTCCCTCTCCCCGCCTCACTCCCCAGGCTCCCAGCTGGCTCATCACCCATCCCAATATCCATTAATTCCCACTTCTCTCTCACGTAAAGGATGCTCGCCATCTTGAATAACTGATACCAGAATAAAGTCATATTAACCTGGTAAGGGACATGCCATCAGCATGCTTGTCAGAGGGTTGAGTTTTATGCTAAACTGTTCTTTAAGACATGTTTTCTGTTAGAATAATTTACTTCTCAGTAGCAGGTCCAGTTAATGTCTTGTTCTTGCAAGACATGAAAAAGGCTTTTGAAATGCAGCTAGGAAAGCTCTTGACTGAGGCTCCCCAGTCTGAATGCCAACTGTCAGATTTGGATGCAATTAATCAAGTTGAAAAGGCAAGGCATAGAAACTCTTGAGGCCAACTTCAACTTCATTATTACAGCACCGTACAGCACGTTTGTGTGGGAAACACACATTTTTAGTGAAAGATATGACATATACAGTGCTGAAAGTAGCTAAGAGCTCTGACATGTATTGGAAGACATCTTCCATTCCATTATTCTCCAGAAAATTTCACCTGGGCTAATTCAGACAAACTGAAGGTAAGAGAATTTTTTTTATGTGATAATTCCCAGTTTATTTTTCTATCTCTTTCAGCAGAATCATAAGAAGCTTGAAATCAATCTTGCAGCTTTTCTTTTCCAGGTTTCTGCCATCTAATGAAGGAAGCAGGAGCTGTTTTGAGCAATGCAGACTATCACTTGCACAACTCAAAATGCAAATGATATTTTGATATTTTAGTGAGTGCCCATGGTAGTGTTTGCTTGCGCAGACAAAATACATTGCTAAATTTGTCTTGAGTTTATCTGTCCAGCCTGGTAAAAAACCCAGTTAATCAGAAGCAAAAATAAAGGACCATGTTAGCAGACATTTTCTATCAGGATAAAATTACACTTACAGTTAGATAACCTGATGATGCATCCAACACCAGAACAGTCAGATTTTCTCTTCTTCTTACAACCTTTGTAGAAGCACCAGCAAAACTTGTGGCAAAATTTAGATAAAGCAGAAAACCTGACATTAGGTCATAGGAAAAATGAGACAAAGAGACCTCAGAATATCTGCAGTTCAACCTTCCACTCCAAACAGCAGCAGGTTTCAGATCAGAAGTCGCTCAGTGATTTATCTAGTCAGCCCTTGAAAACTGCCTAGGATGGAAACTACACAAACTTTCTGGATGATTTTTCCAGTACAAAACCAAACAAGTGGAAAACAGAATGTGTTGCTGAATGGCAAACAGGGAAATACTACATGTCTAACTTTGTGTAGTTCTCAGACCAGGTTGCTATAACTACATGCTGTGCCTCCCAGAAATAGGTGTGTATACCGAGATTATTAGAGTTGATGTCAGGCATTCCAGATAAGATCAACAGACAGACTTACCCAAATATCATACTTAACTTACAAGAAACTCCCCTTTCTCTAGAAGACTTATAAAAGGCGAAAATTCTACAGACATGCATGTGAAATTGCCATCCTATTGGCAGAGTGGAGAATCTCGGCAGTTGTCTGCTCCTCAGAGTTCCCAGGAAAGGCAACCCTCCAAAGTCCCTAAAAGGGCTTTATCTGGGAAAGATAATATAAGCCATATAGCAGATCACAGTAGTGATGCCCAGAGCAGGAAGTACAGCAGTCTTTCAAATATGTGATGACTGGAGACAAGTTGTTCATCGTTCACTGCAGGTAAAACTGTTACTGATGGAAGAATTCAAACCCTTACTTGGGACAAATCATCCCCGATCCCAAATCACCCCTCATTACCCAAACCATGTAATCTAGGTTCAAACCTCTATTTGTTTTGGTGTGCTGGCCCCATTTTATGGAAAAAAATATTGCATGTGAAGGGCAGCAGGTAAAGTCAACAAGAAGTGATATGATCCTGTCACACAGGACACTCCCCTGGAAGAGATCTGACTGTGATTCTTACCACTGCCTCCCATACTGCTTTATGCAGGACTTTTGCCAGTGATCAATCACCCTCATAGTAAAAAAGGGATGTTCAGACAGAACCTCCTGTGTCTCAGTTTGTGCCCATTGTCTCTGGTTCTGTCGCTGAATATCACATGGAGTCTTCATCTGCCTTCTGTACATCCTCCCTTCAGAAATTCCTATACATTGATAAAACTCTCTTGAGCCTACTCTTCTCCATGTTGAGCAGCCCCAGGTCTTTGGGCCCTTTCCTGGACCCTGCAGTCTCTCTATATCTCTTTTGGACTGTGGTGCCCAGAACTGGTCACAGCATTCCGAGTGTGTCTCACCAGTGCTGAGTAGAAGGCAAAGATAAACTCCCTTGACCCACTGGTAATACTCCTAATGTGGCCCAAAAATGACTCAGGTTCTTCAACAGACAATCCTTGCTGTTGTGTTTTAAAAATTTGGGTGAATTTTCATGAGAAGGTTAAGATGATGACACGGAAGTAGATGTTTCTAGTATTTTTTATTACTGAATAAGTTATCTAGATAATTTGTAGAGGAGAATTTGCAGGGGAAACACAAATCCTATAGCAATTTGGCCTGTGTAGGATTTGGTTTAGTGATATTTAGTGCAGTTTGATTCAAAGAGTACATTTCAGAACAACTGGCTTGTTGGTTGAATACTTTTGATATATCTCTTCAAGTGCAAATGAAATCTGAAAAAGATTAGTGTGACTAATGTTCCTTGAATTACTTCAGAGACAGATGTTTTAGATCCCAATTCTGCAAATGTTTTTCCATAAGTATAACTTGACACTACTGAGGACTGATCATTTCAGTGATTGTTCTGTACCAAAGCTTTCAGCTGGGGATAACCTGACCTATGATAAAGCAGTCTCTGATCTTTGTTTCAGTTCCTGCATTTTAAAAGTGTAAATAAGGATAGAATTCAGCTGCCTGTTCTACTGTTACTGCAGTTGCCTTTTCTTTTTTTGTAGAAGAGCTGTAATAATGAATTTTAGACTAATTTTCCTTATCTATGCAATGGTTCTATACCTTTGTTCCTTCTGGGTTCAATAAATTTGCATCTTAAACCCTCCCTGAAATAGCCAATTTAAAAAATGGAGAAGAGTAAGTCCCAGCCATGGGATGAGTAAACCTCCATGCTCCTTGATTTTGCTTGAATTTGGATCTATATCAGATTTTCATGAGTTGTGAAACTAAATGGTAGTCCTGTGCTTTCATGGAGGTTATTGGTGTTAATTAAATTGTCTCAGAGATTGTGGGCATTGATTTGAGAGGACATGGTTTGATTAGGACACCATGAGAGATGGTAATATAAAATTTTACCCTAAAAAGCCTCAACACTGCTTTGTTTTTGGATCAGGGCCCTGAGGCTGAAGCATGACTGGAAAATGGTATTTTGCTGTGTATGAAGCATTTGCAACAAGGTACTTGTAAGGAAAGACATTTTGGAGAAATGTTACTTAGGCTTACAGAGTACTCAGTTTCCTTTTCCTTAACAAAATAACACTTCTTAAAATCAATTTTGCTATGAAATCATATTTTAACAACAGCTGTGGGCCATATTTCTGTGTGTAGAATTTGCAATCCAATTCAAACAAAGCAAACTTGCTCAGTTTGCTCTTGATGCTCCTTCAATACAGAGACTTGCAGGCTCCGGCTTTCCTCAGAGTCCTCTCAGCCAAAGTACTGTCACTTTAAGAATGTGCAGAGATTTATGTGCTGGTTCTGAGGTCCCCTGGGATTCTGCTAATTGTACTCATTCCTTGCCTACACAATAGAATGCATTTATAATCATTGTAACCTGCGAAAACACTAATTTATTAGTGCTGAACATGGGTTGTTCCACATTAAGATGAAGTAAATAAAGCTGAAGTCAGGGAGAGACTTTATTCTAAAGGCCCAATGAGCTGAGACCTCCTGGATATATTTATGTATTCCAGACACCTCAAATTATCTTTAAATGCTGTAGATTCTCCCATGATTTGTTCAGAAATTAATACCACTTCTGTGGAACTCCGCTGATTTAATTTTCACTTTATTCTATAGGGGTTTTGACTGAAAGAGAAGGAGTATGATTTTTGCAATTTATTTATCTATGGGAATTTTCCATGAGTTAGCATACATGCATTATAAAAACCATTTTTAAACTTGAGTCTGACTCAAGTGATCAGATAATTGTTAATTGAAAACAGGTAGCTGTTTTCTTAGTATGCAAACACTTAACACATCATTTTCCCCCACACGGGGGTAAATGACAGGATGTATGAAAATGTTCTGTTCTACTTATACAGATACTTTTGTTTTCCAAACCAAACTAGATCAATATCTCTCCTTTCCTTCTGACTTTCCTGTGTTAAGAAACAAAAGACACAGGAGCTCCACCTGTAGATGTTCTTTAGCCGACATCAGCAATTAGTACAGGCAAGATGCAGTACTTGAATTTTTTCTGTAACTCCTTTATGCACGTTGTGACACAGAACTTCCTTCATGTCATAGCCAGGTTGCAATTTACAGAGTTCAGAATCCAGATGCCAAAGCATAGGAGTACTTGCATCCATCCATCATCAGTTAGTTGACATTTTAGAGTTACTGCAGTTTGCAAATGACCTTTGGGGTGGTAGAAATGTCTGTGCAGCCACCATGGTGCTGTCAGCTCTGCTGACAAAAATTCTGCTGACTTAAAAATATATCCCAAATGACACTACCACTTCCAGGAAACAAATTAATTGTATTTGTATTAATCTTCCCCCCCACTTACCTGTAGCTCTCTGTTGAAAGCAGAAGGTGAGTGGAACTTTTGAAGGAGATAAGTTTTTGCTAAAACTGCTCAGATGAAAAAACATAGCACTGAATTTCAGTATTAAAAAAAAAAAAATCTAGACTTAATTTTTAAAGTTTAAGGGTTATAGTCATTCACAATACTCTCCACAATCTAGCAATTCCTGCTGGTGCTTCTCACAAAGGAGATGAAAAATTTTAAGAACCTGGTCTCTTGCAAGCAAGCTCTCTAGAACAGACCTTGTGTTTTGTTGAAAAAAGCAGGTTTTTTGTGTTATGGGGAAAAAAAAATATTGTCCCTAAATCAACAGCCCCACAAGATGACCTTTGCATAGAAAGTATACGGAAAAATTTATCACATAATGTGACTATAAGGGAAATGATGGAATCTTCCCGTGAAGACAAAGCATCAGCTGAGTGGTGAGTGCATGTCTTCCTTCTTTGCTTTTTCCTTTTCCTCTCATTTTTATGGTTTAATGATAAAAAACCATCCCTTTGGTGGAATTTCATTAACAGTCTAGAGAAACAGAAGCCCTGTTTCAGGCCAGTTTCACTAAATGTCAGTAATGGTGGTATGCTTCTTTTTCCTCTTGACACAGAGAGTGTTAGGAAACACACATACATGGGATACAGGAAGTACAGCTCCAAGTAAAATTTTGCCAACCATAAGGTTGAGGGTTATTGCCGTAGTAGTCCACCAGCTAGGGACTCTCCTTGAGTTGTGAGTAATTATATTATTTTTTATTTCTACAGCGACCTGGCTGGATGCAAAAGCCACTGATTTTTACAGCTATCTCCCCTGAGTCTGCCATCTTAATCATTTTGCTATCTCTTTTTCTTAATTCACAGTGACCAGAAAGTATTTTTTTCAATTTCACTAACAGAAGGATAGAAACCAGCTTGTGTTGGATTCAAGCTAATTTATCAATCCTACACAATTTTTTCTTTTTTTTTTTTTTTGTCGCTGATCTTAAAAAATCCCTTATTTATACAGTTCTAGTTTACCTATCTAGGAGGTGGGATTTAGAGGTGTATGACATTATCAGCATGCCTTTTAGTGTTTCCTTGGAAAAATATTTAGGAACTCTATTTGCTATGAATTTCCTTTAGAAGACTAGTACAAATGAAGAGTTGAGAATTTCAGAAATATTTAAAGTATTGTTAATTTGAAACATCTGCTTATTCTCATTCTCATTGAGCAAAATTAATACTTTGCCTTAATATGTGATTTTTGAAGTTATTTTTCTTATGGCTGTATTTAAATTGGAAGTTTGGATCTTATTCTGCATTTAATCACTGAATGCGTTGTTACACTTACAGGCAAAGTAGGGAACTAAAACATTTGTAGTGAGAAAAATTATGCTGTAGTACAATTATTAAACCATGCATCGGTTTTAGTTAAAATTAAAATACTTATGGCCATTTTACTATGACTTGTTCCCTTAACTGGTTTTTGAAACAAACCTGTATCAAACTGGCTTTTAAAGGACAAAAATTTCTTTCTCATGACATCATGAAAAAAGAAACAAAGAAAAATTATTTGACATAATCTTTCACTCATTTTTTTTGGCTTTTTTGTTTTAGTTTGTTGTTTGTTTGTCGTGGTTTGGTGTGTCTTGGTTTGGTTTACTTAGGTTTTTTTTTAATCTACATTGTAGCTTGATATGCAAAAACCATCTAGACACTTCTGACAGTCTTTTTGAATGTTCTGCACCCCTGTGGCTTCCAGCAAGGAGGGGAAAGATGAAAAACAGAGAGATTGGGCTGGTGCCTTTCACTCTTGTGCTTTCACAGTATTTCTTTTCTATAAGACCCTGTTGTGATGATTCAGGAGTGTCAGTTTTGTGTCTGGCAGTGGGACCAGAAGTGCACATCATTACCTGCACACCTTTTTGTGTGTCTTGTTGCTGGCTTCTGACTTTTCTGTACTTTAGTCTCTGCACAGCCACACTCCTGCTGTTAATCCCCAGGTCTGGCACCCTGAGCATCTCATGATATGGCTGAGGGACGTGAGCAAGCACGTGACAGAACAGTCTGTCCCGTCCTGAGAGCCTCAATGGCTTTGGGAGTACCAGAGTAATCCCTTTTTAAAGCTGAAATGAACGCAAGTAGAAAAATGGAGCTTATTTAGAATTTGACGTTTTTGCCTGAGCTGTTCCTTAAACTGTTCATAAAATTTACATTCCTGTAAAGTTTTGATTAGGTGGATTTTTTTTATGGTCTTCATGTGTAGCTATGGTGGCATACAGGTTGACATGACAGGCAATCTCATCTGCTAGCCGTCTAGAAATTGACTAAACTGACCACTGTCATTTTTAATTGCTTGAAAACATCCATAATTGTTTCTTCATTAGCTGAAGAGAAATGCCAAAATCACTCTAGGTGAAGAATTTCTATTTGGCCAAGTAATTCAAAAGCCAAGGTGTTCAATAATATTTCAGTCTTCTGTAAATTTTGAAGAAGACAGAATGTTCTCCACTGAAAATAGTGGTGCCCTTTAATTTTAAAATTCCAGATTTTTTTTTAACAAGATCAGATGTTGATAGCTGCAATTATTCCATGGCAAAAGCAGAATATGGATGTACATATCACAGTAAATTCAGTATTAAGTATATCTTTATGAACAAATTTTTATAAATGGAGAATATTTTTTTTTGTTTTCAAAAATTAATGGGTAGAATGGGGAGAGTTGCAAAAATAAAATTTCTTGAAGTGACATGTTTACAAATTTATGGACCTTTAGTAGGTCAATTACATTGGGATTCCCTTTAATGTATACTTAATTCAGTGTATACTAACCAATGTATGTAATAACGGTAAAAGTGCTTAAAATGGTTCAAATTCTTACATGACTATCAGTGTAAAACCTTGTGGCAACAGAAGTCTAGTTTTGTCCATTAATAGCATTCAAATAATTTAACTTGCTCAGCAAGGTCAGTTTTGATGTGCAGTGGACATCTGTGAAGCCCTGGAGACTTGGTAGACCTTGAGATCATGGTCTGTTTGCAAAGCCTTTCAGGGGTTTTAAATAGACATTTATAAGAGCACTTACTATGTTTTCATCATCTGAAAACATTTAAGCATTTGGTATCATAAATATTTTTTTCTTGAAAGAAATATTGACAAGTAATTATATGCAAAAGTTGCATTTATATGGCTTCTAGACTTTTCAGAGAAAATCAGCCAAATCAATAGATTGAAGATGGAAGACTGTAGCAATAACACTAGTTCTGCTTGATGGAGTAGTTTTATTTTGTTTATCTAAGTTATGCAAGTCAGGTAGCCTGATGACAAAGTCTTAAGTTTCCATTTATTTCACTTTTAGTTTTCAGCCTTGATAATGCCATGTGGTGCTGTATTTGAACACTGCAAAGGGCTTCAGTGGTTTTACAAGGTCAGAGCAAGCCAGTTGGGTACATGGTCATCTTTGTAATCCCATTATTATAACTCAGATGATACAAGGCATGGGTGAAAAAAAAGGTCAAATAATCTAATACACTACATTACAGCACTTGAAAATGTCCTCTCTAAACTATAACTTTTGGTCTTTTATTATGTCTTTATTTTGTGAATATTCATTGTTATATGATGTATTAAAAAAACTTTCAGAATTCTTTCCTCTCTGTTATGAATAGTGATGAAAATTATCTGAATTTAGATTGAACAGTGGCATGTTTACTTTAACTTATAATCTTACATCTGTGTAAATGGATTTTGTCACAGTTTCTAGTTGTCACTTGCATATATAGTGGCAAGTCACTGCTGCAGCAGAGTGGTTTTGTCCTTGAATTATAGGCAAAGGAAAGAGTATTATAGGTACATAGAGAGATCTGAAATCTACATTTCTGCTGAATTGTACGGATCACTTATTTGAATACAACTAAAAGCATTTAATCTATGGCTCAAGAAAGTCCAGATTTCTTACAGCAGTTTCCACTGTGTTTAAAGCATGTCCTTTGTACCTTTTGAATATAAAAGATTAAGTGAAAAAAATGAGCTTCAAAAGGAATGTATATTATTGAACTCTTTTGTGTGTCTGTCTGTGGCTGCCCACACAAATACTGGAAGTTGTTCATCAACACTTTACCACCTGTATTCATTTTCTGCTTCAGCAGTGACTAATCGATTGCAATTTGACTTGAATATGTCACATTGTTCGTGGATGTTTTCTCTTTATGGTGTTCAGTGTTTGTTATACATCTTTCACGTTCATACCTACTTATTTTCTTTGGCTGAAAAAATCTAAGCTGCTGTTTAGCAGAACATTTAGGCTATTAATGTAATAAAAATCAATATAAGACCATACATGAGGCCAGGTGAAATTTAAATAAAACTTATTTCTCTCATTCTCTCACAGGTTTTACTCCCCCTCTCCCACCATGTTCTCATGGGTAGTGTGATACATATGTGTGTATAAATACCTGATGGAGGGAGTAAAGAAGACAAAGCCAAACTTTTTCCAGTGGTATCCAGTGATGAAACCAGAGGAAACATGTACAGTTTGAATTACAGGAAATTCCATTTAAACATAAGAAAAAGCTTTTTCTTTCTTTTACTGCGAGCGTGGCTAAGCACATTGGCACTAGTTGCCCAGAGACATAATGAAGTCTTCAGCATTGAAGAATGGTTAGGAAAGCTAAAGACCTGATAGAATTAAAACTGGCCAGGGACATGAAGGACAGCAAGAAAAGCTTCTACAGGTACATTTATGATGAAAGGAGAACTAGAGAAAATATTGGACCTCTTCAGAAGGAAACGTGAGACCTGGTTCCTCAGGATATGTAGAAGACTGAGGTACTCGCTGTCTTTTTTACCTCAGTCTTCACCAACAAGTCCTCCAGTCACACTGCACCTGCCACAGAAGGCAGAGGCAGGGGCTAGGAGAACGAACAGTCCAGATTTCACCTGAGCTTTGACAAAAAGGACTTTTATTCCTTTGATGTCAGTTGCTATTTGCTGCATACTCATTCTATTGAAATCCCTAAAAAATTTGCAATTAAATATGTAATATGTGGGGTTTAGCCCATATTCACTCTGAAGTATTTATTTTGAACTTGGAGAAAGTTTGGTAAATGGACTAAGAGGTACTTTCAAGTGTCTGTATAAACTGATAGAATATAAAGTCAAAGTGGTAATGGCTTACTTTGATTTTATATCATTAGAAAGCTGAATTCTAATTAAACTGAGAGTTCTTTTTGAAAACTTTTAATACTCATTAATGTATTAATTTGCAGTCTGCTTCCTCACTACCTTGCAGATTTTCTATCAGGATTTTTCAGAAGTACACCAGCAAAAATATGGACCATGTTATGACTGTCATTGGAAAGATGTTTGAAAAATATGACAGGATTTAAGTTGCCCTTCTGCTATAGGGTAGCTCTTGCACCATATGCGCCCATACAGTCTGTGGCAGATGCATTTCCCCGGGAGAAAGAATTTATATGTCCCTGTCATGCTCTTTTACCATTCTGGAACAAATGAGGCAGGTGTTATAAATGTGGGTCTTCTTTGAGAGATGCACATCATCTCTTCCCAAAATATTAGTCCTTCAGTACAGCAAGAAAGAAAGGATCTTTTAAAAAAGTAGTATACGCCTTCTGTGTTGGAGAAGGAGAATGAAAATATTGTCTATAAAAATGGCTGATGAATTAGTAATTTATAAGAATTTAGTTCTGCAGCATTTTAAAAATGCATAGTTTAATTTTGTATAAGCTGTACATGGCTTTTAAAAGATAAGCACTCACGTCATTAGAGCATATGGCATTATATCTACACCTGCTGGGGTCACCAGCAGGGATGAGTGTTTCTTCATCCTCTGCAGAGACTTCTCCCACTTGAACTAACAAAGTGTCTAATGGAATGTGACAAACTGTTATCACTGGACCTGTGCTCAAGGAGGGCAGGGTGCTGTGTCCCTGCAGGGCAAAGCTGCTGTGCTGTGCTGCTGCTAGCAGAGAACTGGTGAGCACAGAAAATTCTGTATTGTATCACAAGGTCTTTGATCACTGTTTCCTCCAAGGCTCTCATATTGGGTCTTTCCTTTTTCTGCAGACTGTCTTCTTGTATTGCAGCTTCTCATCCCTTCTCATCTTTTTGCTAAGCTATTTGTGTTCTTATGTCTCTTGCCTTCCAGTCCTAGTTTTTGTCTCCCAGGCAATTACAGATTTCCACTTTCCTAATCTGTTTTATTCTTCTGTTATAAATTCTTGCCCTGTTCCTGACTACCGTTGCACTCATTCTTACCAAGAGGTCTTCCTCTCTCTCCCTCCCTTCTTCATCTCAGCTTCCCCTGCTTCCTCCCCACATTCAGTGTAAACACTGTTTTGTTTTTGATTCCACCATCATCCTTGTTTTCAGTCTTCCTCCTTCTTCCTAAGCTTTCTAGAAAAGTTTCCTTTCTCTTTTCAATTTTTCTCTCCTCTTGCATTTCCAGTTATGTGTCATGATATTAAAAGCCAGTTTAAGAAACAAGGTGCAATAGACTGAGGCTACACTGGGGATAGAAGGAAATAAATTACTTCTGTTCCAACTTTTGTGTCCCCCAAATTATGTTCCAGCAAAGCCTACAGCAACCCACAGCAATCCAGGGCTGCAATGGCAGAGAAGGTCCAAAGGAGCTTGAGTTTGCAGAGTGACAAATCTATGTAGAGCCTTCACTGGCAGCTGGCGCTTATGAGGAGCAAAAGGGAGATGTGAAATGAATCTGCAATTTGGACAGTCTACTGAAGCTTTATAAAGAAATCATCTTAAACTACCTATAAATGGCAGGTGAAATTTTGCCTCAGTTCAAGTTTGGATAAGTTGGCTGAAAATGAGGCTTTGGAAATAGGGGTCAAAATGAATACTAATGCTATAAAGTCCTGCTACATAGTCAGGAAAAGGAGAGTATTAAGCATTGATATAGTGCCGAGAGAGATAAGGCTCTGATTTAAGGGCTTGTAAGAACAGAAAAATGTATAATCAGGAGAATACAAGTAAGAATTGAGAAGTGTTAAGTAACTGCAATTCCTAGTAAAATAAGTTTGCGAAAGAAATTCTGGAACAATTATATACTGGAATCTGATTTGAAAAATGAAAAACTGATCCTAATTGGTAGAACTGTGCATCTAAAAATGACATTTTATTCAGTCTTTATGAAGAGATGTGTGATCATACTGTATATATTTGGATAACAATCTCTAAATTATTCAAAGGACAGGAGAGGGGAGTTAAAACAAATTAAGAGAAAACATAGACAATATGAAGACGGAAATTGGGTTGTAGGAGCATGACTGAAAGTGGAAGAGAGAAAAGAAAGTTGATTGTTGTAATGAAAACTTTTTTCCCTTAAACTTCTTATCTCAGCTTGTCATGGGTCAATATTAGGGGGAGAGGATTTGTATAATACATAATGTTCCTGTCCTATTGAAAAAAAATTTAAAAATCTAGAATTTCCTCAAAGGGAAAAAATTAAATCAAAAAATTCAACCATTTCCTGATCTTGTACTGATGTTTCAAGGCTAGATGCATTAAACATTCTTCTCTTTTCATATATGCATACATAGGTCCCCAAAGACAATTTCAAGTTACACAGTCAGTTAACGATCCAGCTTCTTGTAGGAAGACCTTCTTTTACAGTTGTTTTATTTTGTATTCATTGAGGTCGCCCTGTGTCTCTCATCTTTGCAAGCATCTCTCATTCATGTCATAGGCAGTTTAACGAGCTTAAGCTCCAATGGCATCTTCTGGTCCCAAATGCCTCCTGACAGAACACAGTGTACACAAAGCTACCAAGCTCTGCTGCATATGAAATTAGCAACAAGCATCACAGTAGAGAATTCTACACAAAGAGATAATAATTGCAGATGTACAGTAACAGTGGAAAGCTGATGAAGGAATTGGGCACGTGGACTCATGCAGTACCGTCTCCTTAATGGTCTGTTCATATTTTAGACAGTCCTGCTTTTCTGAAAGCTCAGAAGTGAAAATATAGCTGAATCAATAGATATAAATAAATTTGGGGCTTCTAAAGTGTCTTCTCGCACATTTTTTCACAGGCAGAGGACATTATCTATCAGGCTTATTAAGTGTTTGTGACATATGATGTTACTTTCAAAAGGAGAAAGGACATTACAAAAAAGGAGAAAGTAATCTTTCTTCTGTTATGACCCTTTTCTGTGCACTTTACGGGATCAAGACAACTGTTAAGTTTAATGGGAGTCTTTAGTATGCATGTGTTATTAGTTTGAAACCAGGGTGAAGGGTATTACAGATTTTTATGAATTTTAGTCATAGATAGATGGAAAGATCCTGCAGAGCAGATTCACTGCCCATTTATTTTCTCAGGCTCTGGGATAATGGCATTCTTCAAGGTTTTGTGATTTCTAATATTTATTAGATGTGTTTGATGTCTATGCATCCAAAATAATTTACATAAAAAAGTGTGTTTCACTGCAAAATCAAGTGGCTGGGAATGAGGAAGTGTCTGAAAGGCTCTTTATGCACTTTTACCCACCTGCCTTCCGTTCTGGATACGCATCTGGAGATGAGGTCAATACCAGGCACAAAGTACATGGTTACCTACAGTGGAAAAATTAAAATGAAATGTCCCTTGGAAAGGCTGTATTGGAACCCTATGAAGGGTCTTCAGCTTTGTTGACTATATAATTTCTGTCTCTTCTCCAAGGCAGCGTGGACCATCTGTCATAGCAGCGCTTGCTGTTGAGCAGCCAGGCTGCCTCTCGCCTGTACAGCCTCACACACGACCAGGTTTGCTGCTACTGCTGCTAAGGGAGCATAAAGCAATGCTGTGTGTTTCTGGGAAAGGGGAGATTGCTCCCCTAGTGGCATTTGTAATTTCTTCTCACATTCTTTTTCACATCCCGTGGGAGGGTCTGTCCTGACCCTCTGCTATGGGGTCACTTTCTGCTGCAGAAGTAGCCTGGAGAACACAGGCAGGTAAGTCAGTTTTTGGGGACAAGACGCCATCAAAGATCAGATCAGCTGGAATGGAGGATCAAAGGTTCATGAGATATTTTACAGAGCTCATCCAGACTCCCCCACATTCTTGTCTTTTCATACCTTATTCTTCACCTCACTGGCAAAAGTCTTCTGACATTTTTGAGCCCTTTCCTTTTGCACCGATCTCCTTATCCCTCTGAAACAAATAGACAAACAATTACAGACCTCCCTTTGGCCTCCTGCAGTCCTTCTTTCCACTGGTAGTTAGTCGACAAGATTAACTGTGCTTTAAAAATGAATCAGGTTTATGTAGTGCATGATGGTCTGGTTTAGTCCTTTTTAAAAGCGAAGCAAATTCAAACAGAGCCAAGAGCACAAAGTCGGCTCCTTCACAGTTGGCCACTAACTGTGAGTTAGTTTTATATTTCTGTGTGCTCAGCATGAAATATCCAGGAACAGATCTGTGGAAGCCTTGAGCACACAACTGCAGCTGAAATCACTTGAAGTTGTGCTTTGAACATACAAGATCCGATGAAATGCTAAGTGTTCGGGAGGATGATGGCTTAATGCTCTTAAATTAAGTGCCCCACATTAGTGAATGCTTTTGACAGTTTTGGCTTTAACTTGTTTGGGTCTTAGTTCCCAGGAGGTAAAGCAAAGATAAGACCAGGTAATTGGGAATGCTGTCAAACTCAAATAATTAAGGCCTCTGAAGCATGAGATTTTTGATGGAGAAAATGAAACAAGACCCATGCTGGGAGCAACGATTTAGTGTTCAAACACTACCTGGTCTTTTTTTCAGAAGGGTAAACTATTATTTCTCCATTCAAAACCCAATCCTTCTTTTTTTGATGTGGAAGGTGTTTTCTTACCTCCAGGAAATCTATTTAAACCTTCTTTATTAAATCCTGCTTAGAACAGACACTAGATATAGTTGGTTCAAGTTTGGAAAAAGTGAAATGGAATGGGAAGCATGATTGGAAAGGTAAGTGTCAGAGGATGCCATCTGTAGCTGCCAGAAATGGATTGGACTAGATTGTCTTTAAGGTCATTTCCAACCCAAAGCATTCTGCGATTCTGTGAACTGTTGTCATTTTGTCTCACACACCAGTGTGCTAATGCCATTGTTGAAGATTACAAAACCTCTGTGCCTGTGAGTTTTATAACTGCACCACTCCTAATCCCTCTTTACACTTAGGCTAGGATCTTAGCAGAGGTGGGATCTGAACATGCACAAATGGTTTAGTGCGGGTGAAATTCACAGTGGTGCAGAAGCATGGAGTTTGAATCCAGGCTCTTGCCAAACTGCTCATCTGTCTCCACTGACCTTGTGCTGGGGCAAGTTCCAGGTTGCGTGCAGTACATGGTCTCAACAGGTGGAGAGTTTAACTCCTCATTCTCTAATTAGTATAAAATATTTACTTGTTACGGTCTACTGACGCCCCTAGACCTGATAGGAGTATTTTCATACTCATACAAGAAACAGCTTTCAGTCATTGGATTATAATCAGTATATTGACAGTGACTCTGGAATTTACACTCATCTAATTTTCAGACTCACTTAATTATCAGCTTTATTTCTCAGAAGGCTGCCATTTGATAAGCACTGTAAGATATATAAGCTTTATCTGACAGTCCAGAGACATAAAACGGTAAGATCTTCACTGCTGTATTTTATTTCTGAAGGAGAAGTTAAACTTTTTGTCATGAATTACAGTTGCCGGACCTACATAGATTAGGGACTGCTAAAATTTTATGGCCTTGAAATTGTGACTCAGCAGTTTTGCTAATGTTAACAGCCATTCACAACCAGAAAATAAAACACAATATGCTCAGAAAAACGACAAAATTTTGGGCAAATCTTGGCACCTGATATGAGAACTTTTTATATTGAGTATGTTGCTTGCTGAAAGTGGTTCACGGAAGCTTGCAGAACTAATTCTGCTCTTGAGAAATCATTCCTGTCAGCAAATAATTCTTCATAAATCCATTGATACTGACAAAGGGGAGGACCTGTATATAAATAATATATGTATATAATTAATATAATATAATATAATATAATATAATATAATTAATATAGCATAACAATTGCTAGCTGGGGTAGGGAGGGATGAACATTGCTCATCCTTAGTACTTTAAAATTGTAAATGCATCTAGGGTTAAGTAACAGGATAGTCAATTCCAGAGTCATACCAATTACCCACATCTTTCACCTAAAGCAGCAGATATTCTGCTTCTTTATCAAAGAAATAATAAAAAAACCCTTCATGCAAACCTGATTCCAAATGTTGAACAAATTGTCTAATTACTTTGTAAAGAGATGCGTGATCAACTACCTATTTAAAAAAACCTGACATGGTGGATAAATTGCAGAAATTATTTTGAAAAGTGCACAACTAGACCATGAAACCTGTAACTCTCTTGAGGCTGATAACATGTGCTCCCTGATTAGTATTTAAGCTTTTTTTCTGAGGCAAAAAAGGGCACCTTATGAAAGAACACATTCCCAATGCAGTGTTCTCTGATTTCATCCATTGTTCCAGGTGACTTAGATTGTAAACAGAATTTTAAATAAAGGAAGGGAACTATGGACATAGCTTAAAAACTTTTTTCTTACAACCAACTCCAGCATGGTTTAATGCACTACTGCTTTGTAAAAAAACCTTTTGAATTAATTTGTAAAGCCTTAGGGTAGCTGTGTTGTACTGCTTTAAAAACAACTTTGAAGGAACAGTGTGGCTCTACTGTGGGCAGGAGTGAAGCACTATTCGAAAATCACGTTGTAGTCCAATGGAAATTACTAGGTTTCCCACACCTAACTTTCATCACCCAGGAAAATGAGTTCAAATAGTCCAGCTGAAGGAAAAAACTCAAGTAATGCTGTCCTTCTAGCTTGGGTTTAACCTCTCATGAGCAACATTCTCACTGGACCTAAGACAGATCTGGAAGGAGAATAATCACACTGACTGAACACTGAGTTCAAGCTAAGTGCTTTTAAGTCAATGTGCCATGCTCACCTGGACTCACCTGACTTAGACACCTATATATAGCTTGTCCACGTGCCACAGACATCACCTGCACAAAACTGGAAGCTGACTATGTTTTCAGAATTGTATCTCCATTTGTTTTAGAGAATGAAATATTGTTTGGGTCTTGGGAAATCTTAAAGATTGTTTTCCAGTGCTTCTATTACAGAAATACTTTGCATGTGTTTGTAGTGAGCAAAGTTGACAGACTGTTGGAGCCTGACGTCCTTTTCAGTCCTTTTCAGAGCAACCTCATCACTGTGCCAGCTTCAGGAAGCCTGTACTGCCCACATAGACTGTAAACAAAGTGTTGTGATTAACTGAGCATGGGGATTTTATCAGTTACTGGTTTGTGCTATATCTACTATAAGCCCACAAGCTTACATTCTTGGAAAGTATAGTGGGACATGTGTAATATGTTTCTCTGAAATGGCTTACCCTCAGCTTCCAAGGGATGCTTCCCTTTACATTCCAAACTTGCTTTAGTTTTAAAGGCAGTTAGTCTCTGGTCACCACAGACTGGATATGAGTTGTAGACCATGCACGAAAGCACTTCACTTGACCCTCCCACACACTTTAACTGTTGTGTTAAAGCCTGTAGAGAGCAATTTTCTGAGACAGCTAATCTCACAAGATTTTCTGAAGGAGAACTAACCTACTTCAAAGTGCATTTATAAGCAGATTAAAGTTCTGCTCAGTCACAATACAGTTGCACATGACAGAAGTCACTTCATCAAGTGCACCATCAAACAGTTGCTGTGGCTTCTGGGAAGCGTTAAGAGTGTCAAGTCACATCTGTTCAAATAATCTACACCACGGGTCATAAAAGCATAGGGAGCCACCAAATTTTAAAAAACCTTGGCTACCCAGAGGCATAAAAAACCTGGCAAGAGGTGGTTCTGGCCTCAGCAATAGAAAAGAATCTACAGAAAGTAAATGCATGTTATTTATAACCAATGCTGTAAGAAGTGCATGGATCCTCAGAAGGGTTCTCTGTCCTGACGGAGATGGAGGAAACTACAAACAGATACAATGAAATTCTGTGCCCTATTCTGAAGCTAAATACAGCACACAGATGTTGTTGCTTTCCATCCATGAATTGGTAAAAACATTTCTCATTCTGGAAATTAAAACTTTACTACAATTAACATGAAGGTATCTTTATTTTAATAGGGACGTAAGCAACTTAATAATATTAAAAAAAAAAAAAATTCTTTATCATTTCTACTCATCCTGTCCTATGCACTCCAGTGCAAAAAGCAGCCAAAGAAAAAAAAAACAACCGCACAAAAGATAAGGAATTTCCTTCCTTCCTTCCTTCCTTCCTTCCTTCCTTCCTTCCTTCCTTCCTTCCTTCCTTCCTTCCTT
>VZRV01008490.1:943267-1072587 GCA_013398115.1 Falcunculus frontatus | reverse complement strand
TTCTTTCCTTCTTTCCTTCTTTCCTTCCTTCCTCCCTTCCTCCCTTCCTCCCTTCCTCCCTTCCTCCCTTCCTTCCTTCCTCCCTTCCTCCCTTCCTTCCTCCCTCCCTCCCTCCCTCCCTCCCTTCAAACAACAAAACACTGAGGAATGAAGCAAAGACAGTGGGTTGAAATGTAATAGCAGTAATTAAAAGCTTACAAAGAAGGAACCTCTATTTTATAGAACAAGTTTTTATTAACTGAAAATGACAAAGAAGCATCACTGGGTGTACTCATCAGAAGACGGTGACAACCCACTGATACAATGTGGACATGGAAAACTCAGGCATCAAGATATGCAAACAGTGCCAAAATATGTTATATAGTTGAAGGTGAACATTTTTTGAGGTTGTGTATTACCCAAAATCAGAGTTTCGTCAATTCTTGTAGGTATCAAAAAAAGGTGAGTTAATCTCCTTTGTTTGCTTTCCAGCACAGCAGTATGTAGGACTTGTTTTGCAAAGGCTGTGCAGTTTTGCAATACCATATTCAGGGAAGATAAATTAGGACAGATTAAAAAAAGAGCTTCTAAATTGAACATATCACTGAACATCCTACTTCATAAATACAATGTGGTAAATGCTTGCTTGCAAGCAGTCAAGTCACTTTGGCTTACTAAATTAAACTCATCGGATGAATTATAGAGTGGATTAAGACAGTGCATCTTCAGAAAAGCTAAATGCTCAGTATGGCAAAACAAAGCTTTTCTTGAGTCTCAATGAAGATGAGTCTGGGGGTGGATGAATTCTGGTTTTAGTTTCCATTTTGTAATGAAAATTTATCAAGGTTTTTGCTGAAATGGCAGCTTTTTGTGTTTGTAGGAGTGGGCTCTTAAGATTTATTCAGCCAAATTTAATAATGAAACAACACTTGAAAGTGAAAACCAAAAAAACCCTATTGCTTCAGGATTTAAATTTTATATATGTATATATATAACATTTAAGATATTATTATGTGTATATTTAAAATTTAAATTATATATACGTATGCATATATATACTTTATAAATATCTCATTTAAATCCTAAAGCAGTTGGTATTTAACATATAATGCAGATATATAAAGTCTGAATTCTTTGTGGTTTTTCATATATTTTTACCTGAAACCAGGACACTACTATTTGGGAAGTTTAGAGGAATGTCTCTTTTTATATGGAATGACAGTTGATATTGATATTGTATATGATATTGTATGAGTATTCAGCAGCAGGTTAGCAGAAGTTTGTACTTTTTGTAAAACTCAGTTATGAGAGTCATTGTCTTAGAACAGCTGAAGGAATACCAGCTAATGCTCTGGTTGAAAAACCCTGATGCAGCAGGAATATGGGATGAAGCAACATTGCATTATTGCAAATTGCATTAAATCAACTACAACCTTTTCTGAAGAACTCGCTGTTTCCAACATCACTCGTGGGGCTTCAATTAAAACAAAAATTTCTTCCTTTCTGTCACATTTAAAGAATCCTGTGTGGGTATGGGGAAAAAGTACTGTTTGGACACATACCAGATTCTAAAAAAGGCAAGATCTGATGCTCATCATGCTTCTTTAAAGATAATTGTATCTTGATCACATTAATCGGGACTGAAGTAATGGGTTTTATGCAGGACTGAAGTTTCTGGTTGTGTTTGTTAGTACCCACACCGACCACGATGTGGTCAGTCTTTTAAGAAGAAGCAGTATCAGAGTAAACAGCTAAGATGTCTACCCCTGTTAAAATCTGTATGACACACTGTAAAAAATGCTTTCATTTCAGTACAAGAATTGTCAGTGCTGATGGACTCAGCATTTGCTCAGATCTGAGTCAATATTTAAGTTCTTAAATAAATGGGCCTACTGATCTTCAAAACTGCCAAAAGTGAACCTGATACAGATTTCTGTCAAGAGTCACAAGGGACCTGGATAGTTGATGCTGAAAACTGGTTCTGAGAATGGTGGCTGGTGCTTTTACAAATGAGAGGTTGACCCAAAGTCATTTTTATTTACATGAACAGGCTTCAGAACTTCAGCCTCAGACTTCTTTTCTGATAAGCAGGGATGTGTCATGCAGGTGCAAAGTTGAGAGTAGATGGGTACGATTAATGCTAGTTTTATCTCAGTTGTCCTCTGCAGCCACTCTCTGTCTATCTTGCTGTCCTAGTTCTCCAGCTGCAGAAGTGTCAGTAGTATATCCTTTACCAAGTTTTGGTTTTCCCCCCTTGCCCCAGTTCTGTTTATTTAGATTTTCAAATGAGTCTCCTACTTGCACACCACCTATCACAGTTACACCCATGGTTAACTGGTGACTCATGATTTTTGCCCAACCCTGGAAGAAGGCAGAGGATCTGAAGGATCCAGTAGGGAAGGCAAGATGGGAGTGGGACATAGTGGGGTGGGACAGAATTAGTTGCAAGGACAAGCCTCTGGAAGCAGTGCAGGCAGTTTCCTTCTAAAGACCTACGTGATTACCATGAGCATGGAGGAGTTAATATTTCCTTTGTAGTTACTCCCCTTTTTAGCACAGTGTCTTCAGATGCAAAGATGAGACCTTGTGAATAGACCCCATAGCAAACTTCCTTTAATAATCTACTAAATTGCAACATTTTCGTTTTTGAGTCTGTGTGTTTGTTCATGTGTGTATTTTCAGAGCTTGCAGCCTCAGGAAATTATCAGTAAGAGTTATTAAGCATCATAGTGCTGTCACTGTAAACCACAGACTTGCTGATACCATTTTTTCATTACACTTTTGGAAATTATCTTTGGTTCATTTATGTCACACTGACAGGGCAGTGGTGGAGAAAATATCTGTGTCCCTTGTCTTTCTCTGGAATTAGTATGGCATCCCACACTCAGCACCGCTGGAGAAGCTTTGTATTGAGTGCTTGACTTCAATACCATGCAGCACAACGCTGTGGGTACTGTTAGGGAGACAAAGACTTTGCCGTGGCATTGAACCTTCTCAGAAAATGCCAGCAGTGAGGTCTAGCATCATAAATGCTCCAGAATTATAACAATCCAAATTAGTCCATTGCTCACAAAGGTGATTACAAGAGTGAGGTTAACTCACATCTGTAAAAATTTTGGTTTGTATTGTGGATAAGTCTCCCTGTGATTAACTTCTTTCAGAGAGCAGGGAACAAAACTGGAGTCTGGTTGTTTGGGGTTTTTTGGGTGTTTTTGTTTTTTTTTTTTGGTTGGTTGGTTTGTTGTTTTTTTTTAAGAAATGTTTTTTGTTTTATTATCAGTGATTTTAAATTCTGGCTTCTAACCTTTAGTGATGAATAGCACCTTGTAACAGTTACAGATGAAAAGCCAGGACTTTGTTGAGGTATTACAGAGCAGGTTGATAACCTTAAACACTTCAGAAAAGAGCGTTGTGAGATAATCTTCCTGCTGGCATGTGTAAAGGGGCATTTTCTGATTCAGGGAGAGCTGCTTCCTGCAGATCTGATCCTGTCCTCATGAACTCCAGCTGCAAAAATGCATCATCCTTTTTCTCAGGGCACAGTCAACTCTGCTAGTGATGGATGAGGAGGAAGGTGCCCCCGTGGGTAGTTTACAGTGTAATAATCTGCTCCGGTGTCCATTATAACAGATATCTCAGAGAACGGTGCTAATTTTACCCTGGGGGGGTCAGAGAACAGAAAACCTGGGTGTGACCTGCACCTTCCATTGCAATTCTAGTTAGTCAGTCACTACTCTATGCCCTAAGTACAAGGGACTTCATACCCTCTCTACATAGCACCATGTGGAGCAGGTAGTATTTTTTCTAGGATGTTGTATTTGGCACACAACAGAGGTGTAAAACAAAACTGATGGACAGCCTGAGTACGGGCACAGGTATAAAGCTCAATGTGATTCACTGTGGTTATTTGGGGGGTTATGAAATTTGCTATGTCTGAATACAGCACTCTGAATACTCTGCTAAGGGTAAGCAGGTCATTTGTTGCTCTGAGGGGAAATTTTTCTCTCTTCAAACTCCCATCATTTTCCTGTGGCATTTCCTGAACACTGTTTGTGTTGCATGCCTCCTTTATTGTCCCCACTTTTCACACTCCTCTGGGACACGTTGTATGTGGAACTAGTTATGACTGCTGTAATCTCTAAAGTCTTTGAGTTTTGCAATGGACTCTGGTATCATTAAAGACATCCTTTGGCTGGCCTCCTGCCATGCTTTTCAAGGAAGCACAAAGGTGAGAAAGGTTAGTTCTTCAGTACAGATAATAGCTAAATGTATCTGAAAGGAATGGAAGGTTTTGTGCCTCTGCACAATGGTTATGTCCCTTCTGCGATAGAGTGGCAGTGCTCTTGCATTCTGATATCCCAGGAGCCTGCAGCAGGCAAGCTTCTCTATTTTATTTATAAATCCTTTTTGAGTCCAAGATAGCTGAAATCACAGGATTTGCTTCCTGGAGTTTAAATGATTTCCGGTTGCTGCACAATCATATTTCTCAGTGTCCTCATTTGCTTGCTGCTTTATCCTTACAGCACAATCTAGATCTTTATCTGTTTCAAGAACGAGATTTAGTCCTCACACCACCTAAATGTATTTAGGGGCTCTAATTATGATGGTTCCTTCAGTTAAATCAGCCAAAAACCTCAGACCTTGACAGAATGCATATGGCCAGACATTTTTGTAATGTGCATTTCCTGAGGTATCCTTGGATTCCTTGAGTCAGGATAATTAGTGCTTTTTATCAACTGAATCTCTAGTCTGTTTTGTGGTTCAGAAAAAGGACTAAAAATATTTTATTTGTTTTGCTGTTTACAGAACTGTTATTTGACTCTGTTTCTATTTGGCTGCATTTTATTATCACATTTGTGACACACAGTTAGCTGTGCCTTTTATAAAGCTTTGAGTATAGGAACAGTATTGAAGTGTTCATCAAAATGTTTGTTTTTAGGGACACATGCTGCCAACACTTCTCAACTGTGAAGCCCCGCATTTCTGTTTTCCTCAGCAAATCCTATCCTTCCCTCTTAAATTAAGAAGAGGCCATGTCTCAAAATGAGGCCAAAGGACACTAAAAATTATTAGTGAACAGTTCTTGCCCTTTCTTTTCAGCTGATGGAAGCACCTCTGACATCTACAGCCACAAAACCTTGACTTTTTAGTGCCTTCAGCTACCAGGCTTTAACTTACTACTTTTCCCTATTGAACTTTTTTTTTTTTTCCACTAGGAAAAAGCATGTCAAGGTATGAGTTTTGGATTAATAAAAGACCTCAGTTAAGCTTACCTCCACTGAGAGCTAAATCCTCTACACCAAAGATAAAAAGGTCAGGTCTTTGTGCAGCACAGGTGAAACTGTATCCCTTACCTACATCATATTACAAGAGTTAATACTTTTGTGAAATTTCATGCTCTCTGTAGGTCTCCTCAGCTTACAGCAGTCAGTTTATACATGTGAAGACTAATTAATATCCATTTGCCAGATTGTCTTTGGCAAAGGGCTAAAGAATTAGCTAAAAATAGTCAAGGCCTGCAGGGATCCTAAGCTGAACAGGATAATTGTGTCTATGTTTTCATCTTGAAGAGATTGTGTGGAACTAGAAAACTAACTTGGAATCTCAGCTAGGTTTTAGGTGAACAGAACAAGACCAATGAAGAGCTAATTAAACAAGTACTCAGGGCAATGACTAAAGCAAAGGCAAGAGTTTGTACGTCAGTTAATTGTCAGAGAGCTTCTTCCTCTTTAGGGTTGCTCTTAAAGGACTTCACATATGAAGTGAATTCTGCAGTTGTCTCTGCATTCTGAAGACAAGTCTTTCCACTGTTTCTGGAAGGACTGGCCCTAGATTTCCTCGCTGCCAACAGTCTCCATCTCTGCGTTTGCATGGCACCTCCTTTTCTTCTGCCTGTCTCTGTCCCTGGGAAGCTGCTTGCTCTTGGCATGCTCAGTAGTTTCCATGATTGACAAACTCTTGCACTCTGTTTAGGGGGATCAACTTGATTCAAAATAGCTGCCAGGACAAGGCTTCCTCCCCGCTATCCTGCACCATGAAGGAAACACAGTACAGGACACAGCAAGCGATGAACCAATTAACCAAACACCATGCATGACAAATGCTGGACCCAACCTAGATTTACATAGGTTAAAAAAACCTATCAGCCTTACAAGTTGCATTAGGTGACAGGATGAGACTTACCTTCTTTTAAAGTAGTGTCAGTCTGGAGAAATGAAATATGCATCTTTACCTGCACTGAATGTACAGAAGACAGACAAGAAAAAAAAACCCTTCAAGCAGTAAAATAAGCTGCAATTTTCCTCTGTGTTATTAAAGTAACTTAAAAGCACACCAGTGATAAAATGTATTATCTACTTGTTGCTTATTAGACAATTTGCTTTTAGAGAGATAAAAAGTGCATTCTGTTTAAGGGTGTTTCAAGGCTGCAGTCCTCAATCTGTCTGTGTCATGCTGCAGTGCTCCCAGACTAACCATGTCCGGGCAAAAAAAAAAAAAAAAAAAAAAAAAAAAAAAAAAAAAAAAAGGACAGAAAATATACATCCCTTACTGGTCAGCCATTCAGACTACGTGGCAACTAGCAAGATTACCGATGTTTGTTATAAAATCTTAGATGACACCATCCAGCATGAAATGGGTTTCTGTTCTTAAGGAAAATGCAGGGTTGATTGTGTAATGCTGTTTTTCTCTCTCTTCTCTAATGTTTGTTATTGATTTCATTTTGAAAAGAAGCTGTGAATATTTTGAAAATAGTAAATCCTCATCAAAATTACTATTGACAAAAGGCTTCAGAAAGTGAACAACCACAATTCAGAAGGTACAGACTGCATGGTGTCAAAGGTTTAGAGCAAACTAGATAATGATTTTTTCCAGACCATTGAAGATTTTTTTTCCTTTCTTTTTGGTAAGTAATAGCCTATTAGAGATGCACTAAAGCACTGAAGCATTACACAACTAATCATACTGTCTGACAAGGCAAAGTATATGCTTGACAACTACCATTCAGTAAATACAATTTAAAGTTAAATTATATGTTTTGAAAAACAGCATTTCCTTCAGGACTTTTTAATCCATTAAACCTTCTGTCACAAAATATCACTGATGCCAAGAATTTACTAGGTATGAAAAATGATGAAGCATTTATGTGGATGGAGAGAACATCCATACTCACATTAGACTGGACTAAGATTATTATAATTTTTTTATTAGGAATGTGATATTTGATCATCTTGTTAAATCAGTTAGGATGGATCAGGACTGTGGACTCTTGTTCAGAGAATAAACCAGTCATGAATTTTATGGAGCAGAGGAAAAGAAAACACCCAGCTGTTCTGCAGCTGTTTACTGTAGCATTTCTCGCGACTTCCTGTCAAGCACGTAGCATTCACCAGCTTTAAGGGAAAGATGATGCATTACTCACAAGCCGTTTCAGTAAGCATAAAGTCATAAGTATTGCACCTTGACTTTCACCCTTCTCTTGACAGGTTCTATTATTAAGATTTGTAATTTTCTTCTCCTCTTCTGTTCCTGTCCTCCAATTTTCCTTCATTAATTTCTCTTAGCTATATCTGTGAAGCTGTTTTAAAATATATTCAGGTTTTCCTGGCTTGTAATTTGTGAAATTGCCTCTCCTTGTATTCTTTGTTTTATCATTTGCTAAAATATTGTGGGTTTTTCTCGTTCTAAGCCTACCTGCTGCTATTGCTTATTTTTTCAAAATGACTAAAAACTCTTACTGCTTTTATATCATCTGATCTTAGACTAGCTCTCCTTTTTCTCAGAAAACTCATGCAGTTTTAGGGGGGTTTTTTGTCACTGCTCTAGGCAAAGATTTGATTCAAACATTAGTTTTGAAAGCATTTAGCAGAGGAGAAATGAAACTGAACATCCTTTATGTTTTCTAAGTCTAATGATATATCATCTTCTTTCCTCATTGTTATTCTCATGTGGCATCCTTGCATTGACAGTGGTAATAGCACTTGTTAGTACACAGTGTTCCTCTAAGCTTATTATGGTTAATAAGCTGCAGTTTTATGGTTAATGTATTGAATGTCTGTATATCTCCTGTGGGTTATTCGAGATTCTTCTTTCACGCACACAAGGAATTAAGGACGCCTGTCTGTTTTCCTGCTGGAGAAGTTTTCTTCTTCCATTATCTTCCTCAGAATCTCTACAAAACTGTCATTTGAGGGCTGAGTTTTGTCTGCTGTACTTGCTCTTGGAACTGCAGTAGTGCCAGGTCGAGGTGCCCCGAAACAGTGAGCTGGAATACTGGGATTTGGTGTCAAAAATAGAAAAGAATCCCAAACAACCCAAGTATCTTGTATTGGCTTTTCAGTTTGTCTTTCCAGGCTCTGTTTTGCCTTGGTTTCACTACAAGAATGAGGAGGAACATAAACCTGATATACAAGTAATTGCTGAATCAGAAGATATTGCAGATGGCCAAAATACAATGAGATTCTCATTTAGTATGATAAAAATTTTTGATAATACAGTCACTAATGGCTATTAAAAAGTGTGTCTCAATACACCTTCAGGTTGAGGAAATCCTTGTGCTACTGTAAGTCTTTACCATGAGGAATACGGCTCTTTAGTTCTGTCTGCTTCATTTCTATCTCAACAACTAGTCACACACAAAAGCAGGAGTCTGGATGCATGAGTCTTTGGAGTAAAAGTTGTTAGAGCATATTCGGAAGCTTCCATGCTGACCTTCTTTCTGGCCTTCTTCCTTAGTCTTGTCTTCCCTTGCTGGTTATTCTTCTTCTGAATTCAGAAAAAATAACTATTGTGAGTGTGGGATAAGAACTGTTCAAAGAGATGTGTTTTTACTGAACAGAAATTTTGGGTTTGGTGTCAGTAATCAACTGACTATGGATTAGAAAACTCTGGTACTTAGGTGGGAGTGTATCATCTCTATTTGCCTTCATTAAAGAACATTCAGTTTCTTTCGTATATCTAAAGATATATGTGGCTTCAGGCTGCTCAGACAGCTCCTGAATCTGCTAGGGAAAAAATATTGTCTAGCAAAAATGGCTGTATTCTCCCTTCTGCAAAAACTTTGCTCCTTCAATTCTTAGGCCAGTGTAATTTCCTACTAACCATCTTTTAGTTTTAGACTATTTTGACTTATGTGGAATTATGTAATTTTCATTTGTTACCACACATCAAATAATCAGAGAATGTTCCCAGAAGGCTAAGGAGTTGCAGTTTTAGAAAAATTATACATGACTATAGCCAAAGTATCCCCTACGTTGTTCACAGGCTACCTAATCATTAAAATACTAAAATAAATGATATTGATACATAAAAGGCTTGGAATCACAAAGAGTGAGACAGGTGACCTCTAGTCTTGGAATCACAAAGAGTGAGACAGGTGACCTCTAGACATATTGAGAATGTGACCTTTAAGGAAAGAATGCAGCCACTCAATCATATTCAGTACTTACAGAACACAATATCACCTTCTAAACTTGGAGACCAACAAAAAATTAAGTGCACGCTGGAAAAAAAAAAACAACCAAATTTCAAAATAATGCAAGGAAGTTGCCAGAGAGATTTTATCAACTGAACTGTGTGTTGCATGATGATATGATTGAGAGATAGAAAAACACAGAATGCTTGTGAAAAACAGTTTAAAACTATGGCTTGGCCAACCAACAATATCCATTTGTCTATTAGACATGAAATATTAAAGCAGTAATTTCTGTGATTCACAATGCACTTATAGACCCACATTTGAAGAAGCATGTAATTATTTTTGCTTTATGAGAAGAATAGTTGAGCAACTGAAGTGACCCTCTGTAGAAATGTCAAATACATCTGTTAGAAGCCCCCCTGAAACTTATGTTCCTTTATGAAGACTACCACTCAAAAACCCTGATTATGCAGTGGCATCAAAGGTGGTTTGATTTTAAATTAGGTACTGAAACCGAGGTTTTTACTTCCAGTCGAGTTAAATCATTATCGCATTGGTTTATAGCGAGACAGTTGTCCTAATTGAACATCTTAAGAAAATCCCCATGACTTAGGGGAGTTGGACTGGGTAAGGGCATTGGACTAGATGACCGTTAAAGGTTCTTTCTGATCCAAACTATTCTATGATTCTGTAATACCCTGATCTCAGCGGGTGCAGTTGCTGACACATGCAGAGCATACTGCAAAGTGTCCCACAAAGTTATGGCACAAGGAATTTTTCTTACCAAGTTTGATTCCACCTTAATGTGGTGTCCTCAAAGCAAAGCATCCCACCAAAAATGGTGTGTGGATTTAGCATTGATCCTTGGGCTGTGTTGTGCTGTGTGTCCTGGGAGTATCAGAATAGGAGGAAAAGGCGTGGTCTGATTTTAACAACATCTCCAATGTTTTGTTAAAATGCAGGTCAAAGGGAGCCTGAAATACAGGAACTGAGCGAGCAGAAAGTCATCAGTGATTCTTATGGAGCAGTGTCAAGTTACAATTGTACTGTGTGCGAAAGAAAAGGATCTGCATGAGTTTATGGAGAGAGAGTGAATTAGCGCATGGAGCAGAGTTTTTCTTCATGTCATTGGATGATTTTCACAGTTCTCAAGAGGATGAACTGAGCAAAGAGCAGTCTCTCATCTATGTTGTATCTGTTTGGCATTCAGCAAACTAGACAATATCTGTTTAAGAGAGACGAGGGAAAAATGATTGGAAATTTTGGCTCCCTCAGTTTTCATGTACACTGATCTGCTGAGGTCAGAATATGCATTGGAGAAGACCCAGCCAAAACTGTGTTTGCAGTATCTCATACAGTAAATATCTTAAAGCAAATTAGTCTTGCTGCTGCAGAAGATGGGGTATTTAAATTACTTGTGTGTACAATTATGTTTTGCATTAGGGAAAAAAGTGCTGTCTTTCTCTTAATCAGTCAAGGTGGTGGAGCATTTACTAGGGAAAGGCTGATTTTTAAAAGTTGAACACTAGTTACTCTTGCAGTTCATTTGACAGTGCGGTCCATTACAGGCAGATTTCTGTCTCTGCAGTACTAAACACCATCTTCCCAAAGCAAGACATTTCCATGTATCTCAAGTCTTCATTTCCTTGGTTTCACGCTTCTCTAGACTAATTTGATTAATTTCTGCAGTGTCAGGTTAAACTCACTGACAGGAATTATCTGAAAATTTTCAGTGTGGTCTTCATCTCAGTGCTCTCATGGAAGACTGCAATTTTCTTCTCAAAAACTTGGCTGTGTAGCATCTGCAACGCCCCCCTCCCACTTTAGGCACAGTTTTAGTAAGATTTGATAGACAATGATCAATGACAAAAAAAAGATGCCCGTGGCTAGCTCCAATAATAAATGAAAGCTTTCTATGAGTGTTTCTAAGACAACTTCTAGTCAAGGTTATATTTAATGCAAGGTCATCATTGCTTGTGGTTTTTTTCTGAGGACTGAAAGGGAAAAAAAATCGTTGTTTTGATGATGATATGAAGAATGAAGGGGCAGTCTCAAGTGATCTGTGCAGCAGTATGTCGAAGTATTCAGAAGAAATTCAATGTCAGTGCTGAACTTGGAACCAGAAAGGTAATGCTTGAAGTTGAAAAATTTTATAAGAAGAAGACAAAGCTAAACTCATCTAAAGCTATCAGGACTGAGCCCTAACAAGGGTTTCCATGATGTTTTGTTAAAATCTGTGGGTAACCACACAAGACAACATATGTAGTGGGGATTTTTAATCCAGCTTTATGAATTTTGGCTTTTTTTGCAGATGTGAAAAATAATAATAGTTTAAAAAAATAGGACCCATTATCCTTTGTAAATAAGAATGTACAGAAGATCCACTTTAGGGTTACTAAAAGGTTCCTTCTGCTCAGTTTGTATGTATGTGGGTCTTTCTGTGTGTGCATGTGTTTTTCTTGGAAAGTGATAAGAAAATATTCATGCAATCTAGAGTGCAATTTCTCAGTTGAAGCATAAGATAAAATTTTAATTACATCATTTTTTTTTATATTTATGGGGTGAAAAGGTCAGAGATGAAAAACAAAAATTATGAAAAAATATCTTACATTACTAGAAAGTAGTTTTTCCTTTTTGTTTTAATTCATATGCCACTTCTCTCGGTTCTGTGGTAATTGGTTTTTTTCCTTGACATTTTTACTGCATTTCAATTCACAAACACTTTCACTGCTGGTCTAAAAACTATTAGGAATTTAAAGTGTTAGATTTGTTGTATGTACAGCACAGGGATCACCAAAATCAAAATTTGTGAAGAAAACAGACAAGGCCAATGTGTTCAAACAGACCCTTCTCTTATGATGGCTTGTGAATCTGCATATCGATGTGGTGTGGTTTCTGTTGAGAATTCAATTCTGTGTGAATACACGAAAACAATTCTTGTTGCTATTAAGTAGAAATAAAAATATTTTCGAAGTAGACTTAACAGGATTGATTTTAAATTTGGCTCTGACAACAGACAGGATATATAACTGTATCAGCACAATGTCAAAGTTTCAAGGCAGCTGTGAGTGAGCTGGTGAATCTTCACGTTTGGTCACTTTGGTGAATTTCTTGAGAGACTGTTATGGGTAGAGTAGATAAATGGGCAGGTTTGGGACCTTCCTCACAGTTTTTGATATTTTTCATTTTCCCTAGAGTAATCTCTAGCTGTCAATCCACCTTTTCTTTCTCAATCAGGACATGCCATGGTACTGTTTATTGCTACACCTGTAACCTTTCTTATCAATATACTTTTCCTTGCTTGCCTGACTGAATATAGTGTATATAAAAATGTATATTCAGCAAAAAAGGAAAACCAGATATTTATTAATTGCAGTTTTGCAGGCAATTCATCACAGCTTTTTGTGAATAAATTTTTATTTACAAGATATTTAATTTCAGAGTTTTGAAGGAAAATTTTAATAATTTCATAACTGTCCACAATGAAAAGAAAATAATCTTACAGCAAAAGCTTTTAAACAAAGTATTTTTGATTAACCTCTTTTCTTTTCTTTCTCGTGCCTTTTTAGCACTGCTCAAATTCTACATAAAACTTGTTTCAGTCAGCTCAAGCCACTCTGCTGTTCAATGACCAATCTGAAACATCCTCTATTCCCTCAACTCTTCCTGTTTGCAAATACCAGCTTTTTATGTCAGGTTTACTTCATCAGTTCATACATTTGAAGGCCAACAGAGATCACTAGATCACTTAGACTGAGCTAAATATAACCCCAGCAATTGTACCAGCAGTAAAATTTCACCTAGTTAAGTTCTGTAGTAAGCCAGATAACTTGTAATGGGCTCAAGCTTGTCCCAGAACATCTGTCAGTCTTGATGTGAGGATTTCAACAGCTGGGGAAATATCATCACTTTACTTGATGGCTCTGATAGTTAATCACCACTGCAATTAAGAAATTGCCTCATTATAAGTTTGAATATGTCTAGCTGCAAGCTCCAGCCATTGATTCTTGTTATGCCTTTCTCCACTAGATGAAATAGCCCATTGGAGTCCAACATTTCTCTCTCTTCTGCATAAAACGTGCTGTTTTAGGTCAGTCAATGCCAGAATAATACAGTAACCCTCAAAAGATATCACATTTGAGAACAGGCACTGATGTTTGGATGCTCTCTTTACTATCTAGGTTCTGCAAAATCTACTCAAAAAAGAAAACTTGGCTGTACTATTGGCATGTAGTTAGAAACATCATCACTGAGAACATAATAATATATTTTTTTCACCTTGCTTTCTAAGGAAAATGGGCTTTTAAAATCATATTTCTGTCCCTTTATCTTCTTCTCTCATTTCCCAGAGAACCTGGGAGCTGACTGAATAATTCCAGCCATATGTGATGGTTCAGTAGAGATCACGAAGCTTTTGTGCTCCTTTAGATTCTTGTAGAAGACAGAGGGAGGAGAGAGATCTCTGTTCTGTTTGTTGCTGTCCCCTCTTCCCTCACCCACCAGAGGAACAGCTGCTGCCGGCTGTTAAACTTGAGCTGGTCCAACCAGCCCATCAGGATCTGAGTGGTTCTGTTTTAGATGCAACCAGGAGCAGGATGCATTCACCAGCTGGGAGCTGTGGAGGCAGTTTAAATGATGGTGAGGAGAAAGAGTGGTTAGGACATGGTGGGAGGAGATACTGCAGGAGACAGCAATCACAAGTGTAAATGCTGGAATTCTTGAACTGGAGAAGGTTGGAAGGGATCAGAGGGTCATAGGAGGTTTCCTGGAGGAACCCATTTTTCTTTAGTTTCTGACTCAGATTGTTACAACAAAATATATCTGTAAAAAGTCAGTGTGCTGGCTCTGAATATGTCAGCAAACCCCACAATACATTTGTCATGATCACAACAAAGAGTCTTTTCACTATATTCTGCAGCTTCTTATTCTAAAAGGAGTATCAGATTATTTATATGTGTAGCTTATAGCCATAAGATAAATTTTTGATGTCCACTTGGTATGCAGCATGGTTGGAACGCATTTTTTAAAACTATTTTCACTGCTTCAATCCTGGTTTTGTGGCAGAAAAAAATATAATTTGCCTTGTGCTGTCATCTTCAGAAACTATTTTTTAGGCCCAAGACATAACTTTGCAAATCAAAAAATCAGGTTTCTTGCTCTCTTATTTTTTACTTTTTCATTTCAATATCTTTTCTCTTCTTTTAGGCTTATTTTACATGTTTCCTTCAGAACTAAAACATGTGAAAGGAAAATAACCTGTCAGGACTAATTAATAAAGATGATAACTTGGTAGGTGAAAATATGTTTAAAATAATTAACTGTGCCATTTACTGGTTGGAATTGTCACAGTTTCTTATTAAAAGTTTTCAGTAAAAGGTTAACCCAAAAGTTATGTTAGGGTATAAATACGTGACTCCTGAGTTCTTGACAGAAACTTATAATGACCTAATTTTACTTCCAATTCAAAGCAATTTTCTTTCCAAAGCCTTCTCTACTGCATACAGCTCGTACAGAAAAAATGGCTGAAGACTTTAAACCTTAAAAACAGTTTCTTTACTAAGGGACTCCCCTTCTGTGGGAAGAGTGCACTTCACAGCATCATCTGCTACGTGTAAGAGAAAGCTAAATAAGTATGGGAACTGAGACCTGGACTCCTGGCAGAATTGCTGCGATGACTTCAAGGGCAAATCTCATACTTCAGAGTAGTATTCTTAGGGATTCTGAAAAGAGATAATTTCTCAAGTAGATTTCAGGCTTTTTCTTTCTCTTTAGTTCTTTAGGACCCTCATCATTCATGTCACATATCGTTCTTCAGTCCAATCTCTCAAAAAAACGGTGAACTCTTTAAAACTATTTTTCAGGAGACTATGAAATAAATTTGAAAGGAAAATTTAGATTTGAACCTCTACTGTAAAAGTAATACATTTCTCAATTGCCAATGCCTTTAAAGAATTCCTGCAATTTTAAAGGAAACTTGAATAGGAAAAGCAAACCTCTATCTTTAGTATTGTGCATATCCTTATTCAGACATTTTTGAGACCTCAGAACACCAAGATGTGCAGAAGGTCAGCTGAGAAATATTTTAAACTGGCGTCTATTCCCCTTAATCAGCATTAACTTCACCAACAGCCGCATCAAACTCTACCTACTACAGACCAATATAAATATTTTTTTAATAATCAATAGAAACATTTCTCTTAACTTCATTAGTGCTTGGTCTAGTCCCTAATTCAAGTACCTCCTAATTACAGACTATCATTGGTACAGCTACCATGAGATAGTATGTCCCATGTTAATCCTCATTACCCAGGTTTCTCAGCCCTTGCAATGAAGAACAGACTAAACTTCAGTATTGCATTTCTGAAGCAGTCTCTTTTCAACCTGAGAACAGTCAAAAAATTTCACAGTTTTAAATAATACTAAAATTGTCCCTTTATTTTTGCAAACCACTCTGTCATCTTTTTGTAGTGTGTGTAGCTTGGTCAGTACCTGGATTTCAAAAGCACCTAATTCAAGCTTCTTAGATCATTAAAATTTACATTAAGCTTCTTTGCATCAGTTGCCTCTGATTGCAGCCAAAGGAGTACTGAGGGATAATGGAGCATGGCACAGCCAGACTACATGATGGCTGATCAAGGAGCTTAGTTTAAAAAGGACATAAAATCTCCAATAAAACAAAGAGGAATTAAAATGTGACAGTGGATGAAGTAATATCATTAAGAAGAAAATGAGAGATCAATGAGCAAGACAGTGCTAATATTGATAACAGCAAAAACTGTGCTGCAATGCAATTAGTGCCTAATGAAAGATGGGACAGAGAGTGGTCAGTTAAACACACCAGTGTATAAAATATTTATAAAGCAATTGCAAGACTATAGGCAGCCAAATAGAAGAATTAAAAGGAGGTGTGAACAAGGTGAAATTCAGTATAGGGTGGATTTACAGAAACAGGCCTGGAAAGCAATGACTGAAACAGAACTATGAATTGTGTGCTGCTCATGAAGAATGAAATGGTGGGTTACCTATCCTCTTCTATTATCTTTAATTGGCAGTACAAAACTGGAAGCATTTCCACGGTTAAAACAGAACCCCTCTAAAAAGGCGTAACTGGGGGAAGAATAAAGAATTCTCTTGCAGTAATGAGTGACTGGATCCTGCTGTTGAATGCCACTATCAGACCTGGCTAATTTTTCTGCAGAGAAAAATGCTGTTAGAAATGCTGTCCTTATGAGAAATATTAACTTCCAAAAAACTTGTTAGGCAATACATATTATTCCTAATATTAAGGTCTAACACTTCTGGTTCTAACAAGATTTTTCATTTCTTCATTAATGGGGTCGTAATGTAAGAACAAGAAACCCTGTCTTGAGCCTGCTTTAGTTATCTGATTAATCTATAATCTAACTACAAGCAAAAAGGTTTGGATCAATACTCTGCAAGTTGGTTTTTTAACTTTGGTGAAAATACGAACAAGAGGACTAGCTCTGTCCGTATTTAAATTTCCAGAGGGAAGTTAAAAAAAAAAAGTATGAAAGGACTCAGAATTTGAGTTCAGAAGAGGTCCAGGGTTTCCCAGAGTCAAGGGTGTTTATACTACTAAGCAATTTTATCTCAGTCAAGGGAAGAGTGTTCAGGGGAGGGCTCCAGAGGAATAAGGGAAGATATTAAAAATAATTAGAGCATATTTTGAGAATAAGAAAGTCTGTGAACTATGACAGAAGACTGCCCAAAATGTCAATGAACATAGTGATAAGATGAAATCAGCAGAAGATGATTAAGAGAAAGGGAGGAAGGGCAGAAGAAGGGAAGGAGAGAAGGGAAGATACAGACTGTAATGAAGAAATGTGGATAGGTTTGTTGGAGCAGAGTCAATACTGCTCCTACAAAACACTTCACAAATCTGGCAGTTGTTTGAAGTAATCATGGGCAATGCGATCAAGCAGAATGCAGGTGACGTGTTCTCTGATTAGCGGCTCAAAAAGATTCTCAAAGAAACTTTGGTGCTATTGGGATGATAGAGATGATCATTACATAGATAAATATCCAATTTAAAGTTAAGAACTGGAATTGATGGTCAGCTTTCTCAGTGCAGCAAAATGTACAGATGCACAAAGTTATCTGGGGTATGAAAAACGACAACTTATCGCAGTTACAGAAGGGCATTGTGATACTGACTGACTGAAATAAAATGGCAGGTGGAACTCGGCACAGATATATTCAAGATATGGAGAGAAGAAAATCCTGCCTTTTAAACAGGTAGTTATTGTACCAGTTCTGTCTGTCACCAATCCAGAAAGAGATCTTAGAATTACAACAGACTGTTCTTGTTAAAGGTTCTACAGAACCAGCCAAGTCCATCAGATGTGCAAGTCTGGACAGTAGCAAATTACTGGCATGTACAGCTGTGGGCCTGCAACTTACAGCCTTCTCTTTCCTTATCTTTGGTTCTTTCCCTAAACATTTTTACACAAGTATGTTACACTATCCCACAAACCCTTTCTGGAAACTCATCAGAAACTTCATACATGTTCCCTGAAGTATTCCCTAGCTCTCCTGTATCCACTCCTTATCAGTTACACTGCTCAGGGCAATTCTTATGTCTGTGCCCAAGCAGTTCCCTTGATGGCCATCGAACAGTGACCAGAAAGCTCTGATCTCCACTACTGTTCCCATGATCACCTGTTCCTACTGCTATGCATGAGGGGAAGTATCATTATATTCTTGCATTTGTCTTATGCTTTTTTCTCTATATCTAGTGGCAATTATTTTAAGAGACACGACACTGGGATAGAATGACGTTTTCTTGAACCTATTATAGCTAATTTGTGTAATTCTGTGGAAAATGATGATTCACTTGGCTAAATTGACAGTGAAAAACACCTCTTATTAGCAGCTTCCAAAGGAATTTTTGCATTAAGTTTGTCCATAGTAGCCAAGATCAATATGTAACTGGCATAGATCTTGTCCAGAGTGGTCTAGATACTTTAATATTCAAGACCACTGCAATTTTGAGTGTGGAATACTTTATTAGTTGCTCATCTAGAACATATACATTACTGGGGCCTGGAGAAGGGAGAAGAAAATAAAGATATTTCGTTTCAAAATCCAAAATCACAGAATCATAGAAAAATTTGGGTTAGAGGGGATCTTAAAAGCCATCTACTCCAATCCCTCTGCAATGAATAGTCAATCCAACTAAAATGGTCTGCAAAGACCTGTTGACCAAAGGAGAAGGAATCATGCTGAATTTCCTTATTAAGCAACCAAGAAGAAGTCCCAAATTAATCCCTCTTGTGAATCCTTGTTACTCTATATACAAATGTCCTGCTTTTGACATACAGTCAAGAACTGTATCCTTGCACACTCTGTAAACACATTGACTTCCTTCTTAGAAGTGACTGTAGAATTTGACAATTTTGCTTGCTTCTTGGGCCTTTCCTGATGTTTGATTAGAATGTAAAAGAGATGTCAACCCTGTGTAAAAAAAAATATTCTTCTAAGTACAGCATTTTTAACATGCTGAATTTTAAATTTCATTTTAAGCTTGTAACTTACTGCTAAAATGTCTTTGGAAAACTTCAGTAATATTTAATAGTCTGTCCTTTTAATGCAAATTCTTTCAGCAGTTCAGTTCTGAACTGGATTTTCTTTAATTCAGTTGTTCTCTAAAATTCGGTAAAAAGAGTGCATCAATATTACCAGTGGATGCTGACTTTTGATTTAGAAGGCAAAGCAGATTAATTGTAGTATTTAATGAAGTGTGCCTCTTTTATGACAATATAAAGTATCTCTTATATGTAAACTGTTAACTATCATGCTGAATTATTTGCTGACTACCCCTAATTAAAATCAGGTTTTGGGCAATCTGTCACTGAAAGTGAACGATATCATCCAAACGTTGATGCATTTCCCCAAAAGCCAGATCTTCCTCATAAATCAGCACTAGATTGGACCTCTTTCTGAAATAAAGTTTTTTTTCTATCAAGACTGGTCAATATGAACAAAAGAGAGTCAACACTAACTTGATCAGTTCATGAGGCATAATTCATTGAAAGAAGCAAATGCTGATTGCATGCATTAAGAAACTGGTAATTACAGAGATGATAAAAAGCAATAAGGGGAGTTCAAAAGGATCTCAAATCAAGCTTTTCTATTGTGCCACAAGAGGTTTATAGTAATTTGCAGATATTATTTTTCATCATAAAACATTTCATGCTTAGAGACTATCTAGCCCCTTTATTTTACTGATATTGTGTTTCAAAGACTGTATCTCGGAAGCAAAGTGGGATTGAAGCAATAAATGTAGATTTGTAGGGAGACAACTGTGGATATTTTCATGGCTACTTTAGTCTCTGCTGCTCCCTAAGATCCTTTTTTGCTTTCATTCAAAGATGGCTCTGATATTTGTGCTCAGTCAACACAAAGCTTGTACACTGTGCACGCTGCAAAGACCCTGTCTGTGTCCATGGGTATTCACTGCCTGTAGGATATAGAGAAAAACTGTATCTCTAATTTCACATACAAAACTTGAAGAAAAACATATATAAAAGAGACTAAGATATAAAAAAATATTAGAGAGTGTTCTTCTCTGGTGCCTGGAGAACAAATTTCCTGGACACCTAATTGAGGGTCTAGCTGGAGTTTGTTTAAAGTGAGGTAATAGCCTGAAATGCCACATCTTACAGTAAGCATAAGTGCATAACATATTTGAGGGTCAGTCATCTTCCAACTGCAATATTAAACCATTTGAAAGTTATCTGTAGACCTAAGAAATAAACTTTATTCCTAAAAGGAGAATAAATGTGACTACTCCCAACACATGTTACCTAAATATTACAACAGACTCAATAAGGGACTGTCTCTTGCTCTTTTATTCACAGATTTTTTTTTCTTGCAGGAAGGAAGCTGGTAAAATCACAGCAAACCCTAGAATTTTCAGGCAAAAGTTGCTATTTGTTTTCATGTACTCTCAAATCTCAGTGTAATAAGAACATCTCTGCAGAAACCTTTACATCTTTGCATTGAAGGCAGCTGGGGACATCCCAGACATTCTGAGACTTGAGACTTGCATTAGTAAGAGGAGGCTTCTTTTTGAATATTAACAGGTTTTTCATGGTAGCTGTCGATGCAATTTATTTAAGTCAAGCTGCACTGGAAGGAGAGGCCACTGCCCATTTCACCCACTGAATTGGTTCTGTATGACTTTTACTTGATCTGGGATTGGAATTGGGATTGTAATTCTAAAAACTACATAAAACTTTATGAGGTAAAGCAAATGAATAGTATGTTTCATTATTTTGTAATTAAAATTAAATGCCATGACAGCAAGAACATTGTTTAAATGATGGACAGAGCTTGGAAGAAAAAGCAGCCCAAAATTACCACCAGACCGATAATTAAAATGGCTAGTGATAAGGAGGTTTATAGTTATTTTGTGAGGTTTTAGTGGATGTCATGAAAATTATCATGAAGCTGTGTCATACTGACAAATGTGAGACTTTGACCTCCACAGAATCTGAGCTTCTGTTTTATTTCACAGCAGTTCATTCTCTTCTCTCACTGTCCCAGTTATATTTCTCAACCCCTTGCTGTGATACCTTTTTCACCTTGAATAAAATACGGGGGTTTTCTGCCTGCTTTCAGAATACCCCTTTGCATGACAAATCTGCATGCAGCCCTTCATGTTCCTTTGCACTATGGTAATAGCTTTTTCTCCTTGTTTTAGCTTATACCTTCATCTTTTGATCTTATCATCTGGTATGTTCAGGATAGAGCTCATGACTAACATTTCCAGACCAAGAGCCTTTAACAGACTTTCGAAGCTTCTTCAAAATGCTCACAGAAGTTTAATGCATGTATTCTTGTGTTGTCATTTTGCTTTTATTATATTCTGGGGAGACAGGAGGAGTTTGATGCCTATTATGTACTTGGGATTATTTCTTATTGAAAAGAAAACAAAATAATCTCTTCAGGAAGGATTATTAAGAACAACAATAATAATGACTGTTCATTTAATAATAACTATATTTCATAGCTATGCCATTTTTTATTGCCTGATTTAAAAGCTTGACATTAGCACGCTTTCAGTTTAACATCTTGATTAATGTTGGTGTTAATAAAATCTTGATTTTTAGACAAATATCATTAAATATTTTCCTCAAATCTGACTCATATACATCAATTGCCTCTCAATAAAACTGCTGCTAAGTAATCTGCACCTTAAGAATAAGCTAGGTTTATTCCTTTAGACATCACTCAGATAAAAGACCTTTTGAGGCTAACATAATGCTCACCTATGTTTTTTCTATTCATTTTCTGATTAGCAAAGCCCATAGGAATGATGCAAAACGTGGGTGTGGAAACAAAAATATTTAATCCAGCAATGACTGTGTACTCTGTACACAAATGTCTTCCTGTCATTCTCTTCTATTAAACACAGAGGACTGAAGAAAACAGATTATTAGGGCTAGCTCATGGTAATCACCTTGCATAGTACTTCCCACCGGAGTTCCTTAGGAAATCACTAATCGAAATCAATGGGGCTTTTGAAGGTGTAAGAAATTAGTCAGGGGGAGCAAGTTTCCAGGTTACAATTTAGCTTCTCTGAAATTATACTGTTTCCTGGTAGCTCATCTGAATAATTTATTCATAAAAAAGTTTCCTTCTTCTGAAAATGTGAAGTCTATCTGGTTTTCTCATTATGTCATAGTTATTACCTTTCCAGTTCCTGTTGATCTTGTTGATTGAAGACATACTTTTTATTCTTCTAAATGTTGGAAGGTTCTTTTGCTTTACAAAAATGAGATTTCATTTTCAGAAGCTCCCACTTTGACTCTCTAACCACTTGAAAATCACTTTTTATTCTGATTTTTATATTCCTCTGAATTTTTACATTCTTATTTAATTTCTTTCTCCCTCTCTGTTTTGCATTAAATTTTAGTATCAAGACAATAGCTATGTTCGGTGTTCATTAGTACAGTAGCCCTTGAATCTATTCCTGTTTACTGATTAAGACTAATATCATTAATGAAATTGCTTCATGAAGCACTTGAGCTGAACTTTTTCACCTTGAGTAGGAGGTATGGTTTTTTATGCAAAGTACTGACCTATTTAATTCTGTTTTGCGTTGTCAGTACCTGCAGCAGCAGTGGGCCTGTCTTCAGAGGCCTTTCCCTATTCAAATTCGGGCTTAGTTCTTCCACTACACACATGGCTCTTATGTGATTAATATGCAAAAGAACAGGCTTGGTTGCACATCTTGAGTGTAGCTCTTGACTTCTGTGTCAAGAATATTCATGTTTCAAAGAGTGTGAAACACGAATATTCTTGACACAGAAGTCGGAGTTGGATCTTTAGTCTGAAAATTGAGAACTTTCAGAAGCTGAGATCTGACTTTTTACTCTTGTCATCTCTCATGCAGGAGTTGCAGGGTCAGGAGGGGAAGAGGAGTTGTTATTCATGGAAGAGTCTCAATTTCTTTGGGGAAAAGACTGGGAGGACAGCTATAAACACAACTGCACAACTAAAGCAGTAATTCCACAGCCATGAAAAACCATGTGGATGGTACAGCTACAATCTTGCAAAAGGAGGGAAGCAAACACAGAGCTTGTGAAAACAGTTTGTGGATCCCTAAGGCATTATGTTTTCTCCAGGAGATGTGTCCTGTGTCCTGAGAGACATACGTGCCTTGTCCTACAGAATAGCGTGCAAGAGCTATAATTTCACTTAAGCTATGATGATGAATAGGTACATGATGAAAGAGATTATTTGATAGTGCTTTATTAGCATGCTAATTTGGTCATAAATCATCTGCCAGGTTTTGTACAGCTGTCATAGATGGCAAAAATTGTCTCTAGTTTTGGTATCTTGTTACCAAAAATGCTGTGCTAGCTTCAGTCTTCTCATGGCTTTCCTAACCACCTGGGAAAGGCATTATGAACAGTTTAACCATGTTTTTTAGATATATCGTAAAGTCATCGAATCATAGAATGGTTTGGCTTTGAAGAGACCTCAAAGGTCATCTACTTCCAGCCCCCCTCCCATGGACAGGGACAATTTCCACTAGGTATCACTAAAAAATGGGTTCCATATCCCTCTATTCAAGAGAGCTATAACAATTAACAAACTCTTTCAAAAGGAAAATTAATGCATAAAGAGTACGTTCTGACCAGAAGGAACTGTTTCTTAGGCAGCTCAAAGTGTTTGGCACTCCACGCACTACAGTACCTCGGAAGCATAGGCAAACTCATGACTAAAGATAATGCCTTATTGGAGACGTTTACTTTATGAATATTTTAATGTATATTTATTGCAATAATTTCCATATTTGTTCAATTTTTTTCTTGTCCTTGCTAGCTAATTCTTTTTCTAAACTGTCACCTTAACTGGTGTATTTTCTTGTTCAAATTCTCTAAAGAAAATCTTTACTCAGATGTTGCTCAGACACCAGCTTATCTGCCTCTGGACTGTGATCTGTCAGCAGCAGCACACACCAGAATTGCATGTGATTATTGGAGAATACTTGGTTTTATTGTGATAATGCCTTTCTAATTGCCCTTATCAGGACAGGGCATAGAGAATTCCCACTCCACTTGTAACCCGAAGATCTTATTATCCTCTCTTCAGTCAAATGCAATTTTGTTTTCACTACCTTTCTCAGGTCACATAAATGAGAAAGAAAGTTCCCCTTTTCATTACATTTGATTTTTTGCCCTTTCCTTCTTGAGGCAGACCATATGTTAAAAAAAAGTTAAACCAATATTAGCCTTGTGGGGATGCTGTTGAAGAGGATAAAGGCTCCTTTTCACCTTCCAATACTTGAAGGAGATTTGTAAGAGAGATGGGGACAGACTTTTTAACAGAGCAGCAATAGGACAAGGGGTAATGTTTTTAAACTAAAGGATGGTATATTAGGTATGAGAAAATTTTTTTTGTGATCATGTGGTGAAACACTGGAACATGTTTCCCGGAGAGCTGGTAGGTGCCTGTGTTGGTTTTGGCCAGGGTACAGTTACTTTTCTTCAGAGGGGCTAAAATGGGCTGTGTTTTGTATTTTTGCTGAACACAGGGTTCATAATATGGAGGGGTTTTTGTCATTGCTGAGCAGGGCTTACACCAAGCCAAAGCCTTTCCCTCTTTTCATGCAGCCACGCTGGAGAGGAAGCTGGGAGACTGGGAGGAGACACAGCTGGGACAGGTGACCCCAAGTGGCCAAAGGAATATTCCAGACAATGTGACATCGTGCTCAGTACATAAGGTAGGGGGAGGGAGGAAGAGGGGACGTTTGTGCTGATGGTGTTTGTCTTGCCAAGTAACCATCACAGGTGCTGGGGCCCTGCTCTCCTGGAGATGGCTGAGCACCAGCCTGCCAATGGGGAGCACTGAATTAACTCCTTGTTTTGCTTTGCTTTGTAGCTTTTGCTTTCCCTATTAAAATGTCTTTATCTCAACCCACGAGTTTTCTCTCTTTTACCCTTCCAACTCTCCCTGATTCTGTGGGTGGGAGAGTGAGCAAGAGTTCTGACTGGGGTTAAACCACAGCAATGTCCCATCCCTGGAAATATTCAGTCAGATTGGATGGTGCTCTGAGCAGCTTGATTTAGTGGAAGATGTCCCTGCTCATTGCAGGGGGCTTGGACTAGATGACCTCTTAAGGTCTCTTTCAACACAAACCATCCTGTGATCCTATTACTGCTTTTCTTTAACCCATGTGGAGAGCGGCACGTCTGACTCCCCACCTTACCACCAGGAACCCCCAGTTGCTGGAGGTGACATCGATTCTCCACAAACAGCACTTTAACCTTTTAGGTCAATGCTGGCAACATATTCCAGCTTGAAGGCAGGAGCGCATGGGGAGGCCCTTTGAAAGAGAAAGCAAGCTGAAGCTAAATCCTTGGGAGCATAAAATATTGCTTGATAGAATTTATAACTGTGTTGCCAAAAAGAAAGATTGCTTTCCACAGCAATTTCGAAAGGACTGGGGATGCTGGGGGTGGGGTACCTTCAGAAAAATAAATCCTTTGCTTAATTTTCTGCTGTTATAAACTTCAGCTTATTTAATGTAATTTGTAATTTGAAGCAAATTTAAAATTTTGTTCTACAGAACAAAAGAAAATAACATGGGATTAATATGGAGCAAATTAATTTACATCTTTTACTGTTTTGCTTTAGTTGTGGAGGAAAGAAAATGTGCTTATTCTTCTGCCTCTTGAGACTTAGTTCTCTCCTACTGTATAAAACTTCCTCTTATGTGAGGTAGAAATTGGATTCAATAGTAGTAATTGAAAACTATGACGTTATTTTGGAAAGTCTTGCAATCGTACTTTGAAACTTTTAACTACCAACAGTTAAGTAGACATCAAAAGCTGTTCTATTGGCTTCATAAAGACTATGTTGCACTTCTAAAATTTTTAAAGATAAAAGATTCACTCAGTTTGAATGAACTTGAAAATATTTGAAAACTAATGTGACATCAACTTTCTAAATGTCAGCAGAGTGAAGAGAGTGAATTTCTTCCCACCTCTTGGACATTTTGGAGGAGAGAATAAAGCAGACTGGGAATGGTGACCCACTGCTCTGTGTCCTGATCCCTTCAGAGGCACACTGTGTGGTATCACAGTCCAGAAAGAGGAATTAAACTTATATGGTTTTGCAGCAAACAGAAATTGTAAAAATGTACAGCAGAAGTGGAATATGTCTTCAGTCCGGCAAGATAATTTATACAAAATTTCATAACACACGTTTTAGAAACTTCTGTGTGAAAATCTCAGTCCCAAAAGTAAACACCATCTAATATATCAGCTCAAATAGCTATGTGGATTTTTGTCTTTTATGAGGACTATAAGGGGAAAGATCTGCACCTCAGAGACAAGTGTATGTGTTACTGGAAAAATTTCATGCAAGAGGATAGGACCACTTCAGCATGTCAAAAATAAGATGACTACTTTCAGATCTCTATAGTTTTTTGCCTAGGGACCCACTGCAGGTAATACATCCACCTGCTCCTTTCCAGACCTCTGTCCCCAAGACATGTTTTATTCAAGGACTTCTTCCACCAGGCTTTCACACACCATATCTTCTCCCTCAAAGCCAGCATCTCCATTGCAGTGCACGCATTTCCATCCCCAAATCCCTTCTTTGTATTTTTCCTGACCACCTTTTCTTCCCCACCACTGATGCTCCCTCCTCTCTGCTAGGGCAGTGCTCATACCTGGGAGCTGGTTCACGGGTATTTTACTTTCTCTGGTAAGGACAGTCTGAATGATTTAGGGATGTTATCCAACAAGGCATCAACACCTGGAGTCACCTGTGGTCAGCAAGGGCCTCAGACAGTGCTGCTTTGTGGTTAGGAGACACGGAGCTTATGCTGACCTAGAAGAGTTGTAGGTCTGCTCCAGGTATGCTGGCAACTGTACTCTGTCATCCTGCTTTAGAGGGCTGGCTGTGATCTAAGAGACAGAGAAGGGGTGTGAAATTATTGCCATCGTTCCTTTTTTTTGATTAATGCCCACCAACACCTTCCTAAATCAATACTTTTCTGGTGATTTAAGCCTGTAAAGTGTGTGGCTCTTGAAAGTTAGGGAAGAACAGAGCAATAACATCAAATTTAGCATGAGGCCTCATAGACTCACATACAAACAGACTTGGATTAGAAAGGTATTTTTCTGGAAACGTTGTTTTTTGTATAAATGAACTATTAAATCACTTGAAAACTTAATCAGTCTTATCTTGGCCTGCTATTTATTTTGCAGGATGATGCCAGAGAGGATTAACTAGAACCATATATGCCTCTGTAAATGTCACTGGTGGTGCTCCTGCTAAAATGTTTGTTTCGGTCTGTTACTGGGGCCTGTAGAAATCCGAGTTTAAAAGGATGTTGATAAAATTATTTGGAATTAATTATTTCAAATGAAATAGAATTGATAATTTTGGGAGGGATGAAATACGTACAACAGCATCAAACTTTTCTATAGAGGGTGTTTTTCAAAGTTATGTTTATTATTCAGAAAAATCGAAGACATAAGACAGGATCAAAGTAGCTGTACTTCAGAATGACACAGAAGGAGGGCAGTGGAAAGAGAATAAAATATTCTGACCTACTTCAAGGCCCCTGGGCTCTCTTTATATTTTGGTTGAATGCATTAACAAAACAATATCACGTTTCTAAAACTTAGAATCTTTTGGGGTAGCTTAAATCAGTGTTCATACTTGTTGACACTGTGATTTTCTGAAACTATGTATATATGTAGAGCAGTGATAGTCACAGAAACACAGGATAATTTAGGATGTCAGGGGTTCATCTCTCCAGCCTCCTGCTCAAAGCAGGGCTTTGATGTTTTATGAGATTGCTTTTACATTCAATTTCCATAAGGGAGGGTCTTAAAAACAAAAGACAAAATTCTGGCCTCATAGTGCTGAAATCTTATCTATATTGATTTATGTCTGTTGTGAATAAGCGTGTGGATATGAGATGGTCATGGAAGTATTTTCTTTTGCACTGATCCCTTTATTGCAAGCAGTATTGCTGATTAATTAATTACTGTCAGTGTCAGCCAATATTCAGGATCCAGTAAATAAATGCATACTTACACTGCAATGTCTTGAAAATAATAGTGGTGTTACCATTTGCTGACTGTGACACTTGTGGGCATTATCCCTATTAGAGTTGTATTATCTGTAATCATACTTTTGTTTTTTGTATCTCACACAAAACAAAAAACTAATTAATATTGTTCTTCAGAAAAAAAGGCGGGAAAAGCCTATGTAAATTACACTAAAACCTGCAGAACTAAGAGAACTCTTCTCTAGGATTGAACTTCCCTAGGGTAATGGCAAGGATACAATTCCACAGTTGTTTTGGAGAGCTATAAAGAAAACCATCCTTCCTTTCTTTAATTTTCCTGTATGATGCAAGTACAAGTCATACATTATCCTGTTTGGGCCCTGTTGATCCTACAGAAATTAGTTTTTCTTTTCAGTCCTGGCTAGAGCTTTTCTGATAGCTGACAAAAAAAGAAAAAAAAGACAAAATTTTTTAATGTGAGAAGAGGACAAAAATAAAATAAATATATTACAATGGCTGCATTTGGTAAGATCTTGTTTTCTCTGTGCTAATACACATATAATTCCCTTTCCCAGCTTTTCCAAATACAGCTATCAGTATTCCCTTGATCTGTCCATAATATTTTCATACTTTGAACCTTGCATTGATCCCATTATTTTGTTGCTGACTGCAGGATCTTATCAAGTTCTAGTGAAAGTCTTATTGACAATTTGAATTTTTCACTGTTATCTCAAGTCCTTAGTCTTTTATATTTTCCTGTGGATGGAAAACTTCCTTTTATGCAAGGTGCTGGCCTGGATGAACCATCTGTTCTTCTGTTTCCCGGAAAAATGTACTTTTCGTAGGAAGTGGCAGCAGGAAAACTAGGCATAAAGAGGAGCCAGATGAGAGACTCAATCCTTACTTTGGTTTTTCCACTTCTTTTTGCAAAGTGCAAATTCTTTGGAAAGAGATTTGGGCCTGTAACTTGTCATATTTAAAGAACCATTCAGATTTTAATAAAATAAACAAAGTATAACTTGCTATAGGATTCAAATGGGGCAAAAGTTACTTCAGTATTATTCGATTTTAAATCTGGTTTTGTGGTAAGCAGTTTCCTTCTCAGTATGAAATATGGAACTTTGGACAAATCCATTCAGCTGTTATGGGAGCAGGAGATTTTGTCTGGGTATTTTGTTTGGTTGGTTGGGTTTTGGTTTTGGTTTTTGCTTGTTTGGTTTGGTTTGGTCTTTCTTATGGGGAAAATTCAATCTCTTGCCATCAAGTGCAAAGCATTTTGCACTTTGACTTCTACAAGCAAGAAATATCTAGGCTGGAAATACTCTATATAATTTTTTATAATTAATTTTATTTTGTTAGTTAAAAATAAACTTCATTTTTAGTCATGCCATTGAATGTTGAAAGGGGTTATCATGCAGCTTGAGCTGTGTCCTGTTTTCTTTTTTAGGAAAAAGGACAAGGCACCAAGGTACCAAAACTGGGAAGACAAGGTAACAAGAAAATTGTCTGCTATAAATGTTCCTAGAATAGGAGTTGTTTCTTGTTTAACCAGCTGGACATGTTTAATGAAATTTCCAGGGTGTTGTCCCTGCAATGTATTCTTGACTCTATTTCTTTGATCAGTCCTTTACTGAAAAAAGGCATAACACTATGGCATTCAACACTGCAACAAAAACCCCCAAAACTGAGGCATGAACTAAATAAGCCTATTTTCACCTGTTGAAACCATTGCTTTTTCTTTTATTGGCGATCTTCCAAGCTCAATAATGATTAGTGAATTAGTGTGTAGCCAGCATTTGTGATAATACAAACTTTCTTCAGCTGTTTCCAAATCTAAAATGAATGCAATCACCAAGAGGCTTGCAACTCTCTAATTAGTTTCTCCAGAACAGCTAATTTGAGTTCTGCGTTCTGATATTAGACTTGACTGTCAGATATGAAACAGTCAAAGTCACTCAATCCTTGAGCGGATGACCATCCAAGTCTCACCCCACTGCTTGAACTACCAACATTCTATGTCAATGTCATCAGTGTAGTGCAATGGTTGTATTGCTGCTACTGTTAACAGCATTTTAGCACTTCTTGTGCCTCATACTTCATAGCTGCTGGGATTGAGGGGATGGATAAGCATCAGGAACTTCATCTCAGTGCTCTCTTCATTCACTTTTCCATTTCCTATATTTTGAAAACTTCCCAAAAATGTCACATAGGTCTCAGTATGCTCCTTTCCGTCCCAGGTCAGGAGGTTCTTGAATCCTTCACTCCCTTTTCTGTTTTAGCTATCTCCAACGATCCTTCCACAGGCATTTTTTGTCCTCCTTCTTGCCTGTATGTGCCACTGCAAAAACTACCTCTGGAGAATCTGCAGGCATCACCTCTCCTCCTTCTGTCCACTTGACATTATTATCATAGAAAAGTCTAGATTTGGAGGGAGAGTTGGAACTATTTTTTCAACAGTGTTTATACAGTCTATGTCACAGTTCCCCTTTTCATTTTGCCTGATGTATAAACATTGTCCCTAATTTTCAAATTTATCAGATGGGATGTTGGGACAGACCACTAATACCGTTTGGTTTCAGTTTCTTCATTAAGTGAATCATGTCTTTTCTTCTGATGCTGTGGAGCAAAACAGGAAAACAAACTTGATGGGGAAGCCACTTTATATCATGAGAAAGTCTGGGTGGGGAAATTATAACAATGCGTTATTTGTCATTCATATTTTAGGCAGATGCCAGAAACATAATTCTGGTGCTACAGGCTTTTTACTCCATTCTGTACAACCAAGAGTGAGATCTTGCATCTCTGACTTGTTCAGCAGCCTCATGAGCAGGTGTGATACTTTTGCCAAAACTGGTATTTACTCAAGTGAGAGGAGCAACAGCTGACGTATTTCTCCTACAAAATTTTTGTAGCATTTTGTTTCTACATCTCTCCTTATGCGAAATTAAAGGCAAAATGTTTTGTCGGTGTGTATGAGTTATATATTTGATGTACTTCCATATTGTGTGTTATATATTTCTCCACGTCATATAACAAAATGCAATGCAATCTACACATCAAAAATATTCTGTTAAGCCTTGAGGCACATGTGGGGGACATTAAATGACCCTGGTGTACATAAACATTTTATTTCTGGCCAAGTGACAATGAAAAGACCATGTATTTTATACAGTGACTCATAAGACCTACATCAGTATTTTTTTGATGTGTCCCTACTGTATTTATTTTTTGTAGTCATGTAAGGAATTTTATGTAATGTAAGGAGAACTGATATAACTCATTGCCAAGTACCCTCTTTTTGTTTTACTCTTGTTGATTTTTTTGTTGTCATTATTAAGAAATTTAATTCCATAAATGGGAAAAATGCATCTACCAGGAATATCAGCAATATGTTGTGGGTCAAGGACATTTTATTCAGTACTACAAACCGTGACATTCACAATTTCTTTGTTCCTCAACACACAGTTTTAAAAAGGGAAGTCATGGGTATTTTTTACTAGGTTCTTTTTATTTATCATCTAGCACATTTTCCAAGCTTCAAGAAACTTATTTTTTATTAAATAAAAGCAGAGGTTCTTAAAGAATCATGTGACTTCAAAGCAAGGACATAATATAAAATATTTACTTTTTTCAAGGCTCACTGTAAATGTACAAGAGACAGAAATTATCTTCCCTGTAAAAGACTTTCTGCTATAGAAAAGGACAAAAAAGTTGACCAAAATTAAAATGTCTTAGTTTACATTCAGATTATTTCATCAACAGATAATCACAGTAGCTGTGAAGAGATCAGTGATATAAGAATAACTATGATTTGGTACCCCAACAAGGTTTTTTTGTCTTCAAGACGACTCCTACAATATCATCTAATGCCATTATGTCTCATGATATCATGATTGTAGGATCCTAGAATGGTTTGGGTTGAAAGGGACTTTAAAAATCATTCAGTTCTAAACCCCCTGCCATGGGCAGGGACACTTTCTGCTAGACTAGGTTTCTCAGAGCCCCGTCCAACTTGGCCCTGAACACTTCCCGGGATGGGGCATCCACAGCTTCTCTGGGAACCTGTTCCAGTGCCTCACCACCCTCACAGTGAAGATTTTTCTCCTCATATCTAATCTAAACCTACTCTCTTGCAATTTGAACCCATTCCCCTTCATCCTGTAACTATATGTTCTTGTAAATAGTCTTGCCCCATCTTTCCTGTAAGCTCCCTTCAGGTACTGATATCTTTGCTAGGGAAATGCCTAAGAGGTGCCATTATCAGTTTGTATGTATGACTGTACAAAGACATCAAGGCACTTGCTGAGGCCTCTGATATAATTCAGTGGACAATAAGGGAGACCTTGACGGAAAAATGGATTTACTGAATGAAACAGAAGTCTAATTTAGTTCAGTACCCAGGAATGGTCTTTTGATTTCTAGCAGCCTGAAGCCCAAGCAGTAGCTGAACTTCATATATCATGTGGCATTCCTATCTTCAAGGCATTTTTTCTTCCATTAATGCTTCAAAGGTTCTTTGAATCCATGTTAACTAGCAGCATCTCCTGCACGCGTAACTGTGCACTATCAGTAAGAACTTGCCAAGCAGTAACCATATTTTGTACATTTTTTTTCTGGTTGTGAAGACAGTAACTAACTGTTCCTTTTAGCCTGCATCCGTGTCACTCATAATTGTTTTATTCTCTTTTATTTTCTCTTTTTCCATATCATAGAGTCAGTGTTGAGTATTTCACTCTTTCTCTCTATATTATCCCTGTTTCCCTTCCTGGTTCAATTTACAATTGTAGTACACACATTCTGAGATGCATAGACCAGCAATGCACAGAGTATTCAAGATGTTGTGGACTTTACACAGTCTAATGATAGTTTTTTACTCCTTTCTTCCCAACTTCTACATCTTGTTCGCACATCTTGGTCCTGATCAACATTGAAATGGCATTTTCATCGAAATACTTCATCCACAACAGTCCATTCTTGAGCTGTACCAGTTTGTGCAAAACCTGTCTTTGTTATGCAAAATCAAGACTGTTTCTTCACCGTGCACATTATTGATCTATACAGACTACAGTACTAGCATAGAAATAGAGTTTAGTTTGACTTCCCAGCTTCCTTTTATTAAAGGATATATCAATCTTTTTTTCCCATTTATCCTGCTGTATTATTCTATTTTCTCCTCAACAAGAGGTTGTTTAGGGAGGAAAAAGTGCCTTGTGTAGTCTTGTAGGTGACAGGTAGGGTGGCGTTGTTCCCAGCTGCAGTATTGCCTAGTGCAGAACTAACAAAATCTTACAGGCAGGTCTAATACATGTACACCATAACACAATGCACTTCAACAACCTACCAAATGTGAGAGGTGTGAAAAATTGATGTAATTTCCTTCAATCAGAATTAACTCTTACAAGTATCTCATAAAGCATGCAAAACAGGGAATTACCATTTTATTATGAAACAATCACTTCTCTTGCTGATCCTCAAGGGAGAAAGAGCAAAAACTTCCAGAAAGAAAGGCATAAGAAAGCTTCAACTATATGAGATACTAAAAATCCTAGATTGGAGAGGAATATTAGTCTTAAAGCACATTGTAATCTTCCTCCCTGCTCTTGTCAGCCCTTCCATTTACCACTGGTGATAAATACCTTGTCTCACTCTCTTACATATAGGAGATAATCTCTTTTTCACCTTTTCCTGCTATTATTCTCTGCCAGTCCTACCCCCTGCATTATACAGCTACCTTTTCCCTTTGGTGGATGAACTAACATTGTCTAGTTAAATTCAAAGCCGTTTTTCTCAGTTTATATGTGACTTTGAAATTTTGGGTTTCTGGATCTTTGAAACCCAAAGCTTGCCTATTATTTTCTGTATTGACCAACAAGTTCAGACCTTTTCCCACAGACCCTTACCACCCCACAGTCTTGAAGGCAATCTGTTAATTAGTCTCCTTCCAAACGGGTGATTGCTTCAGAAGGCACTAACCTTCCAGTGCCCCATCTCGAGGTTCCCATTAATATTCAAAGTAAGGAGCATTGATTGCTGAAAAACCCACAAAGGTCATTAAGCAAATCAGTTACTGGTACTAACTAATTGCACTGCATAGTTTCAAGGGTATGTGCGTATGTGTGGGTGTGGGTGTGTGTGTGTGCACTTCTTCTTCATGTATTTTTATAAAAAGCAATTTTAAAGGAAACACCCAAACATTTTGTTAATTTCTTTGTGTCTTAATATAACATAGTAATTATTCTGCTTTCTGAAGGATTCCTCTTAGCTATGGCTGAGTTTTACTTGCTTAAAGGGGCATTTATTTCTTTATGAAGGATCCTAGCTGCATGGATACTCCCTGCAGACTGTGTGACAAAGGTTCCCTTTTATTCAGGGATGATTATTTCTTTTCCTTCTTTTGCTTGACATTTTTACATCTTAATGAAACACAGTGTTCAAAACAAACTAATCTTATCTCCAGCACACCTCTCCCTGCTACTAATACTATAGATTAATTTTAGCATACATTATTAGAAGATATGCTCAGAGAACTTGTGTTGCTTAGGATCAGTGCCAGAAGGCAGAAAATAGGCCTCTGAGACATGTTTAACTTCACAGAATTTTCAATTTCACCAGCTTTGAAGGCCTTTTATTTACATAATTTCACAAAGAAATGCGGCTCAGAGTGACATTTTCTGGCTGGGAATATTGAAATGTTTCCTGTGTAGACTGACATTTTGAAAGCTGAGGAATGGCTCATAAGTACCAGAAGAAATCAGACAGTATAGCAAGCTCAGAGAGGAACTCTCCAATACAGTCTAGTGATAAAACAACTTTAATTTTTAGCCCACACATCAAACTTCAGGTCACTGTTAGTGCTCAATCTATGACAGAGATAGTTTTCTCCTTCCTTTTCACTCTTCAGACTGGCAGTGCAAAACAAAACCAAGAACTGCCAAGAGCATAGGAGAAAGGATGGAAAATTGAGCAATTGAGAAAGTGTTCAGATTGTAGCAAGAACACTGAGGGGAAAAAAACATGTAAAAATAAAAACTGAAGTTTAAGAGTTTTTGTTGTAAATTATCTGGTATTTCTAAAATATTCTGAAAAATTACTACCAAAAAATTAGAAAATGCAGCTCCCCAACACACCCTTGTAGGGAATTTTTTATGCTAAGATAAAGTAAATCTCTATTAGGGAAATAGAGAAATTAGGTCTGAATTAAGGTGCAGATTCACAGAGTGGAAGAGCTTGGCTGAAAAGAACAGTCACACTTTTAGGCAGAAACTGGAAACAACTGAACATTAGACATAAATAGTCTCCTGTCAATTGAGAAGATGGTGATTAATCATGTCCTCTGAAATATCTGAGCAAGAATGGATATTGTAAAAGATTTGCTCAGTTATGTGAAAGAAAGAGAGGAGCATAGAGCTGGCAATATTGCTGGAAGAAACAGCATTTTGTTTGCTGATTGAGATATTTAGAAACTCTGGAAATGTCACAAGTGTGCAGAGGATGGCAAATCGGGCCGTGTCAACACTTCAGAACTAAACTGTGCTAGCTTAAAATTCATTAACAGTCTACTTTCCCAAAAATAAATTTCTCAACTTTTAGCAATCATTATCATTAGTTATTCACAGCACTCAGTCCTCAGCAGTCATATCCTAAATTAGCTGTGAGCTGACAGCACCAGGGACTTATGTCTTACAGTTAGCCTTGATGACTAACTTAGTGCTCTTAGTTGGTCCTTGGTGGTCTGAGTTGGTGAAACATATCGCTGTGCCAGATGTCTCCAAGTGCTGTGCTGAACCACACATATGCTGTCACAGGTTTTCTCCTCTGCAGGCAAGCAAATGTTTGGCTTAGGAGTGCAAAACAGCTATCTTGTTGCTAGTTACTCACTGTTGTAAAGAAACAATGGTTATTAGAGGAAGACAAAAGCTTCTTGATCTTGTTAGAGGGAATATTTAAGAGTGTAAACATTTAAGAAAAGAGTTGCTCCTTGGGATACCACAAACTAGAGTTCAGCTGAGATTTGTGAATGAAAAGATGATCTAAATGTCACTAGATTGCCTAGCACAAGTACTGTGTATATATATGTAAAAGAAGGCACATCCAGAATGTGCCGCACTGGAATCACTGATACTCTTTTTATCAGGCCAGTAACCTGGAAGTCTCAGGACAACTTTCACTGTTTTATCAAGGGCTGAAGAGAACAGACTGCCAGGGTCAGTTGTTCTGTCAGGGAAAAGAATAAATGAAGCATGATATAGGTTTTTTTATTTTCAAAGGTTCATTCTTGTGGTGATAAAGTTAAATGCTTCAGTGACTTTAACTTAGAAGATATAAATTATGCACATATTGGTTGTAAAATAGCTGATATAATCAGGTTTTAGGCATTTGATTTGGCTGACCCACGTCAAGGTATATCTGAAAGAGTGCTTCCTGCAAATGCCTGTAATTTCCTTTGATTCCCGTTTCTGGAAGCTATTACATTGGAGCTCCTCATCTGATATTAGCTTTGACTTCAAGCATTCCAAAAATGTCTTTTTTCTTGAACAAATAGATTTGCAGAGCAAAGGAATATTTGTAATTCTTTATGTTTAATTGCTTGTTTGAACTGCTTTTTTCTCTTTTCTATATGTTGAAATATTAGTGCTTTACAATAAGCTCATTTGTGCTTCTGTGACATTTTGGAATAACTAGTGGGAAGGTTTCAAGACCTTGCTCATGCTGAATAGTGCTAAAAGACAATAACTCTAGCTCAAAACTGACGACTAGTGAAATGGTATTTTGATAACTCACAGAAGTGCAGATCCTCATTATTTGTTTTGGACATTATTAAATTTGGGAGTTTTTGAAAGAGATTAAGCTGATCTGATTGTAGGATTTATGTTGTAAAAATGTTCCTTCTCTTGTTCTTTTGAAGTTCTTTGCCTTTTCATTTCCTTAGGTGCCCGTTAGCATATAAAACATGAGAAATAGGGAGGCGTTCCTCATTTAAAAGCTCTTTTGCAAATTGAAGAACCCTAATCCTTTCTCTGGATGTTCCTGGTAAGCCTTTCTACTCATCCCTCCAGTTTCACTATGTGCCTTTGTTTTGATCAGTCATAAGGTTTTCATGAGGTTTCTGCACCAAGGAGATATACTGAGGAAGAATGAATATTTTTGCTTTATTCTTCATTCCTTGCCTAATAATTCCTATCTTTGTTTTTACAGTTTTGATCATCATTTAGCTCACATTTCCAGTTAACAATCTACAAAGACTCCTAGATCTTTCTCCAAAGTGGTAACATTTAATTTGCAACCAATTATTATATATATTTATTTAGGGATTTTTTTCACTTCATTTTTCATCTTTTGCATTTTCAGCACTGAATTAATCTGTCATTTTATTGTCAGTCAGACAGAATTATAAGATCATCAAGCAAATCTTATAGACAGTACAAATTTTTATTATCCTGAATTATTGACTTTTATCAGAAAACTTTGTCATGACACTATTTCATTCTCGTTCTTCATAGTTGTTAATGATATCTTTAACAATGTAGGCTGCAGAGTGAATCTCTTGGACATCCTGCTGGTACCTGCCCACAAAGATGACAATTTCCTATAACTGTATGTGTAACCTTTATCATCTGTTTTCCTACCAGTGAAAGAACCTTTGAGAGACAAATCCTTTCTTGTGCCCATGTACCTTCTTAAAGAGAATCTGGGGAAGAACTCTCTTGAAAATAGAAATTCTATGCAGTTGTATACTCCCTGAAGCAACCTTTTTCACACATTTATGGACTTCACAGAGCTTTAACAGATTTGTGCACTTGACTCCCTGCTCCAAACATTTTGTTGTCACGTCTAAAGGATATAATAATTACCCATGTATACACATTCAAATATTTTTTACTTATCCTGTTTTTTCAAACTTCAAGCTCAAAAATATCCCGTCAGTCACAGGACACCTCCAAAAGTTCATTTTAAAGTCTGATGGTATGTTTATCACCTTCCATCCTTTGGCACTGGTTACATATCACAGTTAGCATTTCAGCAGTGTCACACTTAAATTACTTCAGAATAGTCTTATCTAAGCATTTTTTTCCCCAAGTTTTCTTCTTCTCACACTTCAGCTTGAGACTACTCCTTGTGCCCCCAAAAGTAAGACCTCCCCGCATTTCTGGGGAGCAAATAATGATATATTTATTTTGGTTTTCAATAGTTCTTCCTTCCTTCCTTCCTTCCTTCCTTCCTTCCTTCCTTCCTTCCCTCTTGAGCCAACTCATAGTTCTTTAGTAATTTTATTCCTTTTTTAGCAGCAGGTATAAAATCACAACACAGTTATTTCACATTCAGCTTCACAAAATTGATGTTACTTTGTGTTTCCTCCAGTACTGGCATTAATCAGCTTCCATACTGCCTGCAAACATTTTAACTTACCATTTGGATTGTCTCAAAGGTAAGAACCTTGAAATACTCTGCAGTTCATTGCAATATTTTCAGATTCTTGTTGATTTCTTTATCACATTAGCATTGTGACTGCCAAGAATTTAATTTTAGTAAGCAGCTGCAGGTTTTAACAACACAGCTGTTAGGAATGGTAATTGCTAGAAATTGGGGGTGAAAAGAAATATTTTCCATCTGTTTAAATAAAAAACAAAACTTATGTCAAAATGTATCTGGTGACTCCAAAACCACAGTCCCAATTAATGTGTTAGTCATTGAAACTTTTAAGGCTGTCTAAACTGTTAAAGCCAAAAAGATATGGGAAACTGAACTCTTTCAAATCCTCTGTGTTTTCAGATTTAGAGACCTTGTGTCAAATTACATTCTCCCTTCAAACAGTAGTCCTCGGTGGCACGAGCTGTTCTGTTTTTGTGGTGTTCAGATGAGAGGCAACGTCCATGTGACAGCACTTACAAATGCAAACCACGTATTTCAAGTCCACACGGCATTTCCAGAACTTAGGAACATGGTGTCTCAATATTCATTTTTCTTCTCAGACCAACAACATCAGAGAAAAATTTGAATTCTCCCCTAAGGACATGTGTGACTTTCCTTTCAGTAGAAAAGAAAGACTTAGAAACAAATCTGAAGCAAGCCATTGCTTATTTTTTGTCTGCTTTTCATCAAGATTTGATTCCGATTGATTGTAAAGCTCTCAGCACACATTTGACTTGAAATCCACTCTGGTAAAGAGAAGTTAGTGATTTTTTTAAATTGTCTTCATGGTGTATTTTTGTTTCAACTACTGCGTTTTCTCCTCCTCATCTTGTATAACCAAACCTCCTCCAAAGTCATGCATTCATTGCTTGAGTCCTGTAAACCAGTAATTTTGTACTTTGTGTTGATATGTTTAAAAGTAATGGTGGTGTTTAATACTTGATTCATAGGGCTTGATTAGTATTTCCCAACTTACATCAAACCTCCTTTGTCTATTTTACATTCAGAATTGACTACGTTACTGACTCAAGCCTTATCTGTAGGCGTTAGCTATTCCAATAGAAATGTTGTACTCTGAGAGAGGCCCATTAAAATGAGCATTGTGTTAAATGCTCCAGGTGGAAGCAAACTGGCAAAAGAAAGGATGGCAAGGTATATCAAGAAGGCAGAAAAGTGAAATTTTATTAAATCAGTTGATAAGAAGCCTTGATTACTTTTCTAAAATATTTTTCTAATATTGTAACTCTAATTTTAAACTTTCTCTCACAATTTAAATGGAAAATACTATTACACCTTGACAAATTCCCTGTACTGACTTTCTTTTTTGATTTGAAATTGGAGGGTGGGGGCTGGGGGGGTGTTGCTATCTGGTATTTTTCACTAATTATATCTACTTTCCATTTTTTGTTGAAAATAATTTTTTGTTTCTCAGATTGAAAGACGTGGGGTTTTCAAATCAAAGTGCTGTGTACAGATGTTTCTGAGCTGCTGAACTTGAATTCTCTTCCTTCTGTGATCTTGCCTGGACTGGTGAGGTGCAATCATTAAAACAGGTAATGGCACAGCAGCAAGAATGTAGTCCACTAGGAGAGACCAGTCTAAGGGAATCAGAGAGAATGAGTTCTTTGAACTTTCTTTGAGCACTGCAGCAAGAAAAACCTATGGAACCTAATTTTAAGGTACCTTGAAACAAATTATTTTGTTTGCCCAACAGAAATATTTAGACATGTTTTGGACAAGCCCTGAAGCAGCCTTGGAGGTATATTCTTTGATGGACATATTTGGTTACGTCCAGATGTTTTACCCTTGCAAGTGTTTCAATGGGAAACACTTGCAGAAGAATGCTGTGGGATGTTTTTTGGAATTACCTTTGATGGTTCTTTTGTGCTACACCTTTGATCACTTGACACAATGGTCAACCAAATGCCTTACAGAGAGGCAGTAAACTTGTAGGAAGAAGTAAGAATGGAATGTTAGTGCAGATCTGCTATTGTTTAATGTATAGCCTTTGCATGGATTCCTTATTCATGATCAGATGAACAGCAGCATCACTCATACTCCAGAGAGCTGAGGGGACTTACACTATAAGTAAATCCCAGGCAGGAGATGGCTGCTCTTCAAAGGTTCCCAGATGGTGTGGGATGGGATTGGATGAAGCTGAATTCCCAAGGGCTAATACTATTGCCTTTCCCTGGTCTTAAAATTGGAGTCAAACACAGTTTAAAGGGAGAAGGGATTTACCTCAGTATTTATTTAGGGATCCTTAAGGTTCACTCTCCGTCCAGGTGGAATGTGCTGAGAAGCACACACTGAAATGCACACCTACGATACAATCATGTATACAGTCATAGGCCTTGGGAATTAGCATATCTATCAAAGATTCCCCAATGAGAGGCTCGAGTGAACCCCTCATCCTGAGGAACTTTCCCCTGGATGGGCCTATCTTAGTTTACAGAATGTGTTCTGGAGAGGACCTCAGTGTCTGGGGCTTTCTGACCCCCAGCTGCAAGGCTTCCAGGATGTTTGGTCTCCTGGCTTAATGAAATATTGGGTCTATGCCAGTTATCAAACCTGAAGAATTAGAAGTATGTGGGCTAAAAAGCACTAAAAATACATAAAATTTATATAAAAGAGGATATAAAAAGGGGTGTATAAGAAGGCAAAAAATCATCATGGCATCAATAGCACCGGACCGTAAAGGCTCACCATTTCTCACAGAGGCACATCCCATCCCAGGCTTCCTGGTGCTTGTGAGAGGCACAGAAAGATCTCTTGAACTATTACTCTTTAGGTACTACCGTCTTTGGCAATAAGAATAATAGGAATCTTATTATTTGATTCACATATGAAGTCACCCTCTGTGAAAGAGGTTTGCACAAGGAGGGCCAGCCCTGTTCCAGGAAGGGCAGGAACTTTATCTGCTTGTTGTGGGAATTGGTTTTGGACAGGTTCTGTTGGCTGAAAGGTGCTGCAAATGAGTATGTCATTCTCTTCTCACTGACTTCTGACAGATTTTTAATCCTAATAGTCATCACTTCCTTACCACATCTTGCTCCATTTTCTTTAAAACAAACACACAAACAAACAAACAAAACCAAAACCAACCCCTCCAACCCCCCCAAAAAAAACAAAACAAGAAACTGCAACCAAATGAAACATTGCATTCCTGCGTGTTAAACTCTGAAAAAACTGGTAAATCTGTTAAGTCCCTACGTCCCTTCCCTATAAACTGGCAGTTCCTTATTTCTGTTTATTTTTACATTAATAGAAACTTATTGCTGAATTTTAATTTCCAGAGTGATAACAAGACTCAATGTGCTTTTAGCTTCAAAGAGAGTCAGAGGAGAGCTTTTGCTTTCCAAAACCCATGTACTGGACACAGGAGATATATATAGAATACAATGTGCTATTTGCTGTGTTATCATGTTTAAGTGTCTCTATTAGTTTATGACATTTATTGTAGTGAAAATATTAATACTTCATTTTAAAAACATTTCTACATATTATATATATTTTATATGATTTGAGTTCTGCACTTTGTAGAGACCAGTGTCAGGGGAATATATTTTCCATTTTACAGATGGGGAAGATGAGGAATGCTGGTGCAAACTCCAGCTGAAGAGCTGAAAGTAGAGAGGACTGGGAGCATACACCTAGGAAAGGGAGTGCTCTGTATATCAGAAATGAAAGTGAGGCAAAGATCAGTTTGGACCCAGAAAATTTCTTTGTTTTTTAAATGGATATGAAGGTCCTAAAGCCTTTTTTCCTATTTGTTTGTGAATATAGAAAAGTGATAAGGTGTTACCCTTTGAAAGTTTTTGTTTTAAAAAGAGATTTGTAAGGTTTGGTTGTTTCAGCAGGTATTTTGAAGATTGATACATTCACTGTGACCTTAATAGAGTCATAAATATGGAAGCAATAAAATATGCAAATAAATTACTTTTTAACCAATTGAATAGAGTACTCCCCATTTAAAAAGAATTTATGACCCATTTCAACTGTGAGTATGCAAATTAAATGGCTTGGGTTATGAAAATATATGTATAAGTGATTACTTCATGCTTTCTGCAAGCTGACACCTTTAACATCTCTTGGCCGGTTTAATTTTTCTAGCTAATATTATGAGGGTGAAATACATAGCAAACTGACAGCAAGTTTTTTTTTTTGTTAGAGTTCATTTTCTTGAAAGCAATGCTAATATTCCTCCTTGACTTCCATTTAAAAACAGGGTTTTTCTGTAACAGATTTAGTGTGACAGTTGAGGAAGGAACCTAGCAGAAATGATAAATGCAAACTGGGCTTAACATGCACTCAATTTAAAACGACAGCCAACAGTGTAAGTGCTTCCCACAGTGCACGTGGATCATAAATCTTTAGTTGTCACAATAAACCATGCCCAGCTAGCATGTTCTCTCATGAGAAGAAAGGACCTGAGAAGTAATACTATAGACTTTAGTTCAGAACAGCTTCTTTTAAGAGCAGAAGTGTATCATAGGTAAGGTCCCTCTGGGGAATTTACAGTTGGGATGGTGTCCGTTCTAAAGTAAGGCAGTTCCCCACCATTCCAGCAAGAAGAGCTACGTTGTGCTACCATGATTCAGTCCTTAATTTAATATTTGTCTTGGTTTTTTTTCTTGTCTCTCTCTTTTATTATCAAGAACAGTGAATCTTTTGAAATCAATCAACAGATTCTAAACTAATATACCAAGAAAATAGCCTGCAAATTTAGCCAGTCCTCTTCATGAAAGAGCTGAAATGGGAATTTTTAGAAGCAGATTCCTAACAACTCTGCATTTTCTTCATGTACTCTGATCAAGCCTTTTGTGCAAGCTTTGCAGGCTTTGAACAATATGTATAAAAATAATCTCCTATCTTGCTTTTGGATTCTCGATAGTACACCCAACCTCTGCACACAACTTGTTCTCTCAGCCCTCCCTGTCACATGCAATTCCTCTGCACCTCTGACTAACTCAGCTTTTCCTGCTGGCAGGGTTGGCTGAAAAGACCCATACACCTACTCTCACACTCCCATCCCTACTTAGGCCTGGCAAGAAATGTGACGTTCTCCAAGAACCATAAGGAGATGCTGAAACTTGCCTGAGAATGAGATTGTTGCCTTATGGCTTCAGTCAGAACATTTTTTGAGGGGGTGTAGATTGCAAAGGGGGGGTGTGAGCAATGTCAAAGCTAGACATAGAAATAAAATGGGAGGTAAAAGTCATGCTATACTAATCAGCAATCCATTCAGCTTCATGAAACATCAGGAAGCTAAGTCAAGCATATTGCCTGAGAGAGCCAGAAGGGGATAGTTAATAAAACAGTTCCCAGAGCTGCAAGTGTCTGTGTCTGATTCAGATTGTGAAGCCATGGATTTCTTCTTTAAAATACTTAGTTTATTTTGCTCAATGGCCCTGACAGTCCCAAAGGCCTCTTAAAACTAAAGAACTGGAAGAGAAACTAGTTGCTCAACGAACAGACCCTGTTTATGCTGGGTTGTGACTTAAATCCCCAGCAAATAAAACACCATTCTTCCTGGGATACTCAGGCCCCTGCTCAGTGCAGACAAGAGCAGCAGCACACAGACGTGATGAGTGCCAGCTGTAATTGTGTTTTGCATAAAGCAAATTTCGTATCTGGACCATAAAAGCTCTTCCAGTGCAAAATGTATTTTCTTGCAAAGCAGAAAGGAATAGATGTATTTAAATGGGGAGGAAGAAGACATGTGAAGAGAAAATTTAGATTTATTTCGCTTACAGTACAGCAGAACTCCACTGTTAAGTGTAGAGTTCTGTGAGCTTGTACTAAGTGTCTCGGTCAATTTCCTTTAGCAGAAAAGACCTATGAAGAACTTTAATCTCCTCTCTCTATACATTAATTCCTTTAAATCAAGTAATGGCTTTGTGCTTGAAAAAAGATGTGTGCAGCTTATTCCTGAGTTATCAATAGTAGTAATCTTTTTAACAGACGGGAAGTTTTAGTGAGTCCTGAAATAATTAGAGGACAAAACTTTCACAATTCTGTATGAGTGTTTAATTATGCATCTCTGACTAAAATAAAAAAAAACAAACAAAAACAAAACAAGAAAAGTGTTTTGTTTCATTGCAAGTTTCAATTGCAAAGGGAAAGAGAATAAATTTGCTGAAATTTCAAATCCTGAAACCCGAATGTTTGGTCAGTGGGACAAAACATAATCTTACTACTTAAATATTTACATGGATGTTTTTCTCTTGTTCCTAAGTAAAGATACACCATGATGTTCACAGTATATCTAAAAATCTGTAAATGTATAGCTTTGGCTATTTAAGTTCAGATGCACATTTTAGAACATTAGTGCTATTGTGTAGCAATATCCTTGAGAACAAGGATTAGATGTTTATGTTCTCACCTTCAATCTCCTACTTCACACCTGGGGGTTGCAGTGAATGCAAACTGCCTCCCTTGTGGATATGAGAAGTTAATCTAGCACTTTTGGCTATTCATCCATATGATAGATACTTTCTAAAACTGCTATTAAAAGGCTCCAGGTGATGAAGAAGTTGCACGTGCAGAGTACTCCCAGTCTGTAAACATTATATCTCCACGGTGACTCGGTTCCCTAAGACACATTGCCCAGTAAAGCTCATCAAAGTAAGTTGAATCTGGAGCCAAAATGTGACGCTGACACTTAGGCCACACTTCCACTGATTTCAAGAGGAAATTTGGCTGCTGGAACTTGACTTCTAGACTCGCCTTTCCTTTTGTCCTTACCAATAATGGTAGCGCCATTTTGTTACATTTAATTGCAGATATAAATAATATCAATTGGCTCTCTGACTACTTGAGTGTGCCACCCAATCAGGATAATGTCTTTCAACGGATATTAATGTCTATAATTAATAATATGTGATTTCTTGACCACAAAACTATATACTTTTAAGAATTGTCTTGAGTGACTGTTGTGAATTACTTGCATGGCATTCTTAATCACTATTTTTTCTCTCCAAATCTTCACACTATTTATCTTTCAGCAGGAGCATCAGTGAATTAATTTTTCTCTTTCTCAAATGGTATTTAACACAGAAAGAATGCAAAATTGAATTTTGAGACTCTAAAACACTCATCTATTCTCTTTTCCTTTTTTTTTCCTTTTGCATTTCTGCAGATATGTTCAGTCTTATGTTGGTCTTTTTTTTGTTAAAATATAGTTTCCAAGGCAAAGGAACGGATGTTGAATTCCTTACCTGTACCAAGCTATTAGCTTTCAGGATAAAAATAAGTGTTGAATTACGGTAATATAAGAAGAGCAGAATAATTAAATGAGAATAATACATTAATACATTTATGTTTATGCTCCAGACCATGCAGAACAATTATGTTTCCGAAATCATAGGGGACCATGGCCATACTATTAAAGGAATAATTCTTCTCCATTTGATCCACCATCTATTTGCAGTTATAATAATTTGTACAGGGTACATATAGGTCTTTATTACACCTACTGGACTATTTTCATCCCAGACCATTTGAATTGTAGCACTAGTAATGAAAAAAACTTACTTTCTGTTTCTCGATGAGCATTTGTACTCTCGAGAGACACTTAAACAATAACATTTCTGCTTTTGTTGCCACCTTTTGACATCTCATCCCAATGATATCAAGGTTAAAGCATGTGGATATTACTACTTTAGCATGCATGTTTTCTACATTGAATAGTCTAAGAGAAAGTACATGGGTTTGGTAAACATTTAACAATTACCTGAAATATTTCTTATACAAAAATAAATAAAGAGAATGAGGAAATATTTGATGGCTTGTAACAGTAACCATTCTGCACAGCCTCAGAGGTCCTACTGTGTTTTTGATGTGTAAAAGTGATGACAAATGGGGCCTGTTCCTTAGTTCTGCCCTTAAATGATACTAAACAGTGTGAGGGACTGAGCTGGAGAACACAGCTGTACGTCTCCCCGTCTGTAGTAAGAGGAGAGTTACACTTCCTCTTCCATGCTGATCTATGAGTGGGGTCCCCAAAGCAGCAGCCTGGGTAGAAGATGCTGCCAGACTATTTCAGGAGCTACAGAGCTTTAAAGAAATTGTCCTAATTTTAATGTCGTTGTCTGCCAGCAAAGGAGTTGAGCCTTACTGACCTAATCCTTCTTAAATAAGGCCATTTCCAATATCTTGGATGAGGTGAGAAAGGCACTTTCTGATAGGAAGGATCTCATGGCTTCCTCAGACTCAGCTAGCTTCAGTATCTAAATTTAAACCATAACCAGTCTCAAACTGAGCAGGTCAATAAGTTAATATCCTTCCGGAGCATGTGAGTGTTGTCACACATAAAAGTACATTCAGGTTTCGATGGTACCTTGTTAAGATAAGAGCTAAGTTGCTGCAATCAATTAGTGTGAGTGGTCTTAAACTGATTCACTAATGGCTAAACTATGTTAGCACATGCCCAGTTTTAGGAAGTCCCATTTTGACCTGGGGCTGAGGCATGTGAAGTGAACACAGGTGTGGACTCAGCTAATGGACACAAATAATTAAAAAATATTGCCAGTGTGACTCAGAAGTGTTTAATTCTGTTTGTAACTTATCCTTGATCTCTCTACACCAAAGCATTATTCAGACTGATTCTTTCAGCTCATCTCCAGTTTTAGTTTCTTCTTAATAGCTCTCAGAAGAAGAGGAAAAAAAAAATTATGTGATGAGAAGAAACATTTTCTCAGTGGGGAGCACATGAAGTAAGAAAGACATCAATCACTACCACTTTCTCTTCTTTAACTGGGAATTATTTCTTCACTTGTACATGCTTATAGAGTTGAATGTTGCTGCAGGTGATGTGCAATGAGGTGATTGTGATGCTGCACCCATTGACTGTACAGCAACAAGCCAAAAGAAAGTCCTTCATCTTGTTCTTTGCTACTCTTGTGCTATGGCACATTGTCACCCCCTTTGTAAACCATGAAAGAGATCATGGAAGGAGAACAAGGACAGTCTTGAAAGAATCTCTTCTCTCTTTCTTGTGTTTCAAAGGATACACAATTTTTCTTCGAAATAAAGAAACATAACTGCAGCTCTCTCTAATACTTCTTCCCTGCCTCCCTCAGGAGGGGAAGAAGTAGAAACTAAAGCTTTAGATATTATTTTGACTGCAGATTAGAACAGCTTCAGTGTAATTGCTCCAAACTATTGCTGCGAGAAATCACACACATTAGTTAAATAACATCCTAAATTTTAAAAAGCCTGGACTGCCTAAACTTAAATATGTGTGCTACTGCCAGGACCCTGCAGCTCATGCTGATGAGACATTTCTGGGGTCAGGAGCAATGGGAGCCAAGCTGCCACCATGTATAAAAGAAGCCCTTAGGGAGTGCTGGTGACCAGGAGTGCTGCCAGCAAGGGCATGGTGTGGCAGCTTGGGCAGCAGCTCACGTGGAAGAGTGTGCAGGAAGGATGCTGAAGCCCTGCCAGCTCAGCAAGAGAGCAGTGGCATCCACCCCACAGAAAGCCATGGCCTCTGCTGAGCTCTGCATGCTCTGTGACTGACACAGCTGCCCAGGAAGAACTCCAGGGAGAGCTTGCTGACACCCAGGTGTCAGCTACAGGGCGTGCTTAATGGGTCAGGAGCACAAGCAGTGTTCTCCTCTATCCTTCCTGTCCAGGGAATGATGAGAGAAGAAACAGGAAGAGACAGCAGATCAATACATGACTTTCAGCCTGGTGTCACTGACAGAATTTAGGGAGGTGTTTTGACTGTGGATCAGTTTACAGGACACCAGGGCTGTGGGATCAGATGGGGTACACCTGTCTCAAAGGTGTTCTAAAACTGTGGTGCAGTGCCTGAGGCCCTATATGCTCCAGCCTCATTTCACAATGCTAAGGTGTGTAGAGCAGGGACCATCCATTCCTTTGTGCTTGCACAGCTCCATGGTTGGACCCTGAGGTGCTACAGTGGGCAAGGTTAACAGGTGGACCATGGCAAGTGTATTTCTATCTCGCCTATAAAATATTCCATGCTGATAAACCTTGAAGTCATCAGATAATGGAACCAGGAAAAAAATATGTCTCTTCATAATTCTCCTCTCTTTCTGGGATGTCCTGGTATAGCTGTAGGATGTTACAAACTTGGGATCACAATTTTGTAGCATAAGAAAAATAACTCTCCAAATACTCTTTAGGTAGATAGAAGTGGAGAAGAAGGGGCATTGATCAGCTCATTGCCATTGTATCAATCTTTTTTGATCCCATGTTAAAACACTGCATCTGAAACGAAACGAAGAGCCTATGGAGACTATTCCTAACAAACCACAAATTCAAAGATTACCTTTATTGTGTCTTTAATCTTTAAAGTGTGAATGGATACAGTGTTTTTCAGATTCTTTTAAGGTATGCTGGTCTAATATATAATCAAAATGTACTGTATAAGAGACAATGTCTGTCCCGTATTTGACCCCTTACGTTTCTGTCACAGCCATTGGTATGAGTTGGTTTACTGTGCTTGTAGTCAGAACTAGTTTAGTTCAGTGAATTAAAAATAGATACAGTTTAGTGAATTACAAATATATACAGTTATGGCGTGACAGGATTTCCCTATTGTATATTATCGTGTTTGTCCACTGAGTGTACATTCCTGCTGCCAGAAGGGAGAGCTGCAATATGAAAAAAAGCACCCTCTGTAAATACCCACTTCATGTTTATGTTTTTGATTTTTGGTGTTCTCCGGCTAGGAAGTTGTGAAATACTTGGCATACTCTACCATTTTTATTTCCTATATATATGGAAGCAATTTTACTGGGGAAGTGACCCCAGTGCAGTAAATTTGGTTGCACAACTGCCAATATATTCTCTATTAATTCAGTCTTGGGTGTCTACTGAGCAGAAGTTTTTAAAAACATTGACCATGCAGAAGGCTTGATACATTCTTGGTGTGTATGACTGGAAAAAGCATATGGCCAACAAGCTAATTTCCTTAGATCAACTCAGAAGTGACAGTCAATTGCACTAAACTACTGCTTCCTTCCTGCTGATTAACAGGAGTTTTTGTCTGGTACCTGGTGCCATATATTCTTTGTATCTTATATTCATATTTTACCCACTACCTCCTATAAATCCCAAACCAGTATGTCCCTCAAAATAAGTCTTTTTCAAACTCACCCTAAGTGTCCTACTACTCCTTCTCCAAGGGTCAGCTGCTGACCTCTGTATGATATCTGCAAGGAAGGTGACAGCAACGAAGCCTGCGGTCAATCTTTAGGGTTCTTTGGCTTAAGGGTCCCCACAGAAAACTGAGCTACTCTCAGTAGTGAAAGAGCCTTTTTCAGCCTCAAGCAATGAGTTAAAAAAATGGCTTTAAATTAACAGAGCTTCGGCAGAGTTGTGCGGGAGAGTAACCCGTCCTTCTGTGGAGCTGTCAGAGAGCAGAGCATCCACTTCCCAGACCACCTCAGTAGCAGGAACAGGATGGGCGCAAGAAACAGTGAGTGGCCACCAAAAAGAGTTCACTATCTCTGAAAGGCTGTGCTTATAAAGTTAAGTAAAGCAGTGCCAGAGGTGGCCTTCAATGAAATGGCACAGACTGACTGCATCCACACTCCACCACAGTGGTTCTGAGTCTCCTCTTTGACTCTGTATGATGCTCCTGTGGCACTGTGATCCTGTGACGCACTGCTTGTTGTCTGTGTATATATTTTAGGTTTTTTTTCTAATTCAAAGTCTCTGAAATAATGCTGAAGCTATGTCCAGCATGTCAAACTGGTTTATAGTTATTGTTTTCATAGCATGAAACTGGATGTATTTGGACTGCGCTGAAGGACTGTGGAGGGATGCAAATCTGTCCTGTCTATACTGCATTTGCAATGGTCTGTGGCACACACTGGCCCTTAAACTGGACCCAGCAACTGCCTCAGAGTGTGCTAGTTTTAGTCTCAGCTATTCCTCTGAGTGTCACCCAACACTAAGGCAACAGTGTACACTCAGTCAAGCAGTAGGGATGAATAAAGATGCTTCTCCCACACTCAATTTTATTTAGCTGTATAGTCAGATGAGTCCAACTGCTGAGTTATCCCTTAACATAGTCTGCTTCCAGATCTACCCAAACCTACCTTAGCATCACTAGGATCAGTTTTTTCTACAGAGGTCACACTGGGATTCCTGTGCTCAGCTGCTAATGGCTGTGGTGCACCAGGTCCTGCTGACGCTGTGTACAGCTCCATTTGCCACTGGCTTGCTGATAGTCTGCAGCTGCTTTAGGTGGTTCTTAATTTTTATTCTGGTTTGGTGATACAAGCAGTCTACACAAACCATACTTCACAGAAGTAAGATATATTTGGCATTATTTCCTTCTTCTCAAATAGCCTGTTTCCCCAGAGTGGGGTCATCCTAGTGAGGCAGATTCAAACATTTGCTTAATACATAAAGGTGCCCTTGCTGTTTGTCTCAATTCAGTTTTATTTCTGTCTTTAAACAGAGTTTTCAATAGTAATGCACCAGAATGCTACAAAACCTACATACCTATGAGAGTATCCTTTGCTTGAGTCAGCTCCTGTGCTCTCCAGCAGATATCTTAAGAATTTTATTCACCTTCACTCTATCTTCCTAAAAGGAGTTTCCTCTTTCTGCCCTTCTTCCTTGTCTGCGTGCCTCCAATTTTGTATATCATACCAACAATTCTTTAAAAATTCACACCTCACATTTCCTATAAACACAAATTTCCTCTGAGATTAACATATTTTTGAACAAGGCATCAATTCATCTGAAGACTTTATGAGTTTTTGTTGCCTTTTCAAATTAAATGAAAATATTTGCAATATTTTATGGTAATGGAGAGGTGACACATTCCTGTTTCATCCTGATTAAAATATTTTCTATATTGTGATTGGGCCTCCTGGCTCCATGAGGTTTGCTGGGTATTCTATACTAGTTCTGCTGACAGGTTTTCTTGTACAGCATCTGACTTCTGTGGGAGTTCTTGCGAAATTTGCATTGCTCGAACAAAAGAATTTTCATTATCTGCACCCTTAGAATGCCTGCCTAAATTAGCATGGCATCCAAAAAACTAAGCTTGCCAGCTTCTGCTATTCACGTTTTTGTTTTCCAATAGGTATGGAGATTTTTGTCCCTGGCTCTCAATTTTTTAAGAAGTTGGGAACAAAAGAGAGAAAACAGAGGGAATTCCCCTATGAGTACATGTAATTTTCCAGATAATAACAGAAGCTTGACATTTTTCATAATCACTGTACCTTGCACAGACATTACAACTTTGAATGGCCCCATACAGAGCAAAAATTATACCCCAGTCTTGCTCTTATGTTCCAAACTTCAGTTAAAACCTTTTGTACAGAGCCCATGCAACCTTATCATCAAAGCTAAAAAGGCAAAATCTTCATAACATATGATTTAAAAGAATATTAGAATTTAGTTTTCATTGACTCAGAACTCCTTTGTAAATTACTGGTTTAGGGTAAAAAACAGATTTTCCATTAAATCTGGATTTGTGCAAAATCAAGATCCAAAAGGATGTGATTAAATGTTTTAGAATTTCACATCATTTAGGAATATTTTAGCAACATCTCTATTGAACAGTGACCTATTATTCTGTATTTAAGGCTCAGAGAGCCCTTCTATTGATGTGTTGACTACTAAAAGAATTATTTATTGTGAATTTTTCACGTTATAATTGTTATATCTTTGTGATGTTCTTGCTAACTACTGCAGGCTCTTTTGGTGGGGATTTTGGTGTTAGTTGTGGGGGGAGGGGATGATTTATTTTTCCAGATGAGCTTCTAAAAGAAGTCTGTTGTATTACAATTGATAACTGTAATTATTGGGCAAATGGATGGAGAAATTAATAAGCATTGTCATTGTCTTAAAGAATAAGAATGTTACAAAAACATGCACATTTAGAAGGATGAAGGTAGACTGCTAGGAGGTTTACTTTCAGCAAACGAGATTCAAGTAAATAAATTAGTTTTCATTCTTAATGGACATATTTATTCTCATCATTGTCATGGTAAAGGCAGCATGAAGTCAGCAAAGAGAGGTCTGAGAATTGGTAAAGCCAGGAAAATGCTTTTTAGAGATTTTTGACTCAGAGGCTTGAGGGTAGACAAAACCAGATGCAGCCTTTATTAGGCAAATTACAATTAGACTTTTAGGAGTGCTTGAGGCATGTCTGTTTGGTCCCATGCCTTTTCTCTTACCTGTATGAAAGAGGATCACTGTCTGTCCCAGCATCCCTACAGCAACAGTGGGAAAGAGATCGTGACCAGCAATTCTGCTTGCCCTAACAGAGGAAGGGTGGGCTACAACTCTGTCTTACATAAGACCAGCTGTGGGATTCAAGCTGTCAGACAGTCTTGTCATCCAAAATATGTCGAAGTTGCCACTTTCACATCAACTTTCCCAGTGAGTCAGAGCTTATCTGACATCCCCCACTGATGGTCAGAGTCTGACTTACAGCAGACTGTGTGTTAAAGTCACCACAAAATCCCATGCAAGTTTTTCACCAGCCATAGTGCCACAGTTTACAGAACAAGCTTTGAATAAAGGATTTTTATTTTCAAACTTATATTAATGCCCATGAAACAAGGTCAACAGAAATCACTGCATTTCTAGAAAGAGCACTGCTCATTACCACTAATCACAAAAATGAATCATCTGCAAGCTGCCTGCACTTACGACTGTCTTGCTTATCTTATTGGATGGCACAGTGCCTGCTCATGTGTTGTTTAGACGTAGTATAGGGAATAGGTGTCAAAAAAAAAGATTTTACCAGGATAATTTAAATAGAACAACAACTGTTATCTTGTTAGCAATAATTTCCCTTTTGGTGACTGAACAAGAAAGCATTATTCTCCCATGAAGCTTTCCAGCCTGCCGGCACCTGCTCCCTGGTTCAGTATCATGAAGTTTAGTCAGACAGGCTCCTGGACTGCTGTCTCTGAGATGGGGCCCATTCTTGCCAGGGATACCAGAACATCAAGAATATGTTTTCATCTTACTCAAATTGTAATTCCTGCTTTGATATCAAAGACTAGGAAAGTACAGAAGAGGAAATGTTTCCTAGCCAGCAGTTTGGATTTTTTTCCTCTTCTGTCTCTTGCTGAAGCTAATTCTCCCCAAAGTACTTCATGTTTTCAGCTGGACAAAATGTTCTTAACTTTTTGTATTAAAGTTTTTGGATGTTCTGTAAGATCCATCTAGAAGGGGATTTCTAAAAAAGCCTGAGCATACCCATTGCCTCTGTTTTTAAGCACTCTGAATCAGTTACGAGAGATACACCGATTGTCTCCTTCCAAAGGGGTCAAATAATTGCAGGAATTTGAGTTTAATTAGCCCTTTCTGCCTGTTTTTTTTTTTTCTTTTCAAGTAAGTCAGAGCTGTAAACATGAAAATAAACAATTCTTGCTCAGTTTCTCATCATAGTGTAACACAGTCCAAACCACTTCTCAACTCCCACTCAACATTCAGAAAACAGAGCATCTCACACGGAGCACCTGCCATCTTGCAGAATAGTGCCATATGTGATTATCTACAAGATTTATGTAGAGATATAACACCAAACTTAAGACAGAGAGGAATGTTTCCTCTTACTGGAGGCTTTGGTTAGACACTGAATAAAAATTGTGCAGGTGTCTACACGATCCCTTTTTTTGTCTTGCCTCTTATTTTAAGCATTGAAAAGCATAAGATCAGAAAAGTAAGACTGCAATTAGGTTAAAAATACTTCAGCAGGGATATGAATTATTGCAGTGTGCTACCATCGCTTTGTTTTTGGCTTCATAATCCAATCATATGTCTCGAAAATGTCATTTGTTTAGTCATTTTAAGCATGTTCTGTTTCTAAAACAAAATGTCGATTTTTATTTTCTGTATCTCAGAAAATATGTTAAAAATATTTTGGCAAATTAGTTTCCATTTCAGTTAGCAAATTTGTCCATACAGTACTCAGGCATCCAAGTTTATGATGAAAGCCTGTCTAATGAGTTTTGTAAACTTTTAAAGAAGATCCAGAGAGAGGTCTGTATGTATTTGTTTCATAAACTGCAGGAGTAAATGTTCTAAACTGTATGTATTTAAGGAGCTGACTGAAATACAGAAAAATTCATGACATTTTCCTATGAATCATTTAATTTGTTGTCGTTATGTTGGAGAAAAAAAAAAAGCCCTCCGAGTTTTTTTTTAACAGTAGCTGCCACCAAAACTGACTTCTAAGGAGAATTCATTAAAGTTTCTCCTCACATTTATTCTAAAAAAAGTTAAGGAAATAATGATGCTATACTTAGTGGGGATAATAAGAATGAATAGTACTATTCATAATCTTCATATCTATCGTGCATTAGCATATGAACAAGAGATATCTAATATTTTCAGCTACTTTCTTTATTCTCTCTCTCCTCTTTGTGTATTGAGTTTTTACATCTCAGTTGACTATGATGACTAGCTAAATATTGGTATAACTAATCTGAAATATTTTATCGTTCTGGAAGTCAGATGTGTCATCCAACTGACCAACTGGAGAATTCCTTGGAGTGTGGTTGTATAACAACCACAGAAGACTAATTAATTAAAATAATTTAAAAGGAGAAGATAGGTACAGCCTTTGCTGTAGTCCCAAAGCTGCAGTAATTTATCAACTGGAAGCAGTGTTAACAGGGACCTGAGTTAATTGATTGAAATGAAAAAGACTTCATACGCATCTTGAAATTTTAGCATGATTCTCTAGTGTTATTCATCTTGGTGACAGAGAAGAACTTTCCTGATGTTCTGCTGTTAATAAATACTGTTTAATTCATCTAAAGTTATTGCTGGTAGAATGCTCTGTTTCTAAATTTAAAGAGCTTAAGCAGATGTCCCAAGCACAAAGGAAGACCTGCTCAAATATTCTCAAATGATAAGTCCCAAATGTACAGCTACACAGATTCCATAGCTCAGGGAGAGGAAAATAGTTCAAATGGGTCTTTGAAAGAATGGAAAAGTAATGTGGTTCCTGACCTGCAAACAGAACAATGCTTTTGATTTTGATGAAAATCTTAATGATATTTGTGTTAACACTACTTTCACTCTGCTTGAGACTTGTCCAGGCTCGAGTCCCATAAGCATACAAGAGCACAGGGCTTGTAAGAGAAAAAGAATTAACAAAATGGAAATCTGTAAACTACATCAGTGCCAAATTGAGCTGGTAGGTGGCAACATGAATCCAGTCTTGCGTATTACAGAGGAGGTGAGAAAGGCAGCACAGTTTCTTTAATCTCACGCTTTCTCTTCCTGCTCGTAGGAAGATCCCAAGTGGTTTTCTCACAAAAAGACATCCAACTCTTTCCAACTGGTTTCTATTTTTTCCTAGGGAATGAGGCAAGTGGGAGGAAAGAATACAGCATTGTTCTGCATCGACTGTAATTTTTTCAGAAAAATTGTTTTACTTCATAAAACATAGTGTCTTCCAGTCTAAAACATTTTGTGGAAATATACCAGCCTAGATCCAGAGGTCCACAGGAAGGAAATAAATTTTCAGAGGAGGCAAATTATAGTCCCAAAAGATACGGGGCAAGTTCCAAAGGGAAATTTATATGCTGCAATGCTCAGTGCTACAGCTGTTGGTGGCCTGGTGCCAGTCCCAGGTGTAGAGCAGCTTCAGGAGTGGCATTTGCACCACTGGCTCAGGCACATATGCTTTCCTTGTACTGAATGTACTGAACACAGGGAGCTGAGGATGCTGAGGAGGTGGGAGTAAGCCACTAAAGGTGCTGGGAAGGAATGTTTCTGAAGGCATGTAATTCTTTTGTAGAAAGATGAAGTTTCTCACTTATTTTTCCCTAATGTCAAGATGTTCAAAATGTTATTTTTGTTAACCAATTTCACCTTCATGAGGGTAAAAGAAGAGTAGACTTCCTGAGTTAGACTGTATGTAACATGAAACAATTTCAGACAGATGATGTTCAGCAATAAAAAACTACTTCTATGTGTTGCATAGCCTCTGGGTGGCCACCAGGTACCCACTTATCTACTCTATCACTCCCCTTCCTCAACTGGAGGAGAAGGAAAATATTAAGAGAGCATCATGGCCTGAGCCGTGTAAACCCAATACAATCTGCCATGCCAAAACTAAAGGAGGAAAGAGAGGGGTAGGGTTAAATAAAAAAAAAAGGAACAGAATGAAACTAACAAACAGAACACTCAACAAATAACAAAAGCAAAGAAACAAAAAACTGCAAGCAATGTATCAAATCTGGGGAGGGCAACAACCATTCATTTGACCATCTGCTCTGACTGGTGAAAGGCTGAGGGCCTGGAAAGGATGAGTGGCTGAAGCTCTGCCTTCCAGCATAAATTCTCTTGTGTTCCTTCAATCCACTCCACCAGCTTGCTGTATTCCACTCTGCTGGCATGGTTGAGGGACGGAAAGGAGGAGGTGAGTCATCAGTGACATGCATTGAAAGTCTGCAGTGAGGAGTGGCTACACCACAGAGTAAATACACTCCCCCGTGCTCCCCACACAGCGGTGCCCCAGATGCCCACAGCACCCCAGCTCACCTCCCCAGCTCTGCACTGTTGCCTTAGACAGCTCAGGGAATAACCTGTCTCTCACATTGGTTTGGAGTTGAGGGATGGCTGAGGGCACATTCCTGGGGACCAGGACAGTTGGACATACAGGACTGCCCGGCCAAGCAGACTCAGCCACTGACAGCATCTGTCTGAAAATGAACAAGCCAGGTTTGGATGGGGCTTTGAGCAAACTGGTCCAGAGGAAGGTATCCCTGCCCGTGGCAGGGGGTTTGAAACAAGGTGGTCTATAAGATCCCTTCCAACCCAAACCATTCTTTTATTCTATGATCCTATAAGCACGTCTCACTCTGAAGGTGTCAGTATCAATCAGAGCCTGAGCTCTGAGGTGGAGGGGGGGGAGTGAATGTGTGTTAGGAGTTTATTTTCACTTCAGTCAGCAGCTTCTACATCAGCAGTCTGGCATTAGAAATCCAGGTTTAATTGGTGAATAACCTGCCAATCACATTTTAAAAATGCACTGGAGGTACTTTTAAATTTTTGCATTCTTGAAATATTTGTGAACTTTTTCACGTATCTTTTAGCCTATCTCTCTCTTATTACTTGAATAAAAGAAGTGGGAGGATGAAAAAGAGAACAGCAAGGGCTTGAGAATCTTGTTACAAATATACAGAACATCATCTGTAGGTGGTAATATAAAAAATTGCAAGAAATGTTCCTCTCTGTTACTGTATATAGATATGCCTGGTCAAAGTCTGCCACTACAAACACCAGGAATATAACCACGTTGCTGAACATCATTATCCTGCTTTCTCCAGTAACTTCCTTAGTTAGTCTGACGTTCAATTCCTTCAGTCTTTCTGAGTTTTTTTGGCTCTCTCAAGAATTAATTTATCAATCACTGGCTTTTGCAATCACATGCTCATTCCAGCTAAAATTGCACAGGAAAGTTGTTGTCTGAGTTACTTAATCTGTACTTTAACTCGTCTCTCTTGGAGTCAGTCAGATCTCAATCTGAATTGTGATCCAGTGTTTGCTTTAATTGCAGCCACCTGGATGGTTTTGGTCTTATTCTTCCCCCTGGCTTTTCAGACCACTGCAAAGTTGTCTCATCCTGTTTATCATTTTTGGTAATCTTTGTCCTGCTTCTTTTTTTTTTTGCTTGCCTCACCAGTTTGGTGACATTCTATTTTCAGAAATAAGTTAGTCAGAAGTAAGAACTCAACCCTTCAAACAGCATTTCATCAGGTAAGTATCCAAAAAAATTTACTAAAGCCTGCTACCAGTGCTGAAATATAAAAGAAACCTTTTTCTATCACTTTAAGATTAGCCACGAGAAAATAGGATTGTCTGGAAAGACATTTTTGCAATGAGGTATTGATTTTGAGGAAGTTTTTTCAATAGAAATGTTTACGAGATCCAAGGCAGTCCGGTGACTTCTGATGGCAGATTGGAATAGAGATCAGAAATGAAAATCTGGTATTGATCTGAAAAAGATGTCTTCAGAAGGGTGCCATTTTTGAAACCAAAAAGATAGTATATTGTTCCAATGCAAAACACTAACCCATTTCCAAATCTTAAGAGCTCATAAAATTGCCAGACTGTTAGTTGCTAATGAGTTACATGTCAAGAGGGACTCGTGGTTATGAAGACTAGATGGTTTTTTACTCATTTTTTCCTAACAGAATGTTCTCTCTGAAGAGGGGAATCCCTGAATGGCCAGAAGCAGTGGTGTCATCTCTGTCACAGTGTTTACAGAAAATGGCTGGTGATGCATAGTCCTCATTCTCAAGGCAATGGCACTTTGAAGGCAGTGGAAGATTACTCCGTCTACTAAAAGCACTCTCAAGTTCAAGGCTGGCTATGAGCCCAGGCAAACCACGCTGCTCCCCAGGAGAACAGACTGTTGGGGCATCAGCACAGCAGAGGCTGCGATTCCTATTTCCCGCATTTCCGAGCCATGGGAAGCCAGGCTGGCTGCTGCCACTGCCCCTGCAAATGCAAGGCGTATGCAAAATAGGCTGTCCTTGGAGGAGGATGGGGACACAGGATGGGAGCACCAGCAGTTGCTGTGTCTACATCCCTGCAGATGTCTGGAAAAAACAGGACGTGCAAGATGGATTTCTCAGGGCTCTCACATTACATTTGTCTCCCCCAGCTTTTCCTGTGATAGGAACAGGATCATCATGGTTTTGTTTTAGGTCAATGAAATTCAACTTTCCTGGGAAGCCATAGGCAGCTCTGATGAAGACCTAACATCATCATTAGGGACAAAAATAGTGTGGTGGGCTGACCCCAGATAGCAGCTAAGCCTCCACCCAGTTGCTTGCTTGCGCTCCCACAGCAGAATGGGGGAGAGAATCGCAGGGCAAAAGTGTGGAAAACTCATAGGCTGAGATAAAACCAGTTTGATAAGTGAAGAAAAATAACAAAACCAAAAGCAAGAGGTGCAAAGGCAATCTCTCACCAGCTCTCACCAACAGACTGGTGCCCAGCCAGTCTCAGAGCAAGAGCTACTTTCCCGGGCTGTAATCCTGAGCGCAGTGCTATAGAGGAGGGAACAGCTCTTTATTCAGTTCAGGTCATGTGTCCTGACTGAATCTCCCCCAAATACTTGTGCACCCTCAGCCTACAACAGCTAAACTACTGATGTGCTATCAACACTGCTCTGGTCACAAATCTAAAGCACATCACCCCATGGGCTGCTTATCCCAAGGTAATTCCTCCCCAGCACACTTAGGAGCATCACTGGGAATTTTCAGGGAGACCTTTATCAAGGCTAGGAAGTAGAAAAAAAGTAGTAGTTTAGGGCAAAAGCTTAAAACGGGGTTAAAATAAAGTTGAAATATGTTATGGTCTGGTTTTTACCACATATGGCAATACAGAATCCCTTCTATGGTTCGGAATATCACAAAGTATTTTTGTAAATCTTTTTTCCTTTGTAAAGTTTGAATGCACTGATATATACTTTTGCTAGCAGTTGGAAATTGGATTAGCAAGGACCAAAGTTTTCTGGGTTTGCAAATAATTATTTTATTTCCCTTACTGATATGGCAGACCTTTTTTTCCTGTTTCTTCAAAAATGAAAATATTCTCACTAAAAAAGATCCATTTGCTTTTATTTTTGCATGCAGTTCAGTTCAATTTTTCTTTATAAATTTTTGATCAATGTGGTAAAACATTTGGAAAACTTTTTTTTTTCTCACTCCTGAGATTTTTTGATGTGTGGGGTTTTTTTGGGTTTACATCTTTCTCCAAAACATTGGAAGATGTACTGTGGACATATATCATAGTAAACAAATGAATAAACTCTTTGCATCAGGCACTTAACATCACAACAACCCACTTACTTGTCTCTTGAAAAATTCACCAATAGCATCACTGACATTGCTAGTTGCTATTTCCTTTTCCCAGTAAATGTTTAAGAAGGGTGCTGAAAAAATAATTCTGTCTTTTCTTACATAAAGGAAAGGGTTTAAAAAATTCCTAGGCCCCCAAGAGACATTAGACCCTGTATTTGAAGCCTGTGTAGGTGGCATTACTCTCAGAGTAAGGCTTTTATTCTTCAAAATGTGTTTTAACAGGAGCTCTCTTTGGGGACCATTTTAAGGCAATGAAACCAAGCAAAGCCTTGACAGCAACTTCGCTAAGTATGGATGGGCCCATCCCAGGGACGAGAGCAATTCTTCCTGTTTAGTCTATCTTTTGAAGCTCTCTCTTCTCCTAATCTTCTGGCAATACTCTAGCTGTCGCCTTTGAGTAAATCTTGCAAAGATTTTTTCCCATAGTAGAAATAAACCTCGTGTTCCTTAGGAGTGGAGAAATGTATGCAGGTAGGCAGCCAGGCAATCTCCCTGGCGATGCAGTGCCTTGCCTCAATTGAGGGATGCTGCGTGCTCAGCGACTGTCAGTACAGCTTCTCCCAGGAGCTTTAAATTGCTCTCTTGAAACCCAATTGCAGGGGCTAGTTGTCTTCTGTTTGAGTACGCAAGCTGAAACAAAGCAGATAGCAGAAGGCCCAGCTAAACTCACTCACTCTTAGCTTCAAATCCTAACAGTTATGTGGGGCAGATTTACTTAAACAGAAATGCCACTTAAGAGAATTTGTAAAAATTATACCTATTTGAAAAATGTGGATCCTTCCAAATACTTAAATGTACCATAAAACTTTGCCTGATTAACCCTCTGCTTTATCCAGGTTCTGAAGCTTCATCCCATATAATTTCATATCTCATCAGGACATAGCTTTGTAGAAATCCCTTGGGGAAAGTCCAGCTTCTTATCAGGTCTGTTAGAGTCCTTTGAATTTTTTCCTATGTTTTTACGGACTTAATCAGAAAAGCTATTTTATCTCTCTTCTTATATGCAATAAAAAACTATTCTGAGGATGAATAATCTGCTTTGCTAATGAAGTTTCAACTGTCTTACTTTGATAAGCATTAATAACACGTTTGTCTTGTTACTTGATATCTAAGAAACTTTTTATTATTTGTCATACAGTCCAGTCGAGCTACTGTTAGTCATCATGAACAACTGACTTAGCTATGGAAAAAAGTGTACTTTTAAAAATCTGGTGGTATGTCAGCATAGAAACATGAGGACATTGTACTGAGAGATAAGTTTCTCATGCTTTAAAGGAAAGCCAAGATACTACCTATAGCATCTACATTATGGAACAAAGCATATTTATTTATTATGTAAGTTCTTCCCATTTAAAGTACCTCTTCAGAATGGCTGTTGTGGACAATGGCACCAGAAAAAAATGAGTGAAAGGAATCACATTTCTTGTCACAGCACTGGGAGAAGACATGTAAAGGTAAAAGGTGTAAGTTTCATTTCGGATGACATGCCTGAGAACAGGAACAAACCTGTGTGAACCATCCCTTTCCTGTTTCTGGCAATCACTGGTGTAAGTTATGAGACCTAAAAGAGTGCCTCCTCTTTATATTTGATGTACAGGGCTTCAAAATTACTAGATTCTTGGTAAGTGTTCTTTTTCATACAAAGGCACAAAGTTAATTGGAATTGCAATTCTATTGGTGGTGGATTTGTTAAATTATTTGAAAAAATCCCAAACAAAACACTACTGTTGACTACTTTTTTATTTTCTGGCAATGGGCTGTATGAGTGAAATACTAGTCCTGATTGTTGTCTTCATCATATAATGAATTATGAACAATTGGCTGGGGGTTTTTTAATGCATTTTTTTTTTCCCAGTAAATGCCTTCCAGAACTTTCCTGACCAGGGAAGCTCAGAATTTAAAATGTCTCTGTAAACAAAAATCTTTCTATATGCTCCCTACAACAGATTTATTTTATTTTCATTTTTATTCCAATGCTTGTTTGACCACTCTGTTCTTGCACTGTATGATGTTACTGAGCTACCAGTGAGACCTGCAACATCAATGAAGTGGGGTAAACAAAAAAACCCCAGTCCTATTCCTACAAAGAAAAAATTTCCTCTGCAAACCATCTGATCCCTGAAGACTGTATAAATATCTACAAGCTACTCTGGAGTGGTGATTTTGTATGTACAATACAATTACCACACCAGCTTGTCACATTTCATTTACTATTACTAAGATTCAATATTTAGACTGTGTCAGTTCTTAGTCTGCAGAGGCATTCTGCTAACACAGGGCAGAACAATACTGCAAAAAAATTTAAAACAAGTAAGAAAAAAGCAATCGGTTGCCTTATAAATGCAGATGACACATAGCAAATGTGACTCTGGAACAACATTATTTTGTTAGGAATTAAACCAATATTCCATGTCTTAAACATGGATTTCACCTCAGCTATTCCATTTTCCGGAATCATTTGGTATGACTTGAAATCAATTTGCTGTACAAATGAATGCTTTATCATATTCTTTTTCATATACCTGTAGGACTTAACATATCTCTTTTAAAATGTCCCTTGCTGTCTCTTCTTTTATAGGTCTCTGGTCAGGTTTGCCAGCTTATGTAGCTGTCAGTGCTCATGTGCTGTAAGCATAGCTGTGTCCCCAGTGCTTCTGCAAAGACTTGGGTTTGGGGTGACTCCAGGCTTTTAGGCGTATCCAGCCAGCAGCCTATCAGCCTCCAGTCTGCAGGAACATAGGAGCTGCTGATGCTCCTTTTTAAAATCAAAATCTTTAGTTTTTTCAAGTTAACATCCTGAACTAAATGTTGGTTTTGCTTTAATTTTATAATTAATATACTTGCAAGCACTTGCATACTTCAAGCAACATTCTACTAGGTTGATTTTTTTGTCCTTAAAAACTAGATTTATTTCCCTAAATATTCTTATCCAAATGTTCATATCATAATCATCAGAATTACAACCCCCTAACTATAGCTTCACCATCAGCCACTCAGTGTTAGTTACTGACTTACTGAAGGCTCACAAAATGATTTTTGAAACTTTTGCAATGTAACAATGCTCTAGTGGTTTGCAAAATATTATCAGATATGAAAAAGGAGTAATAGTTTTAAACAGAAAGAGAGTAAGTTCAGATTAGATATTAATAAGAAATTCTTTACTGTGGGGGTCGTGAGGCACTGGAGCAGGTTGCCTAGATCTGTGGACACCCATTCTGGGAAGTGTTCAAGGCCAGGTGGGATGGAGCTTTGAGCAACCTGGTCTAGTGGAAAGATGTCCCTGACAACAGCAGGGGGACTGGAACAAGGTGATCCTTAAGGTCGCTTCCAACATAAACCATTCTATAATTCTATGATTTATTTTTTTTTAAAGACTTGGAGAAAAATAAAGAGACAAGTTGCTCTTCAATGTGTAGAAAATTCAGTATCGGTCAGGCAGGTATTATGTTTTTGATTATGGAATGGAAGAATGTTTTTCAAGATCTCCGTTTTTACCTGGAGAATTATTTAATATCTACTAGAAATGGAAAAATGAGATTTCTCTTTAAATACACCAAGATCCTTTCTATCTGTTTCACAGGTTTCTAACTATTATCATTAATATTATTCGTGGAATAAAGGTATAATTCATGAAGTAATATTTTTGGAAATATTATTCATAGAATAGGAACAACTGGTATGCAATTGTTTTTGCTCGTTCAAGGAAAAGTGCCTTTCTGATTAGATCCCAAACTATGTCACATATTTGCATAATGGCGCATTACATGGCCACATTAGAGACTTGCTGAAAATAACCAGAAGGCAGTGTCTTACTTGCTCTAACATTTGGTTCAGTAGCAAGCTTATCAGTTTAAGGCTAAGCTAGAGAGATACATGCAAATATTCGCTATTCTTAATTCACTTGCTAAACTATCATTTTCCCATCTTGTTTAAAATCTGGCAAAGTTGTGCAGAAAAAAACTATAGGACTTTCTTGCTAAAAAGCTGGTTATGAGTCAGCAAAGTGTCCTTGCAGCAAAAACCAAGAGGACCCTGGGCTGCATGAGGAGGGAAGCATTGCCATCAGGTGGAGGAAGGTGATCTTTCCCCTCTACTCTGCACTGGTGAAACACATCTGTCATGCTGAGTCCAGTTCTGGGCTCTCCAGTAAGAGAGAGACATGGACGTAGTGGAGCAAGTCAGTGAAGGGCTGGTAAAATGATGGGGGGTTTGGAGCAGGAGGAGGCTGAGAGCACTGGAACTACTGAGCACCTATGGCACTATGACTCTCAGTTAAGACAGAATTGATCTGTTTGGGCACAATACAGGGACATGACCTTACACTGATGCTTTTTTCTACACCTCTCCTGACCTTTTTTTCACTGTTCTGATATTTCCACAAATAGGATCATATTCACTGAAGCTACAGAGAATAATTGAGTGTGGAGTAGAGTATTTTAACAGGGATGCTCCATGTCCTTTCTTGAATATTGCCTCTAAAGGACAAATGATCTCTGATTCGCTTCTCTGGGATTAGAAGCTGCCTTCTTCTAGCATGGAAAAGGGGTTTTTTTACATAGAATATAATATTCATTGTGTCTCTACCCTCATAAATTCCCTGGTATTCTTCCTACCTTTCAGAAAATTATTTCTATTCTATACCATGTATAGGTCCTTTTGACTTCTGTTTAACATCATCAATGTTGGTCCCAATGTCAAATTACATAGGCTAGATGTGTCACATTTGTCTCTGGACCTCTCTTGAGCCCTTCTAGACAGACCTACAGTGTATAATATGACTTTCTCAGTTGGGGAGGGAGATTTTATTTTATTTATTTTATTTTATTTTATTTTATTTTAGTTTAGTTTAGTTTACTTTACTTTACTTTACTTTACTTTACTTTACTTTATTTTCCTTTATTTTACTTTATTTTACTTTATTTTACATTTTTTATTTGATTTATCACTGAGGTGATGCTGGGATTTTGCTGCAGTCCTTAGGAGGAAAGTTGGTTAATGTAGTACATCCAGGCCATGGCTGAAGACTGCATGGATGTTCAGTGGGGATAAACTTCCTGAAGTTGAGCTGCAGGACTGTGTAGGGTAGACAATAAGACAAGAGGCAATGGGCAGAAACTGATACGCAGGAACTTCCACCTGAAAGTGAGGAAGAACTTCTTTACTGTGAAGGTGACTGAGCACTGGAACAGGTTGCCCAGAGAAGTTGTGGAGTCTCCATCTCTAGAGATATTCAAAAGCCGTCTTGATACAATCCTGAGTAACATGCTCTAGGGAATCCCTAATTGAGCAGGGAGATTGGACCAGATGAACTTTACCCACTGCATCTGGTGAAACCCTCTGCAGGTCCTGGTACCCACTGGAAACATTTCCCGATTATCTGTGTTTCCTGAACTTTGCCTTGCACTGCCCAGAGATTGCTGGTTGGCCTGGACCAAAACTGCCATGATGCAGAACAAGCCTTCTGGAAATCAGTAATTTGAAGTCCAATTTCACTTCTCCAGGCTTGTTTTTATTGTCAACATGGACATTATCTCAACTAATGGAGCTTGTGTTGTAGCATCAGGAAAGGGTTTTTTTTAAAGTAGACCTTTCAATGCTCTTCTGTATTAAAAGGGACTACAGAATTTTCCTGCTGCATCTTAAAGGCACTGCAGTTTGGGAATGACTTGTAACTCTTGTGAGCTTCACATTAATTTAATATTCAAGCTGTAAACCGCAACAGTCCCAGGCTGGTTTTTAGCTGCACTCCAGTGGTGCAGGTAGAACATGGATGTTGAGTGCTGTTGTAACTAAAATAATCTTTTCATCATTTATCAAAACATGTTTCATAATGGACTATACATAAAAATGCAGAGAAATAATTCATGGAAAATTAGTTACATCTGAATAAAAGTTTCAAAATCAAAAAGAGTAAAAGAGATCTAAACTCAAAATCAGTGACTGGAGCTATTTGTAATTTCAAGGGTACTGACAGTATTTATTCCAGCTGAATTTGATTTTCCTCTAAAATTGCTCCACTGAGTTTATAGATTGACTTTCGACCAAAACCCAAAACTGTGTCCACACATCTTACTTTATAGATTTTCCTTTCAAATTGTTGTTTCTGGGAAGATTTAGTTGTTGAGTGTCGGATGGACAAGTTTTGCTTCTGTTTTTTCTTAAGGTCATTTTCATTAACATTTTGAAATATCATGAGACGTACTTTGATTAAAAAAAGAAGAAATTACTTATCAGCCAAGACTTATTTAAATAAAAAGGGAAAGAAAAATAAGCACTTATATAGTACACCTAACTAAACTACATTTCTTTATCATGTTAATTAGCATCTTTGGAATTCAGATGAAAGAAATTAAGACATTTCATGGTTTATATTTACAATGACAGCTTTATTTTGAAACGTAAAGGATCAAATTTGCAGTTGTCTTAGTCATGCCCTCAAAACCAGTGTATCACTTCTTTAGTAAAAGTTATGGCTATAGTTCGATATTCCTGGGCTTGAAACTCTGCTCTTGGAACACTAGTCCAGCCTGTGCCTTCCTACCAATAAATTGATCCTTATACTGGACGTAAGTTAGTGAGAGCTGTGATCAACTCATTACTCTGTGTAAATATTAGCTTCTTTTCTTGCAAAGAGACATGTTTTCTCCCTCTGTAGTTTCAGGAAGACTGGAGGGGAAAGCTCAGAATGATGAGTCTCAGCACAGCTGTCCAAATACTGGACTTGAAGATGTTTCTCTTCTGCTTAGAGCTCTGTCAAGCAGTCAAACCATCTACAGCAAAATCAAATCCCAGACTTCTGTTGTTGCATAAAGGGGTTGAGTTCAGATAAGAGTAAGGGAATAACAGACAAGAAAAAGTGATAAGAATTCTACAGGCTTTAATTTCCTTTCAAATTTTTTTCTTGTCCAAACTGTTGCTAAATTTAAAATTCATTAAAATCCAACCTAGAGCAAGGGACTCATAGGTTTGCCTACATTGTATTGCTTGGGTCTTCAAAAACTGATCTGGAACAAGCATTCTAATAAAGAAGCATAATTTATATTGTCAGGGGAAGGATCAAGATTATGTGTAATAGAAACAGGTCAAACCCTTGTGAAGTTCTTGTGAAAAAAAAATGGATGCCAGACTTCTAGAATTCTTTCAGAATATTCAGAAGGATATTTACTTTAGAAACAGATAGAGGGGAAGTCAGGGAGACATTTCAAACTCTGTTGGTTACTGCTCTCCCACAGAGATTGTCTTTGTTACTGTGTTTAAGTTGCTGGGTTATAGCCAGACTGGCAGATAATGCCTAACTTGCCAAAACCCTGACTGTCTGGCCCTTCAAGATGTATGCAACTCTAGTTGCCAGTGTTTAGGAATGGTGAATTCAGACCAAGGTAGGTATAAAGGCAGGCTATTATGACGCTTGTGTAAACAGGGAGTCTAAGAAAAAATATTAAAAGAGCTTGAATTATTCAACCAAAGACAATAAAGACTGAAGAGATATGCTTTTCGTCCATCAATGCACTGTGGAGGACAGATAAACACCAGGGAAGGAAAAGAGCTACTTAAAGACAATTTTGGCACAAGCTGTCTACATATATATGTTTAAATGAGCCTTGAATAGATTTAAGTGGGAAGTTCAATTGACATTCTTAATTAACAGAGTATTGCAATACAAAAAAACCCTCTCATTTTGAGAAGCTGGGGAAAAAAAATAACGCATTTTAGAGTGTAGTTTGATCAATTTATGAAAGGCATTATGCAACATAGCTGCCTGCAAATCCGTCTTTAGGCACTGGCAACAGTAGGCAGTTACTTAGCTTATCAGATTTATTTACAGGGGTTAGAGAGAAGAAAATTAGGCTCCAGACCTAAGTCCTTAATGCATACTGTCTCAGCTTTTGGCTTTTTATACCCTTAAATATTACAAGCTTCCTGACTACCAGAAGCAACAAGCTAGTACCTTAAATACCTATCATCAGTTTCGCTCTCAGAGGTTTCTGACAAGGCCTCCAGGGTGGGCCAGTATCATATCACAGCATCTCTGGCATACACCCTAGGCTTCTCTTCCCTCACTCCCATGATTTTGGCACAAAGCCCAAAAGTGTATGCACAGTCTTGCCGCTGCAGACCTCAGAGGGGTCTGTTGAGATCGATGGCTATTAAACTCTGCCTAAAAGAAGCTGTGTGCATGCATGTGTGCATCTCTCCTTCAGCCTCCCTCTGTGTTGTCTCTGTGTTGATAAGTGACAACTCTTCACTTCTCCAGCAAAATAGGATTATCAGCCAGAGCGACACAGTCATGGAATCCAGAGAGGGCTGCCAGTGTGCACGCCCACAAGCGACAGTCTCATTGTGAAACAAGATCACATTAATTTGGCAAATTAGATTGCTGTCAAAGATTGAAGATATTCCTGTCCCCATTCCAGATCATGTCTATTTTCCATTACTTCAGCCCAGTCTCATGCTAGGTGGCAACTCAGGCATCACCTCGAGGAGTGTGCCACAATTGTGTCTTGATAGCAAAAGATGTTTTTCCAGTCATTGACTTCTAAATAGTTTGGAAAAAAATTAATTCCCTGTGAATTTCTCTTCTCCTATAAAATGAATTTAAACCTATTTTTGTATTAGGTATTTGAATTTAAACATATTTGTTTTTAGGTAAATTCCCTGATAATACTGAAGTATTCCAATATGAAGGGCCTTGAGGGGAAGTCGTATGAGAAGCGGCTGAGGTCACTTGGTCTGTTCAGCCGGAGAAGAGGAGACTGAGGGGAGACCTCATTGCAGTTACAACTTCCTCGTGAGGGGAAGAGGAGGGGCAGACACTGATCTCTTCTCTGTGGTGACAGTGACAGGACCAGGGGAATGGCCTGAAGTTGTGTCAGGGTTGGATATCAGGAACCGATTCTTCACCCAGAGGGTGGCTGGGCACTGGAACAGGCTCCCCAGGGCAGCGGTCACAGCACCAGCCTGACAGAGTCAAAGAAGTGCTTGGACAATACTCTCAGGCACATGGTGTGACTCTTGGGGGATGGTGCTGTGCAGAGCCAGGAGCTAGACTCAGTGATCTGTGTGGGTCCTGTCCAACTCAGCATATTCTGTGCTTCTGTAATATGGCAATATTTGAAATGTGAGCAGAATAATAAAGAGTGTAGAACTAATAGAGTAACGAGTAGTGAGGAGTGCTTCTTGATAGCTATTTCTTTTGGTAGAAGAGCCATCTCTTACAAAAACTTGCTCCTTGATCATTAGCTCTTATTCTTGTGCTGTCGGTTTATGCTGGCCTGGCTGTTGGGCAGCTGCACAGTGAGTCAACCTGGGATCTGAGCAGGGTTAGAAAGAACATGGGAAAATGTGAATGCATTTGCTGAACTGTTTCACTATGTGGCTGCATGGAACTGGGGTAGGAACAAGTGAAGGAAGGAACAGTAGTGGCTTAAACAAGACTTCTGCTTAAAGAATTAGTCGTTAACCTACACCTTGAGGTGTAACTGAACTGTTCAGTATGAAAATCATATGGAGGCTGAGAGAGAAGTAGAACAGTAGATGATCCACATAAAAATCCTTATTTACGGGGAAAAGGGTGGGATGGAGGCTAGTAAAGTTGGCAGCAAATGAAGCAAAAAGGGTGCTGTAAAGGGTGAGAAATAAAATGCAAATGAAAAATTATTGCCAGAAAATAGGATACATCAGTATACACAATGTTTATGGCACAGGAAAATTATATATCCTTCTAGAAAATAGAATGAAAAAGTAGCAAGTGAAAGATGCCTTGAGGATTCCAGATACAGCTACTGTTAGTAGAAATTGGATTGTATCTCATGTATGGATAATTGGCCTCAATGCATTTCACACAGAAGTACATTTACTGTTAATCCTATAATGAATGTCTTTGGCATTCAATTTTATCTATTTCTTCATCTGCCTGAGAATTATTTACAAAGTACAGGCTGGTATTTTATGCAGAAACTGAAGATGACAGGAATTTTCAGTACCAGGCTTGGCATGAGCAAGATACAAGATTTCTTTAAAATACTTATTCAAGAAGCCAGGGAACGGTTATCAGATTCACTGTCCCTTTAAAATAACAATTCTGTGAATAGTACTTAAAATCATCCTTTATAAAACAGTCACTTCTTTTGGGTAAACAGTTCTGTGAGACTAACTGCAAGTAATTCACCAGTAGATACATAATTATATCTATACATCCCACGATGACTTCATGTGTGGTAAATATCATCCAGGAAATTAACAAAGAAATAGAATTATATTAGAAATTAAGTGTAACTACAGTGTCTTAAAATCACTTTCTGAAATCATGACTCCCTGGTCTGTACATTACAGGAGTTTGACAGTCCAGGTTATAACTTGGAAAATTATTTCTACGCCTCTGTTTTATGTAAATTACATCCTCTTCTGGGCTCAGTAGTTTTGGCACATTTTATCACCCTGAGTAGGTTGGAGTTTGTTAGTTTTCCCTCCTTAAACTAAGGCTGGAGGTTTTTATGAGTACTCCAGTAGTACATTAGGCTTTTTTTTTCTTTCTGTTCATTTTAAGATGACTTTTCAAAACAGAGACAGTAGTGAAATATGTCTCTTGTAACTGTGCAAGGGCTCCTCAGGACTAGAATATCTTATCAAATAGTTTCTGAAAATCTGGCACACTTTCAAGAACAAAGAAGCAGCATAAACCAGCACCCTATCTAAGGGCCTAGTGGTTTAGAGTATTTAGAGGCATTAATTAGTATGGTGCACTGGGTTTTAATTCATACCACACATTTTGGCTTTGAACTGTGGAGAATGCTTTAAACATTTACATCTTAAGGCAATCAGCACTTCAGACACGAAACACATTAAGCAAGGTAGCCAGGTTCTAAAGAGTAGTCCATTTAGAAACAGTGTCAGGATTGTGGTGGTACACTTTTGGAAGTGATTTGTAGCCTAGGCATAATAGCAAAAGCCTAAAAAAACACAATTTAGGAGTGAAAATAAAGGAATTAACACTTTTTAAGTGTTCTGCTATTAATTTGCAAGTCCTTCTTAACCATTCTTCCCAGACAGAAGCTGGTTTGGAGCTGTACTGCAGCAGACATCGCAGAGCTAAAAGCTCTTAACAAAGATGTAATACAGTGAGGGATGCATTGTACCAAGAATGGAACACAGTTTACATACCCTTCCACTAAATCCTGGTAGGGATGAACTTTGATAGCTTTGTAGAAGTGTAAGAACTGCTTGAAAATGTGGTAACATCTCTAGTAGTAAATAAAGCAGGCCAAGGGCTGGTCTCTGTCCCTGGGCCACCTGGCACAGCATGTCCACAGGACTGAATTCTCTTGCATCCCAAAAAAAAGAGGCAATATGCATACCACCTTCAGGATGTGGTCACCTGCTCATTGTAAATCTATGATATCACGTAGGAGAAATGCCACCTGGCCTGGGGCAAAACCATAGAGCGTGATAGCAAATTATCAAATGCATGCAAACATGCAGACAGGTCCAGCGGCCCGGATTGTGTATCGGTACAGACTTAGCCAAAGACTACGGTGGAGCAGATGCCTAGAAACAGTAGAATTAAAGACAGCAGAGAAGGCATCTGAGGCAGTAGATATAATTAGGTTTGGGTTGGATAAGCCATTTCTTCACTGAGGTTCATAGGATTCGGCATAGGTTTGAGGTTCGAAAAAAAAACCAGGGTTCAAATCTTCGATGGTGTTTAAGAAACATTAGAAAAGTAAGTAAGCTCCAAGTGTTTGGACATATTTCCCTTTTTAATGGAAAAGATTGATTTTGTGAAGTGTTAATGACATTTAAAGTGAGAGATGACTGCTGCATTTTCTTTCTTGGCTCCTACTGTATATCTGCTGAGATATATGGTATATAATTGGCAAATACCTTCTAAAAGCAAGGTGATAAACAAATATATGTGAATCACCAACCCACAAGCAATCTATCAACAGGATAGTGATATATTGGATCACTTTTCAAATCCTACTGCATTTTACAGATATCAAATGATCATGACAGCTTAAGGGTAAAAAAAGGTTGTCCAAGGCTGTAGCTAGTTTCAAATGTCTTTTCCTTCAAAGGTTGTCTTTTCAATTTTTGTTTTACATTCTATTATAATATTACTGCATATTAATGTAAATTATTATATAGTCTGTGGAAAGACCTGTATAAATAGAATCTTGAAATCTGTTCTCCAACAAACACTTATGGGGTTTAGTGGGAGTGGTTAGAGGTGATAGTTTGGTCATATAAGGTTCCTAAAGAATTTGATTGGACTTTGGAATAGATTATGAATATTCTGCATAGAATACTTAAGAAAAAATCTAAGAAGTGTTAAACAACTTATTTTTAGCATCACCAACATTAGTTTTTATTTACAGTTCTACAGATCCTACGGAATTGCATTATGATATTGTTACAACAGCAGAGTTCAAAGGCAGACATTTTGGGAAAGGCAAAAGCCTTCTGTTGTCACAGAATAAGAAATAAATCTCTAGTGCCTTTTATTAAAAACAAAAAGAGAGAGACCAGATCACTTAAAGACTTTGTTTGTTTACCTATGATTTTATATGTTTAAATCTTTGATGGTCAAAACTAAATCTGAAAGTGGCAGGAACTTCTGTAACAGATCAAACGCTGAACTTGTCATGATGGTGAAGTGGGTGCTTGTGCCTTATGCCAGAATAAAATCCAGACGGCTGTGTTTGGCTACACAAAGAAAAGTTGTGTCTGAAAGATGGTCATTCAGACTGTTTGCAGTACCCCAGAGATAAATTCTATTGCTTTTACTGAATTACTGACTCATAAGAAAAATTCAGATGTCTTCTAGTGCTGAGTACCTTAGTGGCTCTAATATGCATCTACTAAAAATGGTGATCATCAATGAATTTCATATAGCTTTCAAAAAAGAGCCTGTTCTGTTATTTGGATCAATTCCAAATATGATTGATGGGTAGAAATAAATATCCCAGTATATTCACCTCCTCATGAGCATGTGCTTTGAGTTGTTTATTGAACAAGCTTCTTTGTATTGCTGCACTTCAGCTATTGAGAAGGACAACACTACCCAAATTGGCATAGCATCTGTTGGGTTGTGCAAAGCCCTACATACTTTTATTTTTGTCACAGAGCTGCCAGCAAAATGTTGATTTTATTTGCATATAAAAACCTGACAAGTGTGGTTTCCTGAAGTGGTCATGTTTTTGGTGTTGATTTGTATCCTTCTGCCTGTGTGAACTGTGTGAGTGTGAACAGGTTACTCAAGACATATAAATTAAAAAATACTTATCATATATATATATATGTGTGTGTGTGTATATATATATGTGTGTGTGTATATATATATATATGTGTGTGTGTGTGTGTATATATATATATATATAAATCAAAAAACATAAAGGCTGTAGTCAGGTCTGCTAGGATAAAACACTATGTTCTGTTTTGCCTAAGATGGAAGCCGGCACATTTTTGGTACCTTTTCTACAGAACATTCCAGCAACATTGCATTCAGAGTCATCCAAAGAGTGAGGCCACCTCCACAAGCAGAGGGCAAATTCCTGGGAGATATTTCAGCAGCACATATCTGTTTGGTATGTTTGGTATGTTTGGCCTGCTCACCAGCTGTCCAGCACACGTAAGAGACTGCAAGGAAGGTGATGCATTTTAACTTATAAATGGGGCTGGGCAGCTACAGAACACTCTGAAATTTTACTTCACCTGAAACCTTTTATAATTAATCAGGTACTTCAAATGTCTTGAGTATGGAAAGATAAGGTTTATTTATAGAATATTTGATTTCGTTCTGCTTACTATACTTTTAATGTAATTGGTAGTATCTAGTGAATAAAGTGAGACTATTTTAGCAATATTTTATTTCAAATTTATCTCTAAAATAAATAATTCAATTCAGTATGCTAGGTTTGGGTTGTTTCCAATAGATAGTTATGAAATATACAGTATGATTTGTAAGTAGCAATTTCCAGCTATGAAAAATTACTAATTTATAAAAGGCTATCTTTACATTTTGCCAGGTATAACTATTAAATTGTTATCAACATTACAGAATTACAGATTTTTTAAAATTTATTATTTTCAGATCAATAGTGTCAAAGAATGGAGAGCATTTATTTGCCTTCCAAAGCACTAAAGAATTTGAAACTGTCATTGGGAGGCAGAATTTAAGCTTTGCTTCATACACATCTTTATTTCTTTATGAATGAAAGCAATTTTCCAACTTACTTTTAAGAAAAAGTTATTAGTAACAGTTTCCCATGTACATTATTCAAAATAGTGTTATTCCTAACATGTAAGCAAGCTCATTTTTTGGAAACATATATAACATGCATTTCATTTGGTACAAGGATTGGTGACATTCTAGTATTCCAGAATGGAAGGTGATTCCTTTCACAACTGTTACAGGCTGAGCTTTGCAGATGGAATCCTCTCCAAAAACTCTTGAAGGGACATGACATCTCTCAGTTGCCCTGAGTCACTTGTTTGTCAGGCCAATAACCTCCCTTCCCCTCAGTGTTAAGGATCATCATGTGACACAGGAAGGCTCCAAATGTTAATCTGCAAGTCTGATTTGCTCAGTCTATATTTGATCTCAGCCTCAGTGTGGTTTTATCCTGTTGAATCGCCTCACTCTCTTGATGTCACTGGAATAACTCCCAAATGACACCAGATTATGCCAGTAAATATAAACAAATGTTCAGTCAGCTTCTGCTCATAGTGAATATGTTGTGAACCTAGGATTAATCCAGTGTAACCCTCTTTTCATTTACAAGAATGGCCTGGCTATTAATGTGTCTTTTCATATGTGTACATATGTGAGACATCTAACAGTCAGTGCTGCAGTTCATTTTTCTATCAATTTCTTAATCCTGCTTCTTTTCCATTATTATTCCTATACCACTTGCAAACTGCTAACCTGTAAGTATTGTTGTTATCTCTTTAATCTCTCTTGTACAAGATTAGTACTTTTTGAATCATTGAGATTTGTCTGATATTCCAGGATTCATTATAAATTAACATCAGAGATCTTTTCAGATTACTGGATGATCCCACACTTTCAGGGGTTTGGGGTTAGTTCTTTAATGCTGATCTTCAGAAGATGTTTCTCACTGTTCTTGACGGAAAATATTCTATTATTTTCAGATGGAGAAGAATTTAACACAGGGCTTTGGGTTACCACTGAAAATCTGAACAACAGGCATCAGAAGTAGGCATAAGGATTGAATCTGTCTGTGGAGCTGGTTGTAGCAGGTTCTGCTTTGGGTGCAGCAGGTTGGCTTCCATCAATCTTGTCTTGGACTGAATGGGTGGAGTCTGTCCAGGAGCCTGAGCAGTAGTTTCTTCTACAAGTGTTTGGTTCTAGAGAGTGCCACCAGACATTCTTTCTCTTCTGCGTGTCTCTTAGAGCCAGATGTCTGCTGTTCTCTAGGAGTCTCAGTCTGTTTTCTGTAACCAGGTTCATTTTTCTGTCCCTGGAATGTTTGAACAGCAGTTGCATGGAGAAAAAAGCAAGAGGAAGTAGCAGTATAAATACATTTCAAAGTTATGACTTAATAAACCTAATAAAGACCCGATGGGATGATTCATCTAGCAGGAACATTAATATAAACAGTCGAATTAGTTCAGGGCATGTAGACAGAGAAAAGGATGTAGGTGTTACCTTATATGTTAATGTACATGCAGGCATCTCTTGCTCTAAGGTTAAGAACAAAGAGGCTCAAAAGTTGTTGCATAATTTCTGAGTACAATTTAAAGGACAAAAAGTGTTGATAGTCTAATGGGAGTTAGCAATTGGACAGCTATCAAGGAAAGCACATGATGAGCCTTTTGTAAGCAGAATTATCCAAACCCCAGCACTCAGTACCATTAGCGTACTTTGATTTCAAAAATCTATACATTGGAGAAGGAATACAGCTGCCCTCAGGCATTTGGCTAATTTTTGAAAAGTTTCAGTGTAAATTTTCTATGTAGAATTGGAAAAAGCAAAGAGAGATGACATTTTCCAAATATGATCCTCCTAATTTGGTAGAGCCTAAACGAAAAAGTAACAGTTAAAAGCAACTCGGGCACTTCTTGAGCAATCATGAAGCAGCAGAATTCATGATAAACAGGAAGAGCTGCAATGTGCTTCAGCAGAGCAGATTATAGGAATTCAGAGAACTAGTAAGTGAGATCCTGTGGGAGACAATTCTGAGAGAGAGTTAAGTGCAGTAGGCAGATCTTTAAAGGAACTGTGTTAAATGCAAGTTTATGCAAAACTATGCAAAAGAAAACTATGCAAAATTGCAAGTTATGACAGTGCGGAGGAAGGGAAGGAGCTGTAGATCGCTCACCAAGGAAAAGAATTTAAAGAAAGATGAATGGATGAACATGTGAGACCAAAGACAGAAAGTCAAAAGCAGAGAGTGAAACCATGTGGTGCATAGGTGATGCATGGTTCTCAGCATGTTGGTGCACCAACAGGTAGAGAAAACTAAAGAAAAACTCAGCCCACTTCTCTTCAGAGTGAAGGACATTTGCAAACAATGCATGGAAAGCTGATAGATTTAGCTCCTTCTTCATTTCACTCCAAAGGTCAGTTGTGAGCAGATGGTATAATGACAAAAAGGGCAAGAACTTAAAAGGGGAAAGAAAACACTTGAAATTACTCAAGGAAATGAGCTGTTTTGTGATCAGCTAGTCCAAAATGATATTCTGAAAATCTAGAATAGAAAAGGTGCCTATCTTTAAAAAGAAATAGAAGAGAGAGGTTAAAATTATAAGACATAGAGTTAATTTCAATTCCTGTAGAAATAGTGGAAAAAATAACATACTGCTTATGGACATTTAGAAAATAGTATATAAAGAGAAAGGACTGGTCAACAAAATCCATGTCAAACCAAAATAATCTCAGTCTGTCATAGGATTATGCTTCACGTGGCTCCACAAAAACAGTTGATACCACATCTTGATTTTAGTGAGTCTCTGGACACGGTCTCCTAGAACACTCTTGTAAGTAAGCTAGGAACATATGGTCTGGATGAAAAGGCTGCAAAGGAAAGAAATCAAACTACAGCAATACATTGAGTGGGGTTTTTTCAGGAATAATCTGTGCTTGTTCCAGAATTAGTTGATATTTTCTTCCATGACTTGGCTGATGGAAAATTGCGGGTGCCTTTTATATCTGCAAATGATACCTAGTTAGGAGGAAATGCAGGTACCAGATTAAAACTCAAAACACTCATGCTAATTTAGAGAAGAGATGTGAGGCAAACCAGGACGGAATTCAACAAGAAAAAGTCTGTGGATCTGTACTTGGACAACAACAGCCATCTATCCAAGCACTGGACAAGAGTGCTCATGTGGTTGTGTGTTTTTTCAGAAAAGGAGTGAGAAGCTCATAGAAAATTATGAGATGAACATGAGTGGTAAAACCATGCATTTCTCAAAACCACTTGCCATCTGCATTGTGGTGATAAACTCGGTGGAAAAGAAATCAGTTTCTAGCTCCCTGGTCTCTCTGCCTGCCCTCGTTTGACCCCACCTCCCTTGCAGTTTGGTGCTGGGCATTGGTGAGATCCTGTGACATCTCAGACTGCAGATATCCTCATGAGCAACCTGTGCACTATCTCCTTTTGCTTCTGGTTTACTAAAGTCCTAAACTTTTTAAATTTACAACAGTCAATTCTATGGAAAACATGCTATTCCTATATCTACGCAGTAGCTTAGTCCTGCCTAGGAGTGGTAGTATCCTGTAATTGTCCTACTGAGTAACAATGTCACTAGTGTGTATGACAAAGAGGGCCTTATAACTGGATTCAGATTTGCTGAAAAGCACATGGTCTTTAAAAAAAAGTGTATAATTTCATTATTAGAATTACTTAAAACTTCTCGAAATGAGTTTACTCTTTATTTTTTTTTCCTGCTCAAGGCTTGTCTTTGAGCAGTTGTTTACCATCACCTTCCACAGCTATATCCATTATCCAGACCTGCCCATTAAGTAGTTTCTGGAAGCAGATTTTGGTTCAAAGTCTACTCCCAGGCATTTCAATTCCCAAAATGCCACCATGGCTAAATGTTCTTACCAGGGAGAGGGACAATTAAAAATTGTGTCACAGTGCAATTCAGTAACAGATAGCTGAGCTGTCACTGGGGCAGACTGCTCCAAACTCCAGCAAAGCCTTTCACCAGGTAGATACACTCTAAAAATATGAGAGATTTTTAACAGTGCTGCCACTGCCATTCCCCTTCTACATCATAGTCACAGAAGTGAGATAAGCTTTCAGAGTATTGCTGATATCTGGAGGGTTACTGCACCACACCAGATTGGAGCATGTTCTGTGAACTGTAATTTACAACAAATGTTTTCAGGGAAGTTTTAAAGGTATTTATGACTTACATTGGAATAATTTTGGATTTCCGTTCTTTCTCTCAAAAAGATGGTTTAGTTGCAGCACAGCTAAACCAGTCCATCTCTAAAGGGGAAATATGAAAGTGCTATCGTGGGAGACAGCACTTCTGCTATGTGACCAAGTCACTGTGTAATGTATTACCTTATCCATCCCCAACCTTAAAAGTCAGAGATAAGGCCTACTACAGAAATGGATTTGGCATCTAAGTTCTGACAGAATAGGGCCTTAAAAATGGATTTAACATTATTAAATCAAATTAAATCCTCCATTTCAAGTCCTTAAGACATCTTGACATCTTTGGGAAAAAGCATTTATTTGATAAGAAAATGGAGAAATTAATTTTCTAGCAGACTACTCCTCTAAATTTGTCTTATTATTATCATTTTAAATCTGGAAGCATTTGGAAGCTGCTTAAGAGGTTGGGATGTTAAATTAATCAGAGATGACAGATTGGTGGGCAGATGAGAACAAGTGCTATCATGAATTGGTGTCATGTGACCCTGAAATTTAAGGTACTGTCAAATTGGGCTGTTTGTATATCTGAAAGACATTTATAAACCAGAATTTACAAAGGAAGCAGATGTTTTAATACCATTTTCTTCTTGATTTTGATGTTTTCTTTTAGAAGGAGAATCAGAAGCATTCTGTAACTGTATGAAAGACTTTGAGGAACTCTATACATTTTTCACAACTAGCAAAATCTATTTATTGCTTCATCAGGTGTTCGAAAGCAGCATATCTGCCAAAATCTTCCTGACCTCCAAAAGTCTGCAACCTGCCAGGCTGGTCCTCTGAGATGGAGTCCTTATAATGAACCTGCCACCTAGGGCAAACATAACGATTTATGCAACAGGCTTGAATCTTCCACATTTTTTTCCCCAGTGTGTTTCTGTGCATTTTTCAGACTAGAAGGATAAATAATAAATGGATATAGTGTATGAGACTGAACTAATCTGCTGAAGAAAAAAAACTACACTGAGATATTTTTTACATTTTGAGACAGGGTGCCAATAGCCAAACCCAATAAAAAATAATGTTAGGTAAAGATGAACAAGAACTTAAATTACACATCTTATTAAATAGAGAAACATAATTGTTTTGTTTTCTGGTTTAGGAGTACAGATGGAGTGTAAAACAGGGCAGGTGAAGAAGGCTTGAACACAAGTTTGTAACAATAACTTAAAAGTCTGATTCTAACCTGTAAGTATGAGCCATGCAATATAAATAAATGATAGCTGTGTGGCACATTTGAGCTAGATATTGGATATAAAATAGCAATCAAATGTCTGGGGAGCAGCTGCTTGCCTACCTATAAGACATCTGGCTCTTTTCCTCAGCTCAGGAAGAACTTGCTGCTACAGCCAACTGTTGTGTATCAGAGACCTGTTTTATTTTCCAGCATAAAATGTAAGTGAAATGTGACACAAAGCAATTTCCCCTTTTAAATTGCTTAGAATTTTTAGATTCCTTTTCTGTGGATTTACACTGCAGAAACCTCCGCTTCTTTTGCCATCCTTTACTGCTGCCCTTCCTATATACCCCACTCTACCAGTCAGGCATGATCATTACAGTTGGCATAGGTTCCCTGTCTTTAAAAGGCCTGCTACTTTGCCTTAATGGTGTTTTGATTATTAACACAGGCCAGGGAAAGACCATGTTCAATGTTGCTTTATGAGGCAGATACAGCTGCCTGAATGCCGTGGAGTCAGGGGGCTGTACCCACTCTTGTGTGCACTGCACTGCCCGTCAGTGCTGTCTCCTGGTGCCCCTAACAGCCTCGAGTTACAGGGCAGTTTTCTTTATGTCTTTGCTGATTTGTCTCCCTCCTGAGGAATGCAGAAGTATCTAGAAAGACAACACAGAGGTATTCTTTCTCTGAGAGGCACACGGTACAACAAAGCTATAGCTTACAAGCTAAAATCTTTATTCTTCAAGAAATATAGAAAATTTTATTTACTTTTTAATATGAGGTAAATGGAATTAATTTCTTTCTTTCTGAAAAACACTGAGTTATCTGGAAAGTCAAAAAGCCTTCTACTTCTATTTTCCACTCTCTTTCTCCTGTTTTCAAATGTCTCCTGAAGCACCCACTGACAGAAAATGAAGCTGAACCTAAAGATCACTCTTTGTGGCTTGTTCATTCTGGGGTGGTTGGTGTGTACATAGGTTAACTTTTCTTATGAATTTTTAGGAGCTATCTGAGGTGTAATCTGGCATTCTATTTTTCCACATAGAAATCAAACCAGGTTTTTTATTTGTTTGGGGTATTATTTTTTCTTTCTTTCTTTTCTTTCTTTCTTTCTTTCTTTTCTTTCTTTCTTTCTTTTCTTTCTTTCTCTCTTTCTCTCTTTCTTTCTCTCTCTCTTTCTCTCTCTCTCTCTTTCTCTTTCTTTCTTTCCTTCTTTCTTCTTTTCCTTCCTTCAGGAAAAGAAGTCGGGACTTATTCATTTTCATCTATCAATGATTTTTTTATCTGAAGACATGATCCTTAATAAGGCCTTTTACACTTGCTGTCAACTTCTGGTTTGTAAATTTTGATTTAACTACAACACAGATAAGCAGACTGTACTCATGCAAAGCAGCACCTTGAGGACATTCCAAAGAATATGCACCAAATTCACTTTCAGCACTGCTAAAATGAAGACCATAGAAAATTCACTCCTAAATTATCACTTTAAATTTTCCATTAAGTTATAATAGCAAATGAATTCAGAGAACGTGATAACAGATTATATAAGGAGTTACTCAGCTATGTTACGTTAGTCTATAAGCGTTCCTTTAGAGTGAGAGAGAAGCTGTAGCTATAGCAGAAATTAGTTTCTCCTTTCACAGCATTTGATCTGAAGCCTGTTTATTTTGGAAACTTTCTCCTTGCTTGTGGTGCAATGGGAGGAGTTTTCACAGTGGGCAATTAATTTTAATCAAAACCATCATCCCTTTTAGCTAAACAAATATGTGTGTTTGAGTAGGTTTGGAGGAAGTGTGCACCCTTTTGTCCTTTAAAAATACATAATCTGATTTGGCAGGGCACATTTGTGGTGTGTCTACGGTAGATTTTCTATTAAATTTGTTTAAATACTCCCATCCCTGAGAAAATAAGCTACATGAGTTGGTTTGAGACCTTCATTAAAGGCTACTCCAAAGCATGTTTTATATGAAAAATGGCTTTGCTACTGAGAATGATTGGTATGTCAAGAATTTCATTTCAGCCAACATTTTTGTTATTAGAAGAAGCTTCTGTTGTCTACAGAGGGGTTTTGTTCAGAAAGATATAATGCAAGATACGAAAAAAGCATCCTTCCAGTGTTCTTATCTACTATGCAATACTTCTATTGTAAGCACAGATAATAACAATTCTAATATTTTTTTCATTTCCTTGGGTGCTGCTTCTTACTCACATCTTATAATGGTACTCATGATTTTACTGCTGCTTCTCTGGGGGCTAGAAAAATAATCAAAGAGCTTGCTTTTCAGTGTATTTATTGAAACCTTAGAACTGGATGCCTTAAAGGTGATCTTTTAAATCCCTTTTTGCCTTTTTGTATGTCCCGTGTAAAATACAAACACTATCACATTAAAACATGTTTTCCTTATTGTTTTCTGCATCATTAAATCTTGACAGGCCCATTTCTCTTCCATTTTCTTTTGAAAGAACACCAGTTTCTGAAAAGAGTGGAAGGAGGGAGGATTGAAGTAGGTCACAGCCTTTGGTGACATAACCATGCCAGTCCTTTCTAACTATCTCAACAGCCAGATCATCCATAGATTCGAAGGAAAATGAGAATCCAATTAAAGCCAAAATAAACAGACCGATACTTTGTTCAGTAGGTTTCTGTGGTTTCTGTTGTGTTTTGTTCTTGTTTATATCCTGTCCCACCCTCGCCCTTCTGGAAACTTTGTTATTTTTTTTGTACACTGATAAGCAAGTTTTAAAATTCTCTCAAATCAGTACAAATCCACAGCAATCAACTCTATAGGACCATAAGTCTCTCTGGATAGCAGAAATAAATTTCTCTCCACCTTTGAAGACATCTACCATATTTTATTACTACTGTGACTATTTTTACAAAACCCTTGCTTCCTGAGCAGCAACCACATTCCCAGAGACTGTTTGCATGTGCCAGCAATAGATAAAGTTAATGCAACTGAGGCAACTAAGGAATGGCAGTAATGCACTGGATGGTGCTTGCTCTCTCATTTCTATTTCTGCTTGATTTTTTAAGTTTTCCTACCCCATCCTGACAAAAACAAACTAACAAAACCTGACTAAAACAGAAAATGAAACCATGTGATGCTTGCTGGGAGATAAAACACCTGATTATTTTATGTTGCCACTGTCAATGGGCTGAGAAGGTAGTGATTATCACAAATTCATCACAGCCATGGGAAGGGAAGCACTTCATCACATGATCTCATGAGCCCTCAGGATCTACTGTGAAACCATTACATGGTAACCAACAGCAACAAGTGATTTTCTTAATGTATTTTTTGCCTTGCCTGGTGTAGAATGTACAAAGTACAGTGCAGTCAACAGCAGCTGAAATACCTGGAGCTTCTTGAAACGCACCAATTGTTTGGATACTGTTAGACAAGGCATCCTAGAAGCAAAGGATACAAAACAATGATGAAAGGGGAAGCTGAGATGACCTTGCCAACAGTGTCTGCTCTCAGGTCAATGCTGAACAGACCAGGGAAGGGAACAGAGACCAAATAGAAATATGCTGCACACCAGCTGAGTGAGCTGGATACTGCGTCCTTAAGGGTGTTCAGCAGCATGTTTTAAATATTCCTCTGTCCTATCTCTAACCAACAGGATCCTGTAATTTCCAACCACTTCCCTGCTTGCCTGTCGCTGAATGTCAACAGTAGGTACAGTTGGCAAACACAGAAGTTGAAGCATTTTAAGGATGTGCCATATTTCACTGGAAGTTTATTATAATTTGCGGTTGAACTTGACTAATTATAGGTCACTTCTAGAGCAGGTTGCCCAATACCATGACCAGATGGCTTTTGAATATCTCCAAGGATGGATACTCTAAATCCTCTCTGGGCAACTTGTGCCACTGATCAGTCACTCTCACACTGAAAAAGGATTTCTCGATATTTAGGTGAAACCTCCTGTATTGCAGTTTGTGCCCATCGCTTCTTGTCCTGTCAATTAAGGATAATGTAATATCCTGCAGTGAACAAGCTAATTCATGTATTTTATTGTAGTGTCCAACTGAAGTATGTAGTGATGCCTAAAGATGAGAGTCTCTGTCAAAATCATCGGTTCATTTCTGGGAAAGAAATTGAATTTCATGATGAAACCTCCTCAGCAGCGTCATCCTCTCATAGATGTAGGTTTGGTGTTGGACATGCCTTTAATTTGAAAACTGCAAAATATTACTTTCAGTCAACTTGACAAGCATCATTCTTCCAACATTTAGTCTTCAAACCTACAAATCTCAACAGCAAGTACCCCATAAATCTTGAAAAGTGAGCAGTAGGTAGGACTTTCTTCTTTTAATTCTCCTTCAACCTTTGCTGAGCTGCAGTCCTTTACATTGCTGCTACTGCTACTTAATTTTCCTCTCTATCATTACTAGTTGCCCAGATTTTACTATAGTGTTTATTCATCAATTTTTTTCCTTCTCCCTTGAGCAGTGGAAAATAATAGCCATGTCACAGTGATGCAGCACTAACTCCAGACACCAACCCTTTTGATGCCGTGGCTGAGTCACTGCAGGTAGAATGCTAGTGGTGGCTGTGTCACAGGGGGCATGGGTGACATGGGAGGCCCAGGATGGCTGCCTGGGCTGGCAGGGGATGATGTCCACAGCAATGGGGAGTGGCTGCTCCTCCTTTGTTGCTTCTCCCATCTAGTACAGCTGGGTGCCTGGACAGGGATGAAACCAGACCATGTCACTCTCCTATCCTCTATCTCCTCTGTCACTCAGTTGGAGAATGTTGCAAGTTTCTGAAAGGACATTGACCTAAGGTTAAGAAAACACACACAGTCCCAGTCTGTACACTATCAGGATTCCACAGGCACCTGGAAAGTCTTTACAACCCTGGACATAGGGAGCTCCACCCTATTCTCCCTCTCTGTACCCATCCTGGTCTTACAAGGAGCTGGAATGTCCCCAGAGCCATGGATAAATGAAACTCCTCAGCACTCATCTTCTCTGACTGAAACTTGCTGTAAAGTTTCTGATTCATGGACCCACTGGCTGCCTTTGGTTTGTGCTGTCTTTTTGTTGGAAAACTTTTGAGCCTTTTCCTTTTGCATAGCAATTGCATAAGCCTAAATTCCTTAAGAAAATATCCCCCACTGTCAGACTTTTCCATACAGACCAGGCCCTCTAGGGTAAGGACTCACCTTTCAATAGCTTTCACCTCAATTTCTATTTTCCCTTTTAGTCGTATCTTTCCAGTCGGATAGAGCAACTTGGTACCTGATAGCAAAATTGCTTTTTTTCTCCCCGTGAGAGTCTCTTGCCATTCCCTTTTGTTTCATGCTCTTTGTTTAGTGGGAAAGGGCAGGTTAGGGACTCTGACCTGAGTAACTCAAGGCTATTTTTGGAAAATCTGCTGAAGATAGAAAATAGGCAGGCTATTTTGTTCTTCTTTTATGAATGCAGACCAGAAATTATTTTCTTTTCTGAGAAATCACTGTAGTGGAACTGAAAATCACTTAGAATGTAGTTGTGCCATGTAGAACTTTCTTCCCCTTAAAGAAGGGTATTCAATAAATAACATAAGGTAGGTAGCATAACTGAAAAATGATGCTGTAACAGAGGCAGGGATCTAACACTTCCTTGGAGACCTAAGGTATGGCACAGCGACTTGCCCTAATTGCTACTGTACTTTTATCATCCTTACTTTTTTTTATGCTATTCCAATATTATCTGGGTGTTCCAACCAAGGTTAGGGTTTCAAAACTTTTTATACACAAAACATATAAAATAAGATTTTCCCTTCTCACTCCTTGCAAATTTATATGGGAGTTAAAGACAGCACTGCACTGACATTAATGATAACATCATAGAAAGATGTTCACAGTGGTCCTTATAAGCAACCCCTACCATAGCACTCTGCAGTCTTGAACTTAGTGGAAGAAGTTGGCTCCAAAGAATAAATAGCCATTATCCAAGCTTATCATTGCACTAAATTAAGCAAAATTTTTGTCTTTCAACACAGAGATCTTGGCCTGCTTCTTTCTTTGGCAAGCTACCACCATGAGTAATATGGAGTTAAAGATGTAGAATTAGAAGAAATACATCAATAAAAATATCTGAAATATAAGAGTTTCATTTCACCAAAACTGATAAATCCTTCTGTCTTTATGCTTTTATGCAAAGAAGGGTTTATCAAGATAAATCAATTCATGTCATTCAGATGGTGTTAGGAAAACAATAATTGCCTTTTTAGGGAAGAAAAGGAATGAAGTACATTTAGGTAGACTAAATCTGTTTTTGTCTTTTGCCCTAGTAGTCCTGCTTCCTTGAAGCCAAAGCAGTAAAAATCTACCCACAAAGAGAAAGGAAAAAAATACCTGCAAAGGAAGAAAATGTAGCCCTACTTTTCTAATGTCTCAGAGAGAATATCTGTATTGAAAAAATTTTCAGGCTACCTCTAAGCAGCCAGCACAGATGCTAGAAGTGCTTTAATTGTGTTAGCATGGTACTCCCCTAGGTCTGTTCTCCTGTCTGAGCAGTACCATTAGCCCAGGGAAAGCACCTTATTAACACAACTGCACTTCTCCAGTGGCTGAGCCAGCCTGTTCACATTTAGCTGATATTTTACACAATCTAGTCTTAGACTGACTTTGACTTGCTGTCAGTGAAGAAGTGCAGAGAAGCACAGACACTGACGGATTTTGGCGTAGGATGGGGAAAATTTCATAAACAAGCAGGCTAGTTGCAGTCTGGGCGGTAATGAGAGACTCTATTGCAAGGGTCTTTCCAGCAGCCCCTCCAGCTGGATCAGGAGACTCCCCCCAAAGCGCTGTTCTGTTCAGTTGTTATAGTCAGCTGAACCATGGTCCTGAGTGACTGCTCCAGCATGGGTATGATCCACCACTGAGTACCTTAAACTAAATAAGAAGCATATCCTAGATATTCTATCTGCATGAGATTGTCCTACATAATCATTTCAATAGCTGAAGGAACGCCTTCTACTGACTATTTTCAAGTATCTTATCTGGTATGGTTTGATCCATTCTGCAGCAAGAACCATCCAGGGGGCCTTTGGGATGGCTGGATTCTTCACACAGGATATTAATCTGCACACTGAAGATGTGTGCAGACTAAGAAAACTATTAATACAAATGGCTTCTACCATCTCAGTATTCTAGCTTTCAGTTTGTCTCTTGATGCTCTCATACTACTCTTAGTTTCATCATATCCTACCCAAAACACATCTTGGTCCTACAGGCACTGCCAGAATTCAGGGTTTGTTTTCAGATGGCTTTAGAAAACCACATTTTCTCAAAAATATGTTTTTAAATCCCAAAATTGGATATTCCTGCATGCAGGTCTTAAATTTCCATTGAGTTTGACAATTTTACATAGCAAGCTGTTCTATGGTCTGTCTATGACAACAAAGCCCAGGCCTCTGGTCATTACTGCTTAACAGCATTGACTGTTCCTCACCCTGACTCCTGTGTGATAGAAGGGATTTATCTACTTGAATATGAGCATTTGGTTCAGAAAGTATTTTAGTTCTATCAGTATTTAGTAGCCAAACCATGAAGTTGGAAAACAGATCTCAACACTTCCTTTCCTTGAGTTACTCAATAGAGCAACCAGGTTTTCTCGTTCAAAAATTGGTTGCCTGTCAACTTTCACTGTTTCACTTGCACTCGAGTCAGAAGGAAGCTGGTCAGTTGCTAAATTTTCATTTTCTGTTACTTCTGGCTTCTCAAATTTAAATTCAGATGTTTACTTCTTAGTTTTGATATGCATTTATGATATCTTCATTGTGGCAAAATTTGTAGGAAAATAATTTTTCTATTACCAATTTGGTTGATACACATTTGATACAAGCATTTTGACAATCCACAGTGAAACACCTGCATTAAATTGAAATGGATTTTGAAATGATGAAGGTCTTCAAAACATGCAAATATACCTGTAATGTGCTCTTCCCCATATCCCCCTACCTGGGACATACTCAGTACCCCATGTTAAAGAAAGCACATTAGCATAACTAACTGTGTAATCTGAATGCCAAAGGTATATCACACACTGAATGACAGGAAGGGTAAGGTTGGAAAGGACCACTGGAGGTCACCTGGTCCCACATCCCTACTCAAGCAGGATCCCCCAGAACACCTTACTCAGAATTGTGTCCAGATGGCTTTTGAATATCTCCAGAGAAGCAGACTCCACAATTTCTCTGGGCAACCTGCTCCAGTGCTCAGTCACCTACACAGAAAAGTTCTTCCTCATGTTTGGGTGTTCCAGTTTCTGCCCATTGCCTCTCACTCTTATTGCTGGGACCACTGAGAAGAGCCTGCCTACATCCTCTTGGCACCCTCCCTTCAAATACTTGTATACATTGATAAGATCCCCTCTCAGTCTTCTCCTCTTCAGGCTAAAAATATACAGAGTGCCTCACAACCTTCCGTATCATATTATATCACTAATGTTACTTTTTTCTTCTAATTTATTGTGGCCTTATACTGGAAGAACGAGATGGTTACAGTCTCCACATAACTGGCATTTTAGTTGAGAAGTCCCAGCTGGATCCTCCCTAGCCTTTTCATTTTTTCTGTCACATGACAGTAGATGTGGTTGGTATCCAGCTGATTAAAATTACCCTTACTTATACAGTGAACCAATCAGTACCTCTGTTTAACGTAGAGAATTGTCATTAAAGAATATTAACTATACAATACACCTATGCAGAATTTCAGAAGATAATGTACCTCCTGTCAGTTCTAAAAATGAAAAGAAAATCTGATACTTCTGTTTCCACTGTTTTACTAATCTATATCAGTAAAGCTACTTAGCACCTTTGTATGGTAGAAATCAGACATGAAGAGATACACAGAAGAGCTTTATCTGTAGCTGCCTATGTAATGTAATCCTAGACAAAAGGGGTGAAATTTAGTAGTCAAAATTATATTTAGCATCATTTTAAGACATCCTTCCTACTTCCTTGTTCCAGAAAGACGAAAGTCTCACATAGGTCCCATATTATCTGGTAAACTATGTGCAGGTGTCTCAGATACTCCAGAATGTCTAAAATGCCATTAAAGGCCTACGAATTCAACTCCAAGTGCTCCTTGTACTCTTGGTATTATACTGCGACACAATTAAATTTTAATTGAAATTTATTTTAAAATAATGTTATTGATTATATTTTAAATTTTGTCTTTATTTTCACATATCATGTTATTTTTAACTTCTTGAGATACAATATTTTAGAAAAAAAAAAATCAATGTGTATGCTACTGAAGCAGAAGAGACTGTTGTGTAAAGCCCACAAAGCCACGGCAGAATACTGGCAGCACTTTCAGCAGATCATGCATGTCTAGCCTTCTGCAGTAGTCATTCTTGAACTTTGTTTGGTTCAACAAACTTCAAACATCAGGATATGTTTGAAAAACCTGTTCCAAAGTCTTTCAGGAAGCTTTAAACATTTTTAATCATACCCTTTCAGATTTCCTTCCTTGAACTCCTTGTCTTTTTTCCCAAGCAGGTAAATGAGGGCACAGGATCTTACTTGTTCATGGTGTACCCAGTCTAATGACTTGGACTCACTTTCTTTACAAAATGACATTGATACCAAACAGTGAAGTCTTAATAACAACCTCCAAGACTTCCGTCCACACACCCAAATAAGCAAGCACTTACCTTTCCTTGGCTTCCCCATAGTGGATCAGTGTTTGGAGGAAGAGGTGATACCCAGCTGCTCAGAATTTCTTTAACTCCCTATCACTGCTGAGCAGCTTCCTGTGGTTCTTGAGGAAGAATGAAATGAGGCATCTAATTGCAATGTAGAATTCATCATCCACTCTTTCTTCAGGGCACCACAAATTAGCCAGGAAAGGCCAATGTCAAATCATCTGGGGAACTTAGCAGAATACCAAGAGTAAGAACAATTATCTAACTCAAAGTAATCATTACGAAGTTTGCTGAATAAAGAATGTGTTACCTTAAGTCAATTTCAACACTCCTTTCGGTAGACACAATTTTAGGTAGTAGTACTGACTGCATATAGTCCCAAAATAGTGATTTTCAAGTTAATTTCAGCTATTTGTTTTTGAGGTTTTGCACAAACTGCCAAGAAAATATCATTTTCCTGCAGGATTTTTTAGTTGCATTTGAAGTGTGGGTAAGCTCTGGTGTGTGCAAGCCCTGCATATAAATTAGCAATCACATTTAAAATCAGTGGAGTGAAAGAGGACCTTTTTAAAAGTTAAATTTATTTTATCAGCAAAATATTATCTCAATTGTCAATAAGTTCATATTTTTTACTACAAAATTTATCTTTGATGTATTTTTCTCATACTTCTTGTGGAGGAAAATTGAAATGACGTTCTTTTCCATACAGCCAAGATGGATGCATTTTAAATAGAAAAAAAGGCTAAAAGCACAAATCTTTCACCAAAAGCTTGTTTCTGTTTTATCGACTTTTTCCCCACCCCCAGACAATCAAAGAAAGAAGAGTGCTGGAACTCACAAATGAAAATGCATTTGGGATTGTCCAGGAGAACGAACTCACAACCGTGGTTTCATTGTTGGATCATTTGGCACATGCTGCTGATATGGTCAAAGTGCTTGGTGGCTACAGGAGTGCACGTGGAGAGATCCTGAGCTTGGTGCTGGCTTGTTCAGAGCACCCTTATCTAAAACCTGCGTATCTGCAAATACCACTGTGTCTTCTGACAGCACCTCACACATATGTGTGCCATATGAACAAGATTGTGACAGCCCAGCAATCAGAGTGGTGGGAAAGTGTGAAAGTGTGTCTGGAACAGAGGCTGGACACACTGGAGCAAAGGATTTTATGTGGTTCTTGTCTTCTTTATGAGGCTCAGGAGAAAAAAACAGGCATGCCCTCAGCAGAGAGTGCAGGCAGCCTGAGTTAGTACAGACCAAGGAACAAATGACAAGACATGAATTTGCCTGTCAGCAAGTGCCTGGTTTGGGCAGGCAATTCAGCCTTCCTGAACATCACCCTGCTAAGCACATAGCAAATCAAAAACATGCCCCAGGATGTGGCATGCAGTAATTGCAAGAGAGTGAATAAAAGGGCTACATTTATATTTCTTCTGTGTTGTACAGTTTCTTCTCTTCTATGTTGTACAGTTCTGTATTTTACAAGCTGTCCCTTTCTATGGGAATCTTATTTTCAGTTCATATATAAGCACTGCATGAGCAAGCACTAGGCACAGTTAAACATGTAAATCTATTTAAATTTGAATAACATTGTAGAACATCAAAGGAAATATTTCATGAGTAAAGTTTGTCATGGTTTAAAATAGGAAAAGCACTCTACATTAAGATTTCCAGCCTGATTGTTTTGCTTTCAGTCATCGGAATACACACGAGTTTTTCAACTTGTAGAGCAGTCTTAAAATTAATGTGTTATGGAAGTAAAATGACTTTGCTGCACTTTGCATCCTTTTCTTCTTATCCAAGAGCCTTCTGACAGCCACCTAATACCAGCAGATTTTCAAGTGTCCCTTCTCCTTATTGCAGATAATTGGAAGCATCTGCTCCATTGTTAAAATGTGCACTCCTGTGCTTACAGCTGAAAACTGTGATCTCAGCATATCCAAACATCTCTTAATCTTCCCAGCTTTAACATCATTTTCTAGTTCTGATCATGTCCTGGAGTAAGGAGTTGGTTATTCTAAGTAGTTATTCCTTGATTTATGTCAATTTGAAGAAATTGCAGAACTGCTGTAATTTTCAAGTCAATTGTTTCTCCTCATGCCACCTGTGAACTAAAAAGGATGTGCTTTTCAAAAGATATTCAGTGCCTGATGCTCAGTTGTAGGTTCCTTGGCCATTCCTGAAATTTTTTAAGTGTTGCATCTTGGCTGATACACCAGCAGCAGTTCCGTGGTACAGAAGATGCCGAGTATTGGAGGTCTGGTAATGGAAACTCTCAGTGTGGGCACGCCGTTCCCTTTGGTTTGTGAGGATCCTCTCAGGCTGACTGCCCCAGGTACAATCCAAGAAAAAGAGATTCTTACACATTGAAAGGACCGAGCAGGTTTCTCTCTGGTACTTCTTTTTTCAGCTCTTGCTGGTTACGAGGGCCAAGAGCCTGACTACAGGGACTGTAGCCATGAGGGTGTTCAGCTTGTGACAGGTTTCGTAAAAGTGGTAAAGAGGGGAAGAGGGTCTGCAAATCTTCAGCAGAGGTAGGTATTCCTGTCTCTGGAGGAGTGTTCTTTTGCCTATACGTGGTAATTCCTGTTCAGAAAAGTTCAGGTACAAAATATATGGATTGCTGGTGCGGGGTAGCATTGTGCAAAGACACTGTTAAAAGAACTTGGAGACTACTGTAGCTCTCGCTTTCTTGCATTTCATAAGTATTACAGACATTCTAACAGATTTCAACATCCCCCCAAAAGTAGATATCTTAAGAACAACTTGATAATGCATTTTTTACATTGAGAATCATTAAGACTTTTGATTCATGTCTACAAGCAAATTAAGTGTCCAGTGTCCCATACAAAACCAGTCTCCTAGAAAACCAACTAGTCTAGTAAGTGGCTCAGCTCAGCCTGAGGTAGAGTCTCACTCCTTGGGCTCTCCCTACTGACTCTGAAGAGAGCTCAGACACCTGAACCCGAAATCATAACACCCACAAGTAAATGGCTGTGAGGGGTTGTCTTCAGTTGCAAACTGAAGGACTCCCTGAATCTCCTGTAACCATTGCACTGAAAGAGATATGCTTTTGTAGGAGTTAATGGTGCTGCACATGAGTACTTGGGGTACTCTCATTGAAAGTAGGGGACACTGTGGGATTTCTTAATCCTTCTTCCCACTACTGGTCACTTATTTATGAAGCAAAGATTAAAATGCCTTTTCCTATCGCTTTCCCATGATCCTGTTACAAAACGAAACCCTTTCTACCATCCTCTCTTTCTTTTCAAATCACCATCATTTTGAGGCTGCTAGCACATAGAGAGTTGTTTTCCCTGGTTTACTTATGGACTTCTGTGTTGCAAATAGCAGTTTAAAGGGCGACTGTAAACACAGTGGTATTGTAGCCTGAGCCCCAACCAGACCCCTTTTTGACAAGCATCCAAGCTTGGCCTCCCATGCCTCTGCAATCTTGGAGGTCCCCACTACTACCCCCACAGCTTTTGTGCTATCTCCCTTTAACTTTCAGCTTAAACACTTCCAGCATTCCTTTCATGAGTACCACAACACTTCCTTGAATCCAATACTCCTCAGACCCCTTCCCCTGTAGCCAGCATTTGCTGACAAAATTTCTCTTTTTCTTGAAAATAATATGACCCCTTTTGTGAACTTTTTCCTGCAAAGAACATTTCTGCAAAATAAGATTTGTTAAAAGCTTCAACCTGCTGACAGACTGTAGCAAGTAGCTTTTTTCTTGGATACTTTTGCCAACAGTCGTGCCTGGTGCTGGGCAAGGCTGGCTCAATGATTGCTGTACATAACCAAAAACTGCACAACTCATGTAAATTAAGCAAGACAAAATGCTTTCTGGTGAGAAAGGGTATGTCTACACAAGCAGATGGCTGCAGGTGCAGTACATCTCCAGTCTGAAAGCTTTGTTTGATATGTTCTGCTTCTTAGGCCTGGCATCATGTGAGCTTGGCTATTTGATGTCCACTAACACAAGGAGTTTGTGTCAAAAGAAACTACATCAGTCTACACAATGAACAGAAAACTACATTCACCTATCAGCTTTATTTAATTTTCCTTTTGTGTTACCTAACTGTGCTGTTGTCCCTCTCCAGCTCTTGCTTTTCTTCTGGACATGTAATAAAATTTTATATTCTGAATTTTCCCTGCTACTTGATGGGGTTTTTTTACAAAAAGCATAGGCAGGTCTAGCTGCCACTCTTCTGAAAAGTAGGCTAGTACTTATTTAAGGTACTTGAAGCTTCAGTGCACCAGACTTTCTAATAGCCTCTGCGATTTGAATACAGAAGTGGTTAAGACAAGACACCAGGCTGATGGGGACCCAGTATCAGATCTGTTCAAATGTGATATAAAAAATGAAAGTGAAGACTTAGAAGGCCCAGAATGGAAGTCCCTACCTATCCCCAAGCCTGCTAATCACTCCCAATTTCTTTTTTCACAGCTTGTCTTCACTAGTGGTTGGCAATATCAGACCACTGGTCTTAGTTTGAAGAAAATGTCAGCTCAACCCAAGCAGAGCATTTAACAGCTAAGTGGCTTTTCTTGAGTAACAACTCACACTTGTAAATTAATCATGCTGCAACTGTCTCACTCTAGGCTAACTTCACATACCAATTTAACTCATTTTCCGTGTTCTGAATGTGGAAACATTAAATCTAGGTCAATATTTTCAGTAAATTCAATAAATTATTCACTGAGGCAATTATTTTCTCGAAATATTTTGTACCACAAATTTTCTACCTGATGCCACGGAACCATTTTAGCATTCAAGGAAAGAAATCATTCTTATCTGCAAAGGAACTGTGCAGTTATGCATCTTAATTCAGGATTTAACATCACTAGGTATAGCATAGCAGGAGGGAAGGAAATTTCACCCCACCACACACTTGATTATCTTCAGACTGAGATGTACTTGAGTCTATATCTGCTTATTCATGAAGCCAAGAAAGTGAAAATCCTCCATTAATGCAATAAAAATTGTATATTCCTAAAAGCAAGTCATTAAGCAATTTGTCTGACATTGGCTGGAAAGTGTAACATAGCTTCAGATCACTTGCCTGACCCTGTAAATCAGAATGTACTCATGATTTAACAAATTCTATTTTTTAGCTTATTTCCATTTTGATTTTTAAAGTTTACATGTAATATTAGTAAAATCACGCTTGTCTTGGGGTGACTTTGTGATGCGTATCCCCTATCATCGCTCTATGCCCAGACATGACTCCTGTGCCTTTCTATGCCTTTAAACTGAGCCCAAGAGAGGGGAGAGAAAGAAAAAAAAGGCCAGACGAACTTTTTCAAAGCAGTCTGTGCTTCAAGGTCACCACTCCTCTGTGTCTCTCTGCTGTGGGGAGAAGTGTGGAGGAAGCACCCTTCCTGCTTTTCAGCCAGCTTTTTTCGGCTCCGTTTCTTCGGAGAGAGACGGAGAGTTAAACCTTGTTTTTTCTGGGACTTTGGGCTCTTTTTTTCTTCTCTTCTGGACTGGTTCAGAACACCAGAACATCAGAACCCCACTGGGGGACCTTCCACCGGCCTGGAGGGGAGCCCCACGCCGACCCAGCTCCGAGGAGGAGAGAGACCACACCCACAGAAGGACTCTCAAATCTTTCAGGTTTTCTCTCCACAGCGAGAGATTTCATTATCTAGCATCATTATTCTTTTCCTGTGTGTTTTTTAAATAAATAGTTTTTATTTTCTCTTTCACATTCCTCCGAGGAATATTTCTTTCCCAAACCTGGTGGGGGAGGGGTGGCTATAACCTGCCTTCCTTTGAGGAGATGTTCAGTTTGGATGTTTCCCTGAATTTGGCCCAAACTGGCACAACACTGAAGCAAAATTTGGAAGTAAAAAGAAGTAAAACAGGGTTAATAGTCTCCTGTTGTCTGGGTAGAGGCTTCTGACAGGAGTGAACTGTAAGAAAAAGTTGAATGAAAGATACGGACATTTGACATGCAAAGATGAATAAGCACCCCTGAAAAAAGGGCTGGGCAGATAAAAGAAGGACAAAAATGCAGGCAGAACACAAAGAGATGGTTTGCAGGGAGCACTTGCAATCCCACAAACATGGGGAGAGGTGGATTTAGACACACCATCATAAAAAATTCACAGAGCTCACCCACAGTTGATCAAAAGTTAAAAGGAAATCTTCCAGTGAAATCCTGTCAAAACTGACATGCTCAACATTGTACTCCTTACAAAGCCAACCCCAGCAGCTGTATTGGTAATGAATGGCTTGAACCAAGATACTGCCATGGAAGTTTCTGTCGTGTTGGCCAAATGATGCTCATCGGCGGTGGCAGGCGGTGTAGAAACTGGCAAAGGCGTCCCACTGTGTCTGTCAAATTCACCTCCCCTTCTCCCTTAAGGGTTCCTTTTGCTTTTCATCACTGTCATGGCCATGCTCCAAAACAAGTCCTCTTCTTCAGTTGCACTCTCAGAGAAAACTCAAGAGTGTCATGCATTGCAGGACCACACAGTCAGAACCTTCGCTCCCACTCACTTCCAAAAATTAAACCTTTCTCCCTCTCTGCAGCCTTGACCTGATAATTGTGCTGGTGGGAGGAATAAACTGTTAGTGCTGCTCCACTGAATTTGGATTTTAAATGTTCAGCACGCCATTCATTAAAACTGTAATTATTAACAGATATTTTTAAAAAAGGCATTGGTGTCACACTTTTTTTTTTTCACAGCTTTAGTCCTGATGACTGAGGAATTGCCAGAAAGGAGAGAGGGACCCTTTTCACAGTGGAAAGCATTTGAATGTATTTAACCACAATTTTTTATCTTCAAGTTGAACAAACAATTCCAAAGAGCCTTGCATTTAATGGGTTTTCCAGTTATACTGACTTATGTACAGAGAAGAGAGGTCAAGTAACAACTAATAAAATTAGATTCTGTTGAAATCAGAATCTATGACTTTCTTAGCTCTTTTTCCCCAAGCCATTCACTTTCAGCGATTATCTAATTATGCAATATTTTACACAACAAATGCAAGCATTGTGCTTTTTTGACATCTTTTATATCTCTATTAGATGGAGATAATTAGACCATATTTTTCATGTACAGGATGAATATGCACTATATGTACCCAGATACACGGTGTTGAATGTTAGGGTGATTAACAGTGGTTCAATGTACAATTAGATATTTTGGATTTGAATGTCATTGGTAACAACACTAATGGCGTACATGGTTTTCCATTAACACACTGAGATTTTGGGACACTGAACAATTAATTTGAAGGCATTTCCCTTCTGATGACCAAAGGCCACATACAGATCCTAGTGTGGCCTCATTCTCGATTGTCACCCAAGTGCTTCTCTAATGCGAATATTAATCTCTGAAACAAGTCAGCAGATGCATCATGTACCGATTCTTCCTGAAGCATGGGCACATCATGAGCCACATGGCAAACACTTAATAGGATTTCAAGTACGTTTGCAAACCAGGCTGTTAAAAGCAGTTTGTTGCATTTAAATGGCATAAAAGGTTGAGTTTATTCTAAGCTCTTATACTATGTATGACATTTGGAATTTAACACAAAAGAAGAGGAACAAACTAGAAGATAGTTCTGGTACCTATTTTTAGCTGGAAGTAGTCCTTAACCCATTGAAGGAATTACATGAGAGGGCCATTTGTTGTTGCAGGACACTCCTATCAATAATGAGAGAGAGATTGGGAAAGCCAAAGATGAGGAATTAAGTCCCTGAAACACTTCTTCTGGAGAGCAGGACAGGAAGTGGTGAGAACAGACATTTATTTTTATACTGAATGTCTCGGTTCCAGGGAAATGAGAAAACGCAGTGTGAGTTGTATTGGCAAGCAGTGAGTCATTGATCCACTTTGTTGATAAAAGTATGGAAAAAGTATCCCTCAAGGAGGAAACAAACTGTTGAATTTGGAGCTTTACCGGCAGCAGGGGCAAAATTCTTTTTCTGCAGCTCTATTGTTGCACCTGTCCACATGAAACACTGTAAAAATTACGAATTTAAATACGTAATGGAAAAGACATGATCGAGGAACGACAGCTAATCAGCTCTATTCCCTCCATAGCCCTTTTTATTTATCTTTGTGATGCCCGATTTAGTGTTTTTACTAACGGCAGTACACAATCCCCCAGTTTTGCAGAGTCATTCTACTGAGCGCTGAAAATATTTGCTGGATATGCTATCTTTTAGAAAAACATATAAAAGCTATAGGCACAGTTCCCCAATGGCATAACTCACATGTAAAGCTGCCTCTTATGTGTTTTTTCTTGCCATTACTTGAATCCCCCACAGCTCCTTACAAACCTAATGTGGTGCTTCCTACTCAAGAAGCTCAGCTGTGGGTCTGCTGATTAACAAGTTTATGGGCAAAAGAAGAAACAGGATGCAATCTGCTCCCTAATGCCGTGAGCCTGCACCACGGAGCCCTGGTAAGGGAGAGGCGCTGCTACAGCTGGTGTTTCCCAGAGAACCAGGGAAAGGGGAGTATGAAATTGCACCAATGACTGACTGCCTCTTGGAACCTGTGTCTGTCCCTTCTCCCATGTGGCTGAAATGTGGCTTTGATAACTCTGTCATCACAGCCTGGGGTCCCACTAGCATTTCCTTAACTTTATTTGCAGCCTTGAAATCCAGAACACACCATTAGATTATCCAGTTTGAACTGTCTCAGGGGATTGAACCAAGGGAGAAAAAAAATTGGCTTCTGCCCCACCTCAAGCTTAGTTGGGTGGTATTTTTCTACATTATTTCAGAGCTGTCTAAAAAATTCAGGACTCAGAATTTGACATGGGGGTTATTTCTTCCTGAAAAAATATTTATTGTTGATGCTTAAGCCTTTCTTTACCACATAAAAATAGTGGAAAAGTAGCTAGAAATAAAGAGAAAAACACATCCCAGAGAGAGAAAGAGAGAGAGAGAGGAAGAGAGAAGGAGCAGAGAAGGGAAGAGAATTATCAATATAATCAGTGCTGCAGAGATGGAGCTTTTCCAAGCCTGTATCAGGGCAATTGGTCATTCAGCTTGAATTTGGATTTGTCAGGAGCACAGAGCTTAACCCATCATTCACTGAGAATTCACTGTTCCTCCTCCATTGACTGCATTTTTAGAAAAGTCAGCATTTTCCGTAAGAAAACTTTTACAGATCTCCTGGGTATTGAAGAATACCAGCCTTGACAAAAGAGGAGCCTTAGGTTTCTTGTTATTCCCAGCCTCTGACTCCTCAGAGTATCATCTTTCATCTTTCAAATAACTTTCTTGTCAGAATGTGACTTTTTGAGTAGGGCTTTTTCCCCCTCTGTCCAGTTGCTTTTACATTTTTATCCTTCATACTGAAGGAAAAAGTTTTATCTTGGATCAGCACAGGTCCCTTTATGTTTTACTTTCTATTTCAGCAGCATGTTGTATTTAATAGGAGACATTTCCAAAAAAGGCTGAGGGTCAGACTTTCAAGTTTGCACTTAACAGCTGCATGTGTTCAAACTGAAAATCCACTCAGACAGTTCTAAAGGTTCCCTTCAGCAGACTGAGCATGGCCACTCAACACAATGCTGCCTTGCAGATTCCCAAAGAAAATCCCAGTGAGCAGGGGCAGCCATTTGAGACTCAAAATCAGGATTTCTGTGCCAGTGTCTGGACTATATGATCATGCCCCTGCCACACCAGTTCGGGTCAGCATTGCACTGACACCATGGCATTGTCCCTTGCAGGTGGGGAACTTATATCCTGACTTAAGGCTGGCATGGAAGGGGCACTTTTCCTTCGAGCTTCCTGCAGATTTTGAAAGAGTGTGACTTTTGTAACAAAGCTTGCATTCTAATCTCTCATTCTGGTCTTGAAGGTTGCATGGCAGCTGTGGTCTTTAAACATGCCTGATCAGCATTTTAGGCACAATCTTTCTTAGATATGACTGGAGTATCTGTTAAGGTCAATGTGCTTCACCAGCAGCCTAACTCGAAATTCCCAGTTCATAGCTGTTGGATACTTTTATTATTGTTTTGCTTAAGAATGAAAGTGAAAAATTCTACTGGCAGACCAGAATCAAACTCATCACTTGTAAAGTAAACAGAGATTTTGAATCTCAAATTATTGAATGAAGTTCTCCTCCAGGAAGTTTTCTTTCCCATTTTCTGAAAAATATGCCAAGTATCTTGTATGTTTTGCAGTGGATGCCCTATCTGTGACAGATTTGGTATCGCATGCTCTGAATTTTTCTGCATTTTTGATGCTATCCATGTAAAATGATCAACTTATTTTGCACAATGTATCCACAAATAAAAGTAAAATCTATGCATTTTATAAATCATCTGACATTCCAACAGTGTTCTGTTTTCTGACTTCGGATGACTCATTGTCATATTCATTTGTTAGCTTGTTCATCTATTAAATGTAACACGCTCTATGACAAGTGACCCATTTAATTTTAAATTCTAATTATGCCTTTTTGGACCCTCCTAGTTCAATTTTTTCTCGTCTGAGTGCCAAAGGTTAATATCTTAAAATTAGATATCTAAACAGAAGTGGGACATAAGCACTGCTAAATGAGTAAAGCAATTATAATTGTGCAGCTTTAAGCATTTCTTCTACTAACTTTCTATAAATAAAACTTTCCTCAAAGGTTTCAACAAAGATCAATTCTGAGCTAATACTAACTATAAAAGTTATTGCCAAATTCAACTAATTCTGGAGTTATGAGTAACAAGACAATTACCATGGAATTCTATAGAAATGCAAATTTTTTAGATATTTTGTTCAAGTTATAATACCTGACTCAGGTATTCTACACATACTGACACAGAATATAAGCACAAAGAACATTTTTATATCATATATTCTTGCTGATTAGTACAGCTTGAATAGCACATATTGATGGAATGTGATTGTTGATGCTATTACAAAACACACTTTAATAGTGTTCAAGATTGTTGATGTTTGGCAAGCTCTATAATTGCTTTAATGTTTTGTATTAACAGTATTGCATTGATTTCTTTTTTGTATTTTTCTCTTCGTTATCAAGCTTGTGGATCTACTACAGCTTCTTTACTATTTGGTCCAACACCTTCCAAGATCTGTGTGCTTTTCCTCTCATTCTACACATTTGGTTTTCAGCTCTTCCACCTCTCTCCCAAGGCCAGTGTAAACAAATGATTTCTGAGGCCATGGAGGCTGTGTAAAATGTCTGAATGACAAAGTAATGAACACTCTTTGTGACTGGAGTCAGCACAAGTATTTATTGCTAAGCAACAAAGACTGATGTCAACGAGTTTTGCCAAATGCAGATGGTGAGTAGGTTTGTTGAAAAAATGAAATCACTCTAACATAACTCTTTACAGCAGATACTAATATAATAGAAATAAAATGCACTCAACTGGTCTGAGTGAAGTGCTCCACAGAGAGGAATGAGGTTAATTTAATAATACTTTCTGATGGTTTGGCCTTTTTATTATGGAGTTGCTCACATGTGAAAATATTCCTAACCTATCTCAGCAAGATTAAGGAAGGAAAAACATCTGCAAAGCTTTCCTAAAGCGCCTGCCATCTCCCAAGTTGTGGTTCAGAATGTTGTTGTGAACAAAGGAAGGACACAACACACTGTACCTGTTTGCTGGGGAGGTGGTGTTTGGAATATGCAAATACATCATTACTGGACACTTGGGACTCTCACAGCGTAAACAACTTTCAGTCCTGTTCAGCAAATGCCTTTGTTCTGTGTCTCTGAACAACTCACCAGGTGTGACAGGTGGGCTGAGATTGATGATTATGTCCCTGTAAATCTGAATCTCTTCCCTGTGGGGAATGTCCACCAAATTCCTTTTATCCTTGTTTGAGACCACATCTGTCACAGTGGAGAACACACTCATTTATCTGCTTTGAGCACCTTCATGAAAACACAGTAATCTTTATGCACATCCTTCAGGCAGAGTGCAATGTCCAAATCACATGCAATTTTCCTTCTTCCCATAGACGGTGGACAAAAGCAGAACATGAAACTGAACAGGTGTTAGTTAGCACTTAAAGAATGCAGGACATTCTGTTCTGGTTCATCCAAACTGCTAAAATAATTTACTCTAAGTCACCCCTGGTGCAAACTGGACCAGAAAGCAGCTACTCCCTTCCCTGGAAGTCCACCTACCCTCCCAGAAACAACCTGCTTGAACTCAGCTTGGAAGCTCAGTTCTGCTGCCCTACTGCTAGTCATGTTCTGTATAAAGAGACCCAATGTTCAGCCTAGAATTCCTGCTAGTTCCCTAAACTGGATGATACAGAAAGACAGGCACATTCCCAAGTTCTCATCCTCCACAACGAGTGAGTCACCCTTGCTGGCCTGCACCAATCCTTACGTCGGTGCAGAGCCTGGAATAGTAGCCTGTAGTAGGATAAGTACACACGACAGTGTGGTGATGGCAATAAAGTAAACACACACACACAAGAACAAAACCATCCCTACATCTTGTTATAGAAAGCGGCTTAATTTGCTTCAAAGTAAAGATGTTGCACCTCAGGCAACTCATTAAACAAGTCTCTTGCGTCTGAATGAAAAATGTAGCATGCATGAAAATTACTGTCTTAACTTGAGTGAAAGAAAGATCAGCCACAGCTCATGTGGGACTCAGCTGGGAAAAATTATTTTACTTGAAGCTATTTTTACTTCTTTTAGCTGTGTTAGACAACCAGTACAGTACTGTACAGTTACAACAGAAAGACATGAGTGGCATCTTAGAATTAGGTAAATTCACCTAAAAAAGACATTAAACCATTTTGAACAGTGACTGTATTTGGAAAAGATTTTACGAAATACTGTATTATCCGTCACTTGCTTTACTGCTTTCATGTGTTGTAAGTGTCTTGGGTTTTTTCAGGGGTTTGGCTCTAGTTATTCAAGGTCAGTTGCTCTGCTTGTAAATGCTCATAAGATGGAGAGAATAAGTGATTTTTCATGACTTGAGTTATTCAAAAATCGTTCACTTTTGCAGTTCACTACTGAACATTTGACCACATGGTAGGCCTCTGGTGTCCCATCAGGAAAGCAAAAATGGTGAAGTGGTGAAAGTGGTAGTGACAAATGCGTACAAACTCAAACAATCTCTGAATTGACTTCTTGGTTTTAGGGGCTTTGAAGATATTTTCAGGAATACTGAGTCATTCAAATGTTCATGATATTGTGAGAAATATCAGCTGATCAATGCAAATTTAATTTAATTTCAGCTGTTTAATCACAAATTTCTTCATAAATATGTTTGGAATGGGGGGAAAACCCCCATTTTTTCAAACACTCCTAGCCATTGTACTTTTTCTCTTGATCACCAGGCATGTACACAAAGCCACAAAATTCTGTTCTCCATCTCTAATGCACTCCTGAAATATCTAGCACTCATGTCATTTAGCCTTAAAAGCTATTAATGCACTTGGTAAAGATGAAAAGTGAAATATGAAAACTTGTCAAGCCTACTGAAAGCCATAGTTAGTCTTTTCAATAAATGTTTTTTCAGAAACTCAGTTTTGTCTGTGATAAATGCACTTTTTCAACTATAGCACCATAGATTTAGTATTGAGAAAAATCTGTTTACAGCTGCTGAATTCTGAACTTTTTACTTAACGGCAGAACATCCAGAGTACACACAAAGATGGCATAAACTTTCCAAGCCCATCAAGGTTCTTTGCCCTTGAACTGATCAGACAGACCATCTGTAGATGCGAGAGGACACTGCCTTTTCCATGTCCATTCTTCTGAGCCTGGCAACAAGGGCTTGAATTAGTGTCAAAATATGACGGTGGGTATTCAAAATTTACCATTGTGGGCTTGGATGTTGAGCTCCCAGGTGCCACCTGAGTGCCTAGACTGTAGAGTGTCCTTTGACCCAACAATAGCTGCTGGTTGTTCATAAGTAAAAGAGAGACTCCACCGAGGGTCTGGAGACCCCCATGGCCCAGCCACCACCAACCCCGGGTGTCTGCATTTGGCAGGGCTGGGGGGCATGTGATCACAACCCTGAAACAGGCCTGAGCCTCAGCTTCCTAAGCCCCAGCCAATTTCTGCAGCCATGAAATGGTTTCTTGCCCAGCATGCCCAAAGCAGTCTCTGGTTTCAGCTCCCTGTCACTGTGAGAGGGCTGCAAGCCAAATGGACGCTCAGCACGGGGCAAACTCTTTGAAGCTAAGGACTTAGGAAGTCTGTTGTCACGCAGGGTGCCCTATAATGTACCACTGACTTCAATCCTTCTCTAAAATAGGTTTATTGAAGTAAGTGCAGAGTATTTTAAGCTACCTTTTTTTCCCAGGCACATTCTCCTATAATTTGAAGCCTGTACCTCATGCATATTGGTTGTAAGATTGTTATCAAAGGACCTTAAAAATGTTATGGAATATAGAAATTTGCTGTCATTGTGCTCTGAATTCTGAAAAAATGGACCACATTTCATCTTTTTAAAAGGCAAACCCTGCAGTCCCTGGTAAAAACTCAAAATTTAAATTACTATACTATTTATTATTATTATCATTATTATTACTACTACTATTATTACTATTACTACTATTTTAAATAGACTTCAGAAATCAAGAGGTAAGTCTAGATGAATAACCAGTCTCAATTTACTAACTTTCCAAACCTAACACAGAACCAAAGTCTTTTTAATTACAGTTACCCATAGGATTAGTTGCAGTTTGAACTACACCATAGATCAGGCAACTCTTGTCTAATCAGATCCCTTTGTATTTGTGTGGTAATCCTGCCCCACAGCTAATGATGTCTCAGCAGACACTACAGCTCTCTTTCAACCAAAAGCAAACATTGCAAAGGCCATTTGAAAATCAAATTTTGCTCCTCAGTGTAAGGGAGAGTCTGGAAAATGCCACTAAGTATAGAATGAGTAAATTGCAAGGAATATCTCTCTTAGGCGTTAATTGAGAAAAATGTTGGTATTTTATAGTACCCTTATAATAATCTAATATATTAAAAGACATTAAAATGTTATGAGCTATTTGCTCTGACACTGATTTGGTGTAAGTATCTTTTGGCTGCCAGCCATTATTGCTGAAAAGCTGCAAAATTATCCTGTTCTGGTGTGAAGATGGAAAAGTTTGAAAGCTTTATTTTATTCTGATTCTTTTTGACGTGTCTTACCCCCTATAACATGAATAAGGGGCTGCAATACAAACTGTAAGTCTGCAAAATGTGAATACGTCTTCTTTGCAGAAAGCAGAGAAGATAATTTGAGAATAAAGCTGTTAGCTGCTCCTGACCATGGCCCCAGAAGCCCACTGGTAAATCTGACTTTAAAATTCAAACTTTCGGCTATGTCAGGATGTATCAAATGGAGCACATTTATTTGTCTCCTTGGATGTGCTGTACATTGAATTGTCTGGTAACTCACCAACAAATTCATATCTTGTCTTTTTAGAGAGATGTAGGAAAATAACGGGCCTCAAAGGAACTACCTTTCAGAACAAACATGTTCTTTTGCTGTTTACTTAGATAAGGGAACAAGGAAAATTAAGTAAAAGAGATGGCATTTTATGTCAGAAAACCATCTCACAGAATCATGTCATCTAAAAACTCAATAACTCAGCTACGTGTCTGCTACAGAATTCATGTTTGCTATTAGGCCCATGAGCTCCTGTACCTACTGCTGTGAAAGGTTTGAGGGAAATGAAGTCAGGATGTCACACAAAAATGGGTGATATTTAATAATCTGTCACAACAAATATTTTCCACCATTTCTTATTGAAATGTTGCTTGGCAGAGATCTAGAGATCATCTTTGACACTCAAGTCAACTTCTGAAGGAAATAAAATACCATAAACAGAGAAGGATGGCAGTATTGATCTCTATGGTGATGAAAATTAGGATACTGAAATGCCAGATATATTGAAATGCCAAAATTTTGATTGACTTTAAAAAACTAATTCTGAGGCTTACAAACTTTTAAATTCAACCACATAAAAAGGTCAACAGAATTTAGCTGCTCTTTGAAAAAAAAAGACAAAAAATGTCAGTGGGTCTTCCATATCTCCCCAAGATTCAGCCTTTAAAAATATTCACCTTGTTTGATAATTAGACAGCTATATCATAGTTTTGAAAGTTATTTGTATGCTGACAGGCACAAATGGGTTTAAAGTTGATCTCTGTGTGTGTGCATGATTTTTCTGTGTGTCTTCTCTACTTTTTCAGCACCCAGAACTTGGTCCCTCTGAAGGTGGGTCCTTCAGAGTAGGACCTTCACAGGTCTACCCTTGCAGCAAAAAGCAGAGAGTGAGGAGCCAGATGTCCCACTGCAGGAAGGAGGTTCCATGAAGTCGCCACCAGCCCTTCCCTGATGCAGCAACCAGTTGGATTTGCAAAGCTTAAGGACAGATGAAAGGGGCAGACGGGCCATGGCTGTTTAACTAATCTGGCACTGCTTCTTTGACCATAGTTGGATTGGTCCCTGATACCAGATGGGGACTCCAGGTAGCTTGCTACATGGTGCTGCTAGCTCTTGCAGAAATTGCCTCAGTACTTCAGGAAGAACAAAGACAAATAATCTATTGTTGTACTACTTACATTGCAGTAGTTGGTAAGACTATAAAGAAACAATCTCAGAAGCTTCAGCTCAGGAAAGATCCAGAGAAAACAGAGGTGACGGTAGGTTTTTATCCAAAAACAGCATGTGTGAAGAGTGATGTGCTAGGGTGCACAGTTTGTTCACAAAAGATCTATTTTTTCCATTGATGTTAGAAAAAAAATCTGGAGAAAAAAACCCAGAATCTTAATACTCCTTTAATAATCTGAACTTTGGAATGACAATAGAACAGCACATAGATGATGGTACAAAGCTCTTAACAATGTCACGAAACTACCAGCACAAAAAACCCCCGAGCAACACTATTAACAAGAAGCACTATTCACTGCAATAGTTCCCGTAACACATTTACTGAATTGCATGCCTGATAATTTTGAAAAACATCTCCATATCAGACGAGAATAAGACATAACATAAAGTACACAGTTTATACCAAAAAGAGAGGACTAGCTTCTTCTATGCTTGCCTGAAATTGCCTCAGCTAACAAAGCTCAGCAAGATGCCATTGTAATGCTGGTTGCTGAGACTGATTATGGCTTACATAACGATTTAAACTTATTTCTGAATTTTCCACTCTGTTCATGGTGTCACAACAGCTAGTTATCTGCCTTCACAGAGTCACTGGAATATTAAAACCTCTGGACCCCATCACCACTCTCTATCTTCCTTGGAAGTAACTGCAATGGGAGACTGCCGCATGTGCTTAGGAAGAAGCTTGTTGGGATCACATCACCCCAAAGTGATTAATCATCATTGTGTCTGCTTTCAGTCAAGACACATTTATCATGGTTAGATATTTGTATTGGACATTTTTGACATATACCTAATGTTAGAGAATATACAGTAAGTTCACAATAATTTCACCATGTCAGAGTCAAAAAGGGAGGAGGAATAGGGAGAGCTTTTCCAGCTCATAGAAGTTATTAATTAGCTAGTCAAGGACTTTGTTCTAGCAAGAGACATTTGCATCTCCAAGGAGCTGAATTAAAAATACTTATTTTAATTGAGAAGAATGATCAGATGGTTTCTTAGATAATGAGGCAAAAGAATAAGTTTCAGGAAGATTAGATTTATCTGGGCTCCCTAGAATATTTCAAAGGAGAAATTTCTTATAAGAGACAAAATTTTGTCCAAAGGGAGTGAAAATATAAGTATACACCACAGGACTAGCTCACTCCTCAGGGTATGCTGCAGGCCTGCTCTGCTGGATATGCCCTGACCATGTTCCAGCTCTCTTTTGGGAGACCTGAGCCCATTCTGGTCCCCTTGGAGGTTGTGGGGATGTCCCCTTAGGCTCAGACAGATTATGTTGTTTCTGAGAGCAGTACAGTAAAGGTCACCAAAGAGGCAATAGTATCATAGACATTAGCATTCACATGTCTAGGACCACGTAAAACCACCAGATTTATGCCTCTCCTGACAAAAAAAAAGTAGTTTGTGGGATAGAAAATACTTTTGGGGTGAGAAAAAGCCTAATTCCTGAGCAGCAGTCACCAGCCCCATTCTTCCTGCCTCCCAGGAGCAGGAGCAGCCGCATGCCCAAGCCCCAGCAGTGTCTTGCTACCACTGCTCAGGCTCCATCTGACTTCCACAGTGGAAGAAAACAGGCTCCACTTGCTCAGCCTTAGGATGTCAAAATTAACATCTGCCTACTCCACTAATGAGCCTTGAGCTGGTGATTGAAAATGTATCGGCATCCCTAGTTTCTCATTAAAAAGGCTGCTTTTGCAGATATTAAATGCCTTATGCAGCTCTCGTCTGAATTTCTTTCAGTTCTGCATCGTGCTTTCGAACTGCAGCCAGTCTTCCAGTAGCAGCATCGCTAATTCTGCAGACAGGGTCCTTACTGCCCCTCTGTCCCTCCTCTGCCCATATAACCAAGGAGACTTTGCCTTCACCTTAGAAGGGTATTAACCCCATTTTGTTTGGATTCAGGCAAGGCAATCATGCTTATCTTGATAATTTATTGATCTATCACTTTCTTAAGTGCCACCTCAATCTGTGTGTGGATGTGTCCTATTTAAAAAGTCTTTTTGTATTTATTTTGTTCTGGTGAGGCCAATGCTGCCAATCCCTTCCACCAGAGAGACAAAGAAGCAGCTTGCAGAGAGAAGACCAAAGTGGTGCAAAGGCTCAGCAGCTTCGAAGTGGGGCTGGCTGGCTCCACAACATACATACCTGTCACAGAGATTGTTGCAGAGTCCATGAGAGTAACAGCTCAGCCACTGTAGTGCTGCTTGCTAACTACAGTACGGTCAAGAACTGCATCCCATCTAAATAAAAATGCAACCATTTATAATGAGGGCAAGAATATAAACTGTGTCAGGAATCCTCTTTATTTGCAGTTATATCAATAGCTAAGAGGTAACATACCAGGAGACAGAGATTGAGAATATGGTTCTTATGGTTAAGATCAATAAAGCATGTACACTGCAAGTAGTGATGTGTGTGGAGATCTTTGTATCAGCTTCAATGCTTCCTCTGAGAGCTGAGAGGCGCTCCAGAATATCTCAGGAGTCAAAAGTAGAGAAAAGGTAACAAAGCAGGGGGTAGGACAGAGATGGTTTAAAGCAATTAGGAACTTCCCCACTATTCAGGAACCTGACAAAAGTTTCTTGGAGCACAGCAAAACTCCCAGTAGGAACTGCTCTTTTCTAGCTGGGAAAGGAATTTTGAAAAGTTGAATAGCTCTGTAAAGGTGCCTTCACAAGGTCAGAGGAATAAGAGATATCTCTAAGGAGGGCCCTGATGTTCTGTCTTATCTTTACTTACCATACTTTGCGCTCAGGCAGTGTCTTCCCAAAACACTGCATGACAACCCCAGAAAAGCAGCTCTGAAGACTATAGGAAGGATGTGCTTTTGGAGCTCTACTGACACATGCTGAATTCAGCATCTGCAGATAGCTTCCCCCCCCTACCCCAGCTAATTATCCATGAATTCTAAATTTAATCACCATCAAATATTTTCATATTTTGATTAGCTTGCCTTCAAAATAATTTAAATTAAAAATGAACCTAAACATGTACCCCTGGGGCCTGAGCAGGTGTCCTCCTACAGAAATGGTTTAAGAATAACCTACCTTGGTGATTTAAGCTGACCCAGATGACTTTCTGCTGAAATAGGCACTCACATTGTCTGTTCCGGCATCTTGACTTTAGGGAAGTCAACTTTTCCTGAGGGCAGTACTTCCTACAGTGCTTCAAAATGATCCCCAAGAGAGATGCCTCACTGAGTGCTCTGACACAAGACATAGCCTTTTCACAATAAGCCACTGCTTAAGTGAAAAATCAGTTTAAAAAAAAAAAAAATCAAGCAAACAAAAAACCCTGAAAAGTCTTGTGTCTAGATCCTGAAACACAGGACCTGAGGACCAGAAGCACACGTATGATTGGACAACCCAGTAATTAAAAATCTGTACTTGTAAAATATTTGGACTGAAAGGCAGGTTCCTCAAAAACAGTATTTTAATCTCTTTAAATCTGGTTTATAGCTCTACTGTCTTTGTTAGGGATGCTTTAAATATTATCAATTTATGCTATAAACTTGGTTTGTTACAGTGAAAACAGACACGCTCTTGTTCCTTTAAATCAGAAATGGGATTTAGCCATTTATATCTCTATAGACATGATTCTATGCAGGAAATTGGTTTTTAAATGGGTAACATTGATTTAGGACGCCAGTGGTTCTTTGTGGTTTGTGTTGGGTCATGTATCATATGGACTTAATGTCCAGTTTCCAAGTCACTTGATTGCTCTCCTTATGCACTTGCAGCACATTTGGATGTCAGACAGGGTGCCAGATTGTGTTTAGAAATAGTGGTGAAGGCGTGTGAGGAACTCCGCTCTCAGCCCCATTAACAGTCAAACAAAGCAGCAGTCCAAGTTGCAGTCCTCCACAGGGACTGGACAGGAATAGGCACCACGTGATGCCCTTTTCATCTTTCTTGAGTCCCTAGATGCTATGGCTCAGATGATCATGTTGCAGATCCGTGTCGCCCACCCCAGCAGGTGCAGCTGGCAGGCAGTGCAAGTCATCTCCAAAGAGAAAGCATAACAATATGTTCACCTCCTCAGCAGGCAGAGGCTGCAAGGGGAGCACTACCTCTATGCAGTGCTGATGAGCCACTAAGCTGTAGATCTCCGTAGCTGTGGTGATTATTTCTAAGGATTTCACAAAACAATATTTTAGAAGGGCAAACTTGTTGACAATACATTTAAACTCAGTAAACACAAACGAGAAAAATGGTATTGTCTCCACTCAAAAAAAACCCCAACAAAAAACATCACTGAGAATCACTGAGCTAGGAATCCTCTCAGAGCAAAAAAGCATTTCATTCTTTCATGACTTCAATTCAAAAAGAAGAAAAGGTATTGCAACTCTTCTGACACTATTGAACTTTCTGAACAAGCGATCAATAGGATTTCAGACAGCTTCCCTGCCAATCTGATGCCGCTGGGGAAGGAGGAAGAATTGCTGTTCCCACAGGCCTTTGACCCTACACTGAAGTTCAGGAGCACAAGGGCTGAGTCTGCTTTTCCCATTCCCAGAGGACTCTGCCCTAGCACGAGACGGTCCCTTTCTGTGCACTGCTCCTCTGTAACCCCTCTGGCTCTCTGCAGGGAAGAGGTGAGTGTGCAACCAGGGAGCAAAGGGAAGCATGGCCAGTTTGCAGACTTTGCTCACAGCCTGGTGGAGCAGAGAGGCCTTGCAGATACTGCTGACCTAGCTCTGTCAATGTAGGAGAGTGGCAGTGATTGCAAAACATTCTGTCGGTGCAGAACAGAGCACAAGGCTGTCATTGCAGATACCAAAATCACAGCAGTATTGCTGCACAGCTCTGCTCTTGTTTGAAGTTCCGTGCCTTTGACACTATGGTGCTGTTATACATCCATCACCCATCATTGAGGCCACATCTAGAAGTTGACACTGCTGAAATTATATAATAGAACTTGAGAGATTAAACATTTATTTTTAAAATGTTTCATTTTGAAGCTACTCTGTGCAGATGACAGCACATATGGATATAAGGTAGACAGTTTCTTGAGGTATGAAACAGAATTTTGGTAGCCTCACTATTAGGTATATTAGAGCAGTATCTAAGATCTCCATTTAAGAGACATACATGCATAAGGAAAGAGACCTTTGCCAAATGAGCATATGTGCAACAAAGACAGGACAGATTAAAAAATGTGCTGTTGCCTCTAATGCTTTAATCTCTTTCATCTTAGGCAAACTCACTCTTTACTCCAACATTTTCCTCACTAGTGCACCATTATCTTTCAGTGCTGTCTACAAGATCTTGATGAGATTCCTCTTCCATACAAATTAATTTGTGCCTTTTGTACTCCTTTCAAAATCCTTTTAAGACAACCTCTAATCATTTTCTTGATCAAATGGCAAAACTGGTGTTTAACCCATCCTATTACTGTCTTCCTCTTAGCAGCAGAATATTCTCACTTGATGTCTGTAACTTAATCTTCACACAGTTAACCTTCTCCCTCTGCAATTGCTCCTGTAGCACAGCTCTGAAGGTGCTTATTCATCTTCTCCATGACCCAGCACTCAGCAGAAACTTCGAAGTCTTATTCCTTCTATGCCTTTTGCCCATAAATAAACCATAGTGGTAAATAAAAAATCATCTATCATTTTTAGGTCAGTGACCAACAGATTTATTACCCATCCGTAGATGTGTCTCACTTAACTTAAACTGAACTAATAGTCTGCTGCACTGACATTTCCTCTTAGTGCTCTGACTTAAGACTTTAAGATTAAGTGCAAAATGTTCAAAGCCAAATCCTATCTTTGTTCCCATTACCTTTAGCCTTACCACTGGAAAATACCACAAAGACTTATGATTGTGAATAATCTTAGATGTGACCTCCTTATCCACGTCGACCTTTCAATTCTCACTGCATAACACTTCTTCACAGCAACCACATCACTCACTATCTCATTACTTGCTTCCCACAATATTCGTTTCTCTGGCTTTGACAAATACCATCTTGCCTTGCTTCTAGCCTGTCAGCAGCAAAGTTAGTTTTCTTAGCTCATTGTTTTGACTGCACCATTCTTCTCCTTGTATTCTGTAACAACAAACATAAGCTGCTCAGAGTGCTTTCAAGGCTTTGTGACTGATCTATCCTCTCCCATTTATTGTATTATTACATTTAAAGGCCACATTCGTGTAATCAACCTTCCCACAGATTCTCTCCCCTCCCCTACACCTAAATAGATTGCTTTCAGTTATCCATTGGTAGGTGCAGCCAGATTGCTGGCAGCCAAACATAAAGGCCCAGCTTGCTTCCTTGGTCTTTTTGGCAGGCTGAAGTGTGGCAACAGCTTTTCCACCTGAACTAAAAACCACTTGATATGAGACTGGTCAAGCCAAAGGCTGCAGTGATGATTATTAATGAATGATGTGAATGCTTCAGTAGGTCAGTCACAGTACAAATTTTCTGACCTCAAAAAACCTCCAACAAAACAACCCCAAACCCACACATATTCTTAACATTTCCAGCTATGTTCATTGGCACAAATTCATTTCAGTCATTAGAATTTCACTCCTCTCCACTAGCTATCACTTTTCAGTATTTCCCGTGGTTTAAGCACATGGCATCTTTCCAGTGATACAAATCAAGCCTCCCATTGACTCAGTGGGAACAGCAGTTTCTCTAGCTGATAATCCCAAAACCAAAGGGTGAATGCAAACATGAGACAAAAAGTTAAAATAATCTTATTATTAGGTGGAAAAAAATATAAGAAAAGCAAGAGTCCAGCTGAAACAGAGTTATTTCTTAATAGGTGTGGTTTAGAACAAATTTGAAGGAAAGATTTAATTTAAGGACTGTATAAAGATAGGAGGAAAGGACTGGCTAGGGCTAAATGCAATCAAAGAGAGATCAGAAAAAAAGTAAACTGTAGATACTGATACTAAAAAAAAACAACCAACAAAATTGTATAAGCCACCTGTTGCTTGCACCTACTCAGAGTTTGACTCATGGGCAGAGGTACATTCAGGCAAATGTTGCTACTCTTTCCTCTCCGTATCATGCTCTTCCAAACACTATAGAACTTTTATCTTTCGTAGATCTTCTATAGTAGTTTTTGAGGGAAGTGTAGCAGCTAGAAAAATCTGAGTGCTTTCAGTTGGTAGCAACAAAACAAGATGTTTTATTCACTGATAAATATTTCCTCTTTGGTTCATGTGTGTGTCTGCAGTCTGGCTTCAATATGTTGTTGTCCAAGTAATTATGACATCCTGAATGATTTTTAAACTGTCTTTTTTTTTTTCCCCTTACCAAAAGATAGTCTATATATCTTCTTTTTTATTTATTTTAACCTTCATAAGCTGCACAAATTGTTACCAGCACTGCTCTTCTATCAATGAAAAGGAAAGGTCGTCTTGACTTTTTCTGTGGCTCCAGGTTCATGAGTTTGGCTCTTTCCAAGAATGCACCGTGTGCACCCAGCTGACAACAGACATGTGGCCATGCAAGCTCTGCATTCAGGGGGATCTAAGTGTGATTCTGGCATAACACTGTGACATCCCTACACACTGGAAAACTGGCACACCAGATCAACATCTCAGTCGATGGCCCTTTGACCTTACACTATTTTGGCCCTTAAAATTTCCACTTCAATTTCGGTCCTCAGCTGGGGTAATCTCTGTGATAATGTACAGAAGAGGATTGGATGCGTCAAAAGACCTTGCAGTCATAATAAATAAAATGTAGGAGAGAAAGAAGACATACAGAGATCAAAACCAACATTATGACTTCAGAGTATTCTCAGAGGTGAGAGAAATTGGTTGTACAGTTACCCCAAATGCACCACTGCCCCAAAGGTACAGGTTACTGTCATGTCTGATCTCACTTAAAAGCTATTAAGGAGCCCACTAGTCATACTTCCAGCTTTTTACTGCTGGTCAGAGAATTTTACTAGTCATCACTGGTCCCCAGAAAAATTGTTTTCCCCTCCTAAGTCTTGTGATAAATTGCAATAGAACATTTAGAGGTATTTATCCTACTGCTCTTTAGATAAGAGAAACATAATGTACTGTGTAACAGCAATTTTTAAAGGTGCCCAGTGCCACAGTTTTCAGATTTGTAACCAGCTGGGGTAAGGAATGCTTTGCTATATGTCAGAGAACTAGCCGGGTTTATTTCTTGACATGATTACCGATTAAAACTTACTTAAGAAACATAGGGTTTCAGTCTATGAAATAGACACAAAGGATAAAATTACAATGGCATCATTAAGATTAAATTTAACAAAATGTTCTCCCTGACTGAATTCAACAGCAGCTATGCTGTACCCTGTTTTCTCTTAGGTTTAATTGAAAACTTACCTACTGCTATTGAGTTAAGATGGGATGATTTTGCCACAGACCTTCTTTCCCACACTCACATCCACCTGGACATGAAGAGCACAGGAGAAAGGCTGAGAACCCCTTTTCAACTCATGTCAAAGCAGAATGTCTCTGGAAGAAAGTTTTCCTCCTCTCTGCTGGTGAGTGATGCCACACAACTCTGAGGGACAAGGACTTACTCTTTCCCCACCTCTTCTCCCAAAGTTTCCATGAATATCTTCACTGTATCTCTCAATTAGCACATTCAGCCTGTATGTTTAACAACCACTTTAAAACACATATGTAAGCCAAGAATGGAGAAAATATTTATAGATACTATTTATTTTTAGCTCTACTAGTCTTATTCTAAATGAATAAAATAGATAACAATTTGAGTAACACAGATCTAGCTTCATGCTTTAGGTTGCATGGATTTTCTTCTACCATATCTATTGTATTTGTATTTCTGGGTACAGTATAATGATTAATATACAAATATAATAGAAAAGCAAGGATCGGTGGATGAAAAGGCTTCCTTCTTTAGATTACCCTTTTCAATAGTTCTCTCAGCAGATTCATGATTCACTAGTGGCTTAGCCGAGCAGAGAAATTCCAGTGAACTTTCTTTACTTGCTGTCTAGATCAAGCAAAGAACCGTAGCAGCTCAACACCCAAAGGAGAGTAGCATTTCCAAACCTAGAGGGAACAGATAAGAGCTTTGTCAGGAGGAAAAAGGGAGTCATGACTCTTTCCTGGCTGAGTTGAGAATGAAGCAACTGCTGGGAATGATGAGCATTTGCCTAACTCACAGTTAGACCTGACTGCAGAGTCCAGGTCTGTGCCTGAATACAAAAAAACAAGTGGGACCTGACACTTTTGGAGATTGCCAAAAGGCAAGAGGATGCCAGCCCACAGCAGGCATAGTTAAGAGTCTCCTGTTTGAAACATGCAGGGTGAGAAAGAGTGTTAAAACTAATCAAAGGGACTTTTAAGTCTGGATTTATTTACTGGCAGTCTGCACACATGCACTTATTTCATTCTGTTGTCTAATGTTGAAACATACATGAAAATACTTCAGTTAAAATTAATTTGACCTTTAGAGTTTAAAATGTAAGTCTTTGATGGCAACACATTTTATCCCTCCATCTTTGATATTCCTCAAAATCAGGCTCCTGGGATACTTTAGGGATGAATTGAGAGCTTGTAACAAAGAAAACACAGCTAAGAAAGCTCTGTAGCATCCATTGACGTAGAGGGGAGCATGCACAAACCCTGGGAGTTGTGAGAAGCAAGTTGTACTCACACCTGAAGATCAAGGGCATTGCTATGGATTTGCAAGCCAGGGGACTAGTGAACTGCTCTGCCTGGTAATGAAGTCAGGCTGAACTTTCCATCACTTTCTGAATTACAGATGGATATTTCTGCTCAGGTTTTGGGTTCTGATATCTTCTATATTTTGCTGTTTCTCAGTCAAATTGTAGGTAAATCACCAGCTACTCTCAGCAACATTTTGCACTGTATCCTGAAACATGGAAAAAGGTCGCTCAGGGCAGAGAAACTTGCTTTGAGGTACTGAGAAAAGGGATGTGAGTTCTGAACCTTTAGGTCTGGCCTGCAACAGGCCAGAAAACAACATCATCTGATTAAAAATCTCAGCTGTCATCTTATATCACATTTTCTGGAACTGTGGGTGGGGTGGGAGGCTGCAACTCATCATTTTTGTTTCTGAAACACTAAGGGCCAAATCATGTGAGTACTCTGATGAATTCATGCTCCTTTGGAAAACAGCTCTCCTAGGACTGACGCAAACATGTTCTTTAAAGTAGAGGACGATAATAATGCTTATTTTACCAAAAGAAGATTGGTATCATTGGCTTCCTTAACAGAGGAGATCTAAGGCACAGAGTGACTCAGGGACACTTAGCAGCTCAAAACCAACCCGGTGTTTCTTCTGTTTCCATGTCTAGTTGACAGTCCCTCTTGGGCAGCAAACTACTATAGGGCCTCAGGGCATCCACGGCATAGAGAAGCGTCCATGAGATGGGTGCTGTGGTGGGTAATGTGGCCTTGGTGCAGGGGAAGAGCACTGCAAAATACAGCTTGGGCAACCACTGGGCTAGTGAAGACTTGGGGCCCCTTGGGAAGGTGAAGGGTAGCAACACATGGAGAGCAGAACAAAAGTTAATTTCCCTGGGGTAGGAGGTCTCAGCAGGTATAATGAGAGATTGCCTCACATTGAATTTGAGCATTTCAAGGAAAAATGAAATTCATTTAACACCTTCTTACATGCAGTGATGATGGGAAAGTGAGCTGTTAGGCTGCTCATCGAGGTCAAGCAACACAGAAATATTTATCTATCTATTGTTTCTTCTGATCATAACATCATGCAATGTCCAGACACTCAAACACAAGGCTTGTTTGTACTAAACATCAGCTGTCCTTCAGATAGGCCCCGTGCCCTGCCTCTGCCAGGTGCTGACTAAATGAAGGAAAAAGCATTTTTCTCTATCTTCCTTGTTCCTGGGCTGCTTGCCAAGTCCTTTTCCAAGTCCTCATGACTCTCTCTCGAGAAATGGGAGCTGGTTGTACCTCTTCCCCAGGAGCAGCAGGAGCCATCTCAGGCATTCCTGTTGACCCAAGATGGGCTGCTGTGGCAGCGCCCTCAGTCCCAGTTCTGCCCCTGCCGGCATCTCACAGGCCCTTCCCAGCCTAGTGTAGGGCTGCCTGGCTCTGTGGACCAGCTCCTGAACCCCTTAGTCCCAGAGCAGTCTTGCCAGCCCCTCCATGGTGTGTAAGGTGCCGCCCAAGAGCAGCTGACTGGAGGCTATGGCTGCTTTCACCCCTGAACTCCCAGAGCTTTCTGGACAGAGAGCTGACTGATTTACAGATGTAATATCACTGTCTACTGGCAGCCAGGGGTCTGAGATTCTTCCCAAATAGTGATGCTTGATCACTAATGGAGCCCATGCTCCCTCAGTCAAAGGGAGTAGTATATCCTCCACTTCCTCCAGCAGTCTTTTATGCAGTACATGAAAGTAAAATTGCAGTAATTTCAGATATTAAAGGAAATAAATACATGCCAACATGAACTCCACAGCAGTACTGAACAACTGCACTTCTTTACTAATACAGTGGGTCAGAAAATATGAAGTTTTGAGCTAAATGAGACTTTTACCCCTGGAAGTTTTCCTTGGGACTCAGGAAGCATTCATGCTGATAAATGCAGGTCCCTCAAATAAAGAACTGCTGCCACAATAAGGGAATCTTTTAGAGAAGATACAATTTTCCTTGCCAGTATTGATACCCCTTTGTGTCACTCCTTTCTCACAATTTTCAGTCTCGTAAGTCATTTTTTTAGGAATGCATTAGACATTTGTACAGGGAAGGACACAAATCTCGGGTTTGAAAAAAATAGCTTCAAAAACTTCAACTTTTCAAACAACTGAAAACAACATTTAGGATTACTTTAAAAGCATTAAAAATCTCCACCTTTTTTCTTATAAAACTATTTTCAGCTGTACAAACCCCAGTGCTGCTCCTCTGCTTAGGAACAGCTGCTTCATTAAACACCAGGGGAAACACTGCATCATTCTTTCTACTGTCTTTTTAATAACAGGTCCGAATTCTTATCTTTTAAGCACGAGTTTTGTCTCCAGCCAATTCAAGGATTGAACCCACATATATTACTCAGGCAAAAATCGCGTATGTAAAGGAAGTCAAAAGAATGCGAAGAACCTCCTTCTATTAAATGAACTAGTAACCGTGCAGCTTGGAAAAAGCCTGGAGGAATCCCTTTAGGATCTTACCCTAAGCCTGATTAAAAGAACTCAATTATATCTGCTGACAAACCTCTCAGAATATTTTGTGAACTGTAACTGAAGTGTGACTGAAACTTGTCATTCAGGCAGAAATCAATTCACTGTTCAGACAGCAAAATGTAAAACTCTCAGTACCAGTAAAACTTTTATTTAATTGAAATAAATAATTGCAATTTTAAAGACTAGCTGGGTAAGAGTATCCTACAGGGTGTTGACATCCAACTTCTTTCTGTGGAAGCTGAGTTACAGTAGGGCCAATTTATGAACTAGTGAGAAGGTCTGTGATTTAATTAAAAACAGAAGAGATAAAATCCTTCCTTCATAAATGAAAGCTAATGCCCTCTAATTGTGTATAGCTGAGGAAGAATACAGAGGAGCATGTGTGAGCCTTCTTTCCTTACAATACCCTGGAGTCTCCAGTTCTGGGATATTGCACAATAACTACCTTTTGTTGGTTTTTTTAAAAATATTTCATTCTTGTGTATGTGTAGAGATCCGCTTAATAACCCAGAGTATCAGGAACTGGGCCCTGGATTTTCAAAGCAGTCTACCAGCTGCAGAAACCTCATTCATTGGATAACCACTCTGCAGAACCTAAAGTGATGCTTCATTTGAATGCAACCATTATTGTACCATCCAGTGTCCAGTTTTTGGCTGCAACTTAACATATAATAGAGGAGTCATGGCTGGAAAATTGTCGGAATAGTCAAGTGTCTTAATTCCTCTCCACCTAATGCAGAAGCAGGGCGGGATGGGCTGGGGAATCAGCATTCATCAGTACAACTCAAGACAAGAAAAGCATCAGAAATGCTTCCTTCCTCGGGATTTTCAGACACAGTGGAATCAGACCAAGCAGAATTGCATTTAGAAATGTGTTTTTTCCTAGAATAATGGTTGTACTCTGAATGTGCTGTTGAGTTGCCCTTGCATGGTACAAAGAGGAAGCCTCAAGCACCGTTTCAGCTATCTTGGCAGCTGGAATATGAGATTCCTTGTGTCCAGATGAGGCTTCAGACACACCCTGAAGATACTCTTTGTTTTCCTGAATGTTTTCTATTCTATTATATCATTTTTGAGGCAGATTTGACCTTCGTGTAGCATGCAGGATACAGGACAGGAATTTACAAGTTGAAGCAATTCTGTCTTCTGCCTTGTTTTCTATATGCAATCTTTTGTTTGCTCTTTTGACTGCAGTTGTTTTCACAGAGAAGTGTTCCTAGCGTGTCTAAAAAAAAGTCTTCGTGATTTCATTGTGCATTCGTAAGTGAAATTTTTTCCCCATGTTACATTATTTTGCCCTTCTCAGCATCACTTGCCTTTGTTCACTGATTTTCCAAGCCTCTCTAGTGAAAATGTTCAATATTCTATGTCTCATATACATCTGTGGGACTTGGCTGTTGTCCAAGAGGAGGACAGTGCTTCTCCCAAAGGTTCCTGTGAGGCCCCAGATCACACACTTGAGATCATCTCTTCTCTTATTTGAAAGCGAGGAGGTTATTGCTTTCTTGTTTTAGTTGCATGTAAATATACTGCTCTGAAGTATATTTGAGTACATTGCCCAGGCACCAGTACTTGACCATTGCCTTGCAATCTCATAAGAAATTAATGGTGGCTCCTTCTAAAATTTTAGCCAAAGCACAAATATATATAAATGAAAGAGACTGATTAACTTATCATGATGACTCCTTCAATCATCTTCTCCATTAGAGTGGATCAAAGTACAGAACCTTGTACAAAGGCACTTCAGATCTAGCTGTCTGATTCGTAAGATCTAAACCTGGGAGATGAAAAATCTGGTTGTGACCCGACACACAAAGACCATTATTCTTCAAGGTCCCAAAACAGAGAATAGCTCTGAAATATGCATTTGTGAGCTGCTGAAGATTGCTTAGTGGCCATCTAAATAATCACACTTTGGCTATCGTGTCTATACATTCATTCAACACGAAGACTTCACAAGAGATTTTTTTTATGCTCTTGCTGTATTTTGGTAGGTAGTTTCTGACATCCTAATTAGGTCAAATTAAATTAGACATTTAGTCTTCTGACATCTGGAACAGTGGCTGCCAGCTATTTTCCCTCTATTTTTCTCCTGAAAGAGAGAAAATGTTAGGTTGCATGTTAAAAAGCTCATCTGCAAGCCTACAAAGGAGCACAAGGACAATGGCAGGTGAGGCAAGCCAAATATCCACCCTCAGCTCCCTCCAGATCCATCAAGGAGGGGCCAAAGGGCCATCAAAGGCCCATCTCCACAAGCCCAGAACAGCATAAAGGTGTAGTGGCACGTGGTTCTGGGGGACACAAGCTCCTGTGTCCAGGCATAAAACCCATAACACGGAGTCAACAGGAACACTTTTAAGACAGGAGGAGATCATTACCTATGGATATGGGATGCATTATGAGATGCAAGGGAAGAGCATTTGGGGATGGCACAAAATTTAGAATGCAATGTTTAGTGGAGAAACCAAAGCTGAGGAATGGGAGGGATCCAGACCATTCGCAGAGGAACAAGTTTAGGAACAAATGACACAATGAGTGACAAAAAGATAAAAGGGACTGGCCCTCTGTAAAGGAGGGCTGTTTGGTATCAATTGCCTGGTCATACCCTGTGTCTCTATCTTGTATGCACACATGTGGTGGGAGGTCTAAAAGCCAGTAACTGCAGTGGGCTCATGGGTGGGAGGAGCTGCTCATCTGCAGTGCAAAAATCTGGCGAGGCCAACATGAGTAAGTGTGTGATCACTTGCAAAGATTAAGTCAGAGTATCCAGGGAGTGGATGAAGTGCCCTGGGAGCCAGGTGCATGTGTGTGTGTATGTGTGTGTGTGTGCTACTGTGACATCCCTACTGGGTGTCTGTGCACATATGCATGAATGTGTGCACGTGTGTATATGCAATGACCTGTACCAGCAGCTGCAGTGGGGCTACAGCACTGGGGACTCGTATGTCCAGGTGAAAAAACTGGACACTGGGATTTGGTACTTGAGCCCAGCTGCTGGAGGGATCCACCTTATACATATGCATATATGTAGACAGATACATATAATTATTACTAGTGGACCCTCAACCTGATCAGCCAGAGAGGTGAGGACCATAAGGCCATCAGGACTGTTTGTGTTGGTGTGAGCACGGAGCACCTCTCTCTATGCTGATGTGTGCAGCTTGCAATGAGTATGGGTACACATTTATACGTGTGTATGTGTTTTGCACATATACACGTCTGCATGTAGCTGGGGAAACATGCTCAGCCTCATCACTGATTGGACCTGGGGCACAGAGCTGTGCAGCCTCACCTCTACAAGGCTAATGGATTTGGCTTCCCCAACATTGTTCTCCCAGTAGCCCGATCCATGGCCACACAGTGCCCGTGCCAGAGCTGCTCTGAGCCAGGGTCACACAGAGCCAGGGGAGAGAGAATGTGTGTTCCTTCACCATCTCTCACCTATATACCACCCCTTTGAATCTTTCTGGACCCAACTAAATGCAGAATTTTGGTATGTCCCTTCTGGGTCAGAGAGACTCGCCCCAGTATGAACTTAGTACTGATGCTTTCCTTCTGCTGCCCAAACACCTGGCTGTTCTCTATGTCTGCACTGGTTTATGGTCCTACTTCCATCATATCTACATCTTCCAAATCTACCTTAGATTCTTCTAGGAACAGAGTTCAGGGAAGAACAGCCTGCTCCTGTAGACAGGAACAAGGAACCTCGCTTGCTTTTGCACTAATTCTCTTAAACGTACCTATCCCAATATTCCTTTTGAAAACAATGTTTCTCATCTTTTCAGACTGGATATTAGAGGGCTGAGTCCAAATGAGATTTATGTTCTAAACACAACACACAGGTAGGAAAGGTAGGAAATGAATCAAAATTTTAAATCTACAGGAAAAAGAGTAGATGAGCTTGGGAAACATATGCCTTAATATAAAAGAGGACATTAATGCATTAAAAAATGCTAATTTGAACATATTTGGGAATACCAAGATTTTTAGAAATGATGTTATACAAGTAATATTAGGAAAGTGGGACCCCTGATGTATCTGGATGGAAGAAAATTTTTTTTTAGTTTTCACTTTTCTGAACTCTGGAAATGTATTTATTATTTTTGCCCCATTCAGCCCTAAACATGTTCCTGAAATCCGATGTAACATAATTAATGCCTAAATTTTCCAGATCTTATTTTTTCCTGTTGTTCTTATTTTTGCCTTGGTTCTGCATAAGGAAATACCAAAAATGGGTTGTTTTACATAATCACCCCCTGTTCATGTCTTTCCTGTTTTTCCAAGACCATTCAGCCTAAAAGATAGAACATATGATTACTCCGTGAAAGCCCTGCAGCCATGAACTCCATCTGTTTGTAGCCTTCAAAGTATTGTTTAAAGACAATAAAGAAGTCTTGTTCCTTTATAAGGATGAGTGCAAGTAGTTTGATCTCTGAAAAGAACAGCAAAGATTTTCTTTCTCCAGCTCTTGAAAATGACTCAGTATGAGATTTTGATCTCTATATTGTAAATTTGATATCCTGTGGATCTCTTCCTCACCTCAGCTATTGAGTGGCCTGTTGTATTACATCTTTCAAGCTTAACACGGGATTGATTAAAAAGCCTCATTTTCTGCTTGCTTTTCTATATGATGATTCTGTGCTTAAATGTTCATTATCAGCCAGACTCACTGCTGTAGAAGAGTTCACTTAAACTGCTTCTTTGTCTTAGGTACTAACTGCTGGGATGTAAAAAACTCTTAATATGAACCACTAATGATTGTTTACTGACATAGAGGGGTTTTTAAGGATATATCTCAAATATGTTTGGTTCCTCTAAAGATGAAAATGCTCCCAACACACAAAAAGGAGTTGGCATCTACTTCATTCCATAAATGCACAGCTGTAAGTTTCTTACATGTCTCTGGGCACAGTTCTTCTCTCTGAAACTGCCTGCTCACCTGTCTGCTGGGGCCATGAGATGCAGCAGTAGTAACCCTAGGTTTTTTGCATTCACCCTGGTCAAGGCTTGGAAATCTTGGATGACTTCCTCCAAGTCTTTCTTTGGTACAGCCTCTGTTTGGTGGAGAAACCTGTTCTTCAATCTCTGCTACATTTCAGTTTGAATGTAATTTTACTATTTGCCTGCAGAATTGCTGTCAGTCACACTGCTCAACCTGATTTGCTGCTACGAACAACAATGCATGTTCTCCAATGTTACTACCACTTGTCATTTTCACTTTGCTTCCAGAAAGAAGAGCTTTAGACTGAACAGGATTTTAATGTAAAAGTTCTTACTTCTGACAATATCCAGTCCTTTCTGACCAAGGGAACACAGGAGCAGCATTTTCAAGTCCAAAAGCACTTGGAGTGTTCTCCTGATGGAATGCAGATCGGCTTTTTGCAGGCAGGGGCAATGGAGGGTGGAAATCAGCTACTCCAAATGGAGTCGTCCCTACTCTCTACGGCCCTGCTGGAGGCTGAAGGCTAGGCCAGCTTCCTCAAATGCTCTGGCAGCGAATATGGTGTAAATGTCCAGACAATTAGATGAGATACCTTATATCACACGGAGACTTGGCACATCAGTCAAGGCATTCTATTCTTCCTATTCATGCAGAAAAGGCAGAACTTTGTTGGCTGCTGCATGGCCACATGAAGGCTAACTGCAAGGGATTTCCCCTCTCAATTTCTATATTCTGCATCTGTGTTTTATTAATTGGAAAAGTGAGAAACGCCTCTTAAATAAAACTGAGAAATACTAGGAAAATAGTGCAGCTATGGGGCTGCAAACAGCTGCTCACACAATGGCAACAACTGTTGAAGTGCCACGTGTTTCATAGCACTTGGAATCAGCAACACTATCACACACATATCCCTTACCATGAAATACAGGAAACACAAGGTTTGTAAGTGTGTGTTCAACTTCAAAACCTCAGTGCCCAGCAGAGATTTGTATCAAAAGCATCATTTGAGTGTCTGAACCCAAGGCAAGAAATAGATAAAAGAAAGGCATGCTGCTTCTGTAATGAAAGACTGGAACAGCATGGGCTAGGCACCTTTGGAGTTTACCTGCAGAGTCACGAAGAGGCTCCCGTGAGAAAACACCCAGAGGCAGGATTCACTGAGCCATTTCCACAGGAATACAGATATAGGGTGGACAGAAAGGACAGCCTCTCCTACTAAAAATTTCAGATGCTCCATCCTCCCAGAGGCAGAGTGCACTGACCAGGCACAGCAAGGGAACAGAGAAGCAGGACAGCAACATTCTCAGACTTCTTCAGAGAGAGTCAAAACTTTACTGCCACATCCCTGAGCATCTTTTAAAACCTAGGTTCAGCCAGGACACTCTGCCAGTCACAGAGATGCTAAGCTCACACGGGACACTCTTCCCACCCTAAAGCACTCTACGTGACTCTTGGAACATGCTTTACATATTTATATTTTCCGGCACTGAGCAATGTCTGCCCTACATTTCTTCTCTTTCACTGCAAACAGATGCATGTCCTCACTCTACCTATCCCCCTGTGTGAACAGTTTTCTGAAGTAAATGCTGCTGCTCCAGTAGCATAAGGCCTTTAATTACCAGGTACCTCAGCAGGGCTGGAGTCAGCCTCCTCTCCTCTGTCCCCAAGTCACTCAGGGCAGCTTCCACACTGACTGTCTTCCCAAGAGCGAGCATGGCTATCTAAATGTTTGCTTGTGCAGAAAGTTCAGAGCCTCAGCATAAACTTAAAAGGATATTTTCCTGATGAATTAGGTTCTCAGCAAAATCTTCACATCACAACAGGGAGCTGGGAGTATTTGTGGCCTGGAAAGATGAAGGTACATTCTGCACATGCTGCAGTGTGAGGAACACGAGGTCCAACTCCTGAACCTCCCGGTTCTCCAAGCCCCCTAACTTTGTAAAACTGACAGAAAACTCAACTCTCTGGAAATGCTGAAAATACTTACTTTAAATCTCATTTTCCATTTTTCACACATGTAAGAAGCTTAGTGAGAAAGAATTTGAGGTAAAAAAAATTCATTCTACAAGATCAGAAAATGACAAATGAGAATTGGTTGAGCATTGTTTTATGTTCCTTGCTTTTTTTCCACACCACATACGCAAAAAACCCCTTACATTTAAAATTATTATAGGCATTTTAATCAAACAAGATAAAACTTTAGAAAATTCCTCTTATCACATTTGTCTGTAATAATCTAAGAGGGTACTTTCTAGAAGCATAGTATAGCAGTTTTCTTTTTTAGAGGTATGGAATTTTAAGGCAATTCTTTTGAATCTCTTCAAATTACTAAATATGTTTATTTTCCACTGCTTTAATTTGTATCTTACAGACTTCCTTCTGCCTATGACTAGTAGAAGCACAGAGGGTCACGTACTTTCTTTACCAACCAGTTAAGTAAGCAAGTCCTTATTACTTGAATAACTATGAAGAATAGCAGGCAGATAAATCATGTAAGATTTTTCCAGTCTTCTAACAGCCCCCATCTAGAACACATACACACATCTTTAAAAGAACATTGATTACAGTATCCACCAAACGCTAAAGTAAGTTTTGTTTGCTTTTAAAGGAGTAAGAAAAATATTTGGGAAAAACCCTAAACATCTTTTCTGACATTACATGAAAATAGTAAGAATTATGCCTAACAGAACTAGCTACAATGGAAGTAAAGCTGCCTGTTTAAAAACTGACAACCAATTGAAGCTTGTAATTTCAACCTTCATCAAGTGCTTTCTTGAGTGACTCATCAAATCAGTGTTACCTAAAAAGTCAATACTGAGAAAGCAGGTAAACCAATAAATACTCCTTTCAGTCACACAATTGTTATCACTCTTGAGAACACAGTCAAGCGTTTTATTGTTTATACTCATTTTCATTTACACATAAGAGGAACAATCAATGCAGTTCTATCACAGCAGGTGGACCATATCCTGAAACTCTGCTGAATACGCGTAGACCTGTCTTAAGGTCCAATCAGGAGAAAACAAGAGAAAAAAAACAAAACAAAATAAGAAAAACTAAAAAAACATAGAGGGGAAGTAGGGAGGCAAGAAATTTCACTAACATCAGTTAATTCATGATTCATGGGTATTTATTTTGCAGGTGAAATAGCTCTTCTGAAAGAGCAAACTGCTTCACTTCTTTACAAAATACACTAAATAATGTTAAATACTTAGAGAATTCTAAATTTCGCAGTGGTTCATGCGGTAAGGGTGTGCAACCGACACAAAATGGAAAACATGGTTACAACATCAAACTGCTACTTCTATTCCCAGCTGCTTTATGGAAAAGGTCACTGGACTTCTTGATTTCTGCTCTTACGGAGTAAAAGCAAGAAGTATTGACTTTCTAAAGGCAACTATGAGGACAGACTACAGATATGCAGTGCAGTTGAACAGGTCTACAACTCTTGTTTCTAGAGCATTTGCTATTGTTTTGAAATACAAATATAAAACTTTTGCACACTGTCACTTCTCACACATGTTCAGCTGGAGGAGTCATTTACAGAATTTACTGCGATGCTCCTATTTTAAACGTGATTTTTTTCTCCTCTTGGCCTCATGAGTGAAGGGAGCAACTCTTTCCACTGAAAGAAAGAAATTACAGGTGTGCAGAAGTACAACTATGCTACCAACACAGACAGAGACAACTGTGCTCTTGTGCACACCCCTACAACCGGCCGGAGAACAAATTAAGAAGTTAAGCCTGCAAAATAAATGGAGTTTACCCTCAAACTTTTTTTCTTCATTCCAGATGAATTATAGACCTTGATTCGAGGCTGCCCTCTTTTTTTTTTTTGCAACTGATCTGCGTGCCTATTGGAACAGCATCTCTGCCAGAGTCATTACACTGAAACGCAGAGCTGAGCAGTTTGGTGGCAGAATGTATTGACGTTTTTGCAGCATCATGAGTCTGGCAACTGGGCTTGGGGAAGTTTCAAGCAGTGGGTCTTTACAATAGCAACTTGATTCTGCAGACAAAAAGCAAAAGATTGGCAGAATTATTAAAGTATCACAATAAAGGCATGTATGCATTCTGCAGAACGTGGCGCTGAGTTCAGCGATGAGCTGCCAGCCACTGCTGTCAAGAGGCGCGGAAAGGCAAAGCCCTTCTGCGTGTGAAGAGACACACCGAGGTGTAGAGTCTCCCACGGTGGCTAAAGGGCAGCTTTCCCCTCGGGACGCCTGCTCGCAGCCGGCTCCGCTCCAGCAGGAGCAGCCGGCGCCGTGAGAAGGCGAGAAAGAAGTAGGGCTGGACTTTGTCAGCAGCCTTCATCTGGGGCCTGTCCTACCTCCCTTCCTCGCCAAAAAAAAGAAATAAAAACCAACCAAAAAACCAGAATGCCACTGGTACTGGGGCTGCATCCGCTCCCTTCCAAGGGGGCTGCTCGCCCAGCTGCCCAGCGGTACCTGCAGCTGCCGGCGGGGGCCGGGAGGCGGCACCGGGGAAGCCGCCGCGGGCGGGGGGACCGGCCCGGCCCCGGCGCTCTCCGGGGAGCTCGGCTGCGGGCTTGGAAAGCAAGTGCCGTTTAGCACTAATTGGCCGAAACATGGGTATTAGCATACGAAATGGCGGCAGATTGGTTTAATAGGTGGAATAAAAAGCAGACTGCCGTGAGTCACTCCCCGCGAGCTGGGGGGGGGGGGGGGGAACGACGACACACGACGCGCGCACACACACACCGTGAAATGTCAGGAGCGTGGAGCATCCCCAGTGCTCGCCGCCACTTGCGAAGGGTCTGAACACCAGCTGTTTGTGGGGTCGCATCCCCCCGGCCCCATTTCCGACCCCCCGCCTCCCCCCGGCCCGTCGCGCCCCGAGCACCGCGGCTCTCCGGGCAGGGCGGGGTGCGCGGACCTACCTGTGGCGCCGGGCGCGGGCGTGCATGGGGGCTGCCCCGGGGAACACATCGCATTCAACATTTCAGCCTGTGCATCGGAAACGTATGAGTTTGTGGAAAGCTTGTTTGAAGTCTTCGTTAGACATAGTATAGATGACGGGGTTGATGAGGGAGTTGAGATATCCAAGCCACGTGAAAAAGTCAAAGATGGCCATGTGGAACCAGCAAGCGTCCTTGCAAATAGGCAATACCAGGCTGATGATGAAAAAGGGCAGCCAACACACGATGAAGGCTCCTAAAATAATCCCTAAAGTCTTTGTAGCTTTCCGCTCTCTAGCGGCCGTCAGCTTCTTTTTCTCCAGCAGGGCATCCGAGACCTTCACCTTCACCTGGTTCATGTACACGGGGGAGCCCGTTTCGCTAGATCCCTCGGGAGCCTTGGAGTTTATGGACGTGACGGAAGAGGTCGACCCCGGGGAGTCTGTAATTAACTGTGCCCGCGTTAGTCTTTTACCTGCTTTCTTTGGCGTCTGCTTCAAAATCCGCGACCTGGCTTCCACGTAGATCCTCCCGTAGAGAGCTATCAGCAGCAGAGTGGGAAAGTAGAAGGCTCCTACTGTGGAGTACACGGTGTATAGGACGTGGTCCGTGTTCACCACACAGTGAGATACTTCCTCGGCCTTCGCCTGCCGCCAAAACAAAGGGGGCATGGAGATGCAGATGGAGAAGATCCATACCAGTGCGATCATGCCCGCTGCCCGCTTGGGAGTCCGTTTTGTGGAGTACTCGACGGCGTCGGTGATCGCCCAGTAGCGGTCCAGGGCGATGACACAGAGGTGCAGGATGGACGCCGTGCAACAGGTGATGTCCGAGGACAGCCAGATATCGCAGACGATCTGACCCAGCGTCCACTTGCCGGTCACAGTGTACATGGTGCTGATGGGCATGACAAGGATGGAGACAAGGAGGTCGGTGACGGCCAACGAGGCGATCAGATAGTTGGCCGGCGTGTGGAGTTTCCTCGTCTGGTAGACCGTGGCGATGACAAAGGCGTTGGAGAGCACCGTGGCCAGGGTGACCAGCGCCAGGACGACGGCGAGCACGATCTTCCCGGAGAGGGGGGTGGCATCTTGGTAAATCACTTCCTCGGCGCTACAGTTTCGGTAAGAGTCGTTGGCGGAGCCCAACTGCGCCCGGCAGGGGCCGGCCGGCTCCATCCCTCCGCGGCCGCCGCCCCCGCAGACGGCGGGGCTCGGCGCGGCACGGCGGGGCCGCTACCCCGACAGGACCCCGTCGGCGCCGGGGGAGGGCTGCAGCCTCGCCGCGCCGGCACCACCTCCCGC